>VXAV01000448.1:28712-59601 GCA_013399715.1 Alectura lathami | reverse complement strand
CCCGCTCCGCCCCACCCCCCCCCCCCCCCCCAGGTTCCCTGCTGCACATCCCTGGGTGCACTGCAGATATGGTCAAGTAAAAACTTGACTTATTACAGATGTTTACCTGTTCTGCCTTTTCAAGATGAGTCTTGGCTACACCTACCCAGTCACCGTGCTAGACAGGTAAAGCACTCTTCATGTGAGCATGGCCAGGGGAGCACTCCTCCCCAGCTGCACAGCTGAATGGCCTCTTGGGTGCTGGAATAGCTCATCTGCACAGACACCTGATCATGCAGGACAACACATCTGATGACTGCTCTGGCAAGTGGAAGAAGACGCTCTAGACTCTGGAGCATGAGCACAGCCCATGCCTCTGGCTGCTCAGACGCTCAGTGCTGAGCTTGGGGCTGCCCAGAGCGGAGCAGCGCAGCCGAGCCAGTGGCTGCTGCTGGAGGTTGGGGAGAAGGCTCCGGGGAGACCTGATAGCGTCCTTTCAGTGTCTAAAGGGGGGCTACAAGAAAGAAGGGGACAGACTCTTCAGCAGGGTCTGTTGTGAGAGGACAAGGGGAAATGGTTTCAATCTAAAAGAGGGAAGATTTAGATTAGATACAAGGAAAAAGTTCTTTCCAACAAGGGTGGTGAAGCACTGGCACAGGGTGCCCAGAGAGATGGTGGCTGCTCCATCCCTGGATTCATTCAGGGTCAGACTGGATGGGCTCTGAGCAACCTGACCCAGCTGTAGGTGTCCCTGCAGGGACAGTTGGGCTGAATGGCCTTTAAGGTCATTGCTTCCAACTCAAACACTTCTGTGATTCTGTGATGGTTGGAGCCTGGCCAGGGGAGAGGAAGCCATGGAGCACCCATGGGTACAGAGCCCACCCAGGTGCTTCACCGAGGCTATCTGACAGAAGAGCACCATCTTGCGTTGTTACAGCAATCTCTGGCCCAAGTCTCATGCCCGGTCTGTAGAGCTCACCCAGCAGAGCACCACAGGATGAGCACAACCAGGCTCTGACTACCCCAGCTGGAACAAAGCAATAAGAAAAGTGCCTTTATATAAGATGGGTTACACCACCCAAAGGCAGGAAGCTCAGGCTGCCACATGTGACCGCACCAGGAAGATGCGGCAGCTATCCAGGACAAGCCAAAGCTGCTCAAAGGGGCACTGGAGAAAGCCTGCTTTGCATGGCCCTCCAGTTAAATCTCTTTTCTCTGTACCTCATGTGGCCTCCCCATTCCTCTCCAGGCAGGGCCCAGGCCTAGTGTGTCTGCTGTCATATCACAGTGATCCTGTGACATCACCTAGCGGAGGTAGAACTGATGGAAGTGGTTTGGTGCTTTTGCTGCTGTGTTTACAATTAGCACAGCTCAGGTTTCCCAGCTGCTGTTTATGCCCACAGGGCTGTACTGTAATTAGGAAAGTAAATCAGCTGCTATCTGATATCGAACACTGCAGCTAAGCAAAGCAAGGGGAGTGGAGCACATCAGCAGGGACAGAAAAAGGCAGAGTTTCCTGGGAAAAAAAATGGTGGTGTTTATAGTCAATAATACAAATGTCAGCCTTCCACCTCCCTACAGGCAGTAATACTGTTTGCCGAGCTGAACATGCAGAGCAAAGCAACAACTTTTGTTCCAGGGGACGCTCTTGTGGTGTGCTGCTCAGCCGAAGGGCACAGATTTCACTGGAAGGGAATCCCGTTGTACCAGCAACAAAATTAACTTTTTAACCTACATGTGGCCGAGCTGACTGTGACCTGTAAGACTCCACAGCTCTAACTGCCCATGCAAGGGAAAGGAGCACAGGAAGACCAGGAGCTGTGAAGAACAGTACGTGCTTTGACGAGTGCAGTTGGAAATGAATCCCACTGAAGCACTCTGCAACCATAAAGCTGGGACTTCTGACTGCAAACCCAGAAAACACAACAAACCCAAAGTGGATTTCGAAAGCCAGTCTGGGTAAAGCAGTCTAGAAGGGCCAGCCCTTCTCCCCCAGTGCAAATATGAGGTTTGTGTTTCTTGCAGTCATGAGAAGAGGCAAGCCAAAAGGAAGCCCTGAGGAAACCAAGTGCACCCTGCTATTTCTGTAGGGGAGATGTTACTGGGCCAACTGAGCAGACAGCATGCCCTCATGGACCTCGAGGTCAGTCCCACCAGTTAGCAGTTGATCTGCTGCAGGTCACAACCTACTACATTTTTATTTCAGTTGGTGATGTCACATGAAGCCGCAGTCTACAAGGGCAGTGGAACAGGCACACATCCTTACTCTGTTGGAGCAGCACCACCTAAATTTGCTTGTGAACATCAGCCAACACTGCAAAACGCACTGAAGAACAAGGAACGTGGAAGATTTGCTTAAGCTTCCAGCTCTGCAGCACCAGACTCTTCCTGCCCATAGGATCTCCTATAGCTTATTTAAGCAAGCTGCTAGAATTCAGAACTGCTGTGGATGACTGATGGGTTAGGGGAGGACTGTCTGGTTACAGTCTCTTGCATAATTGTTTTTAGAAAGCAGCATGTTTCAAAATCAGCATCCTCCCTGTGACATTACCTGCTGCTCTCAGGGAGCTGGGCAACACCCACTGATGACCTCAGGCAGAAGAGCTGCACTTACAGAGCCTAAGCCTGGAGAGCTGTCCTGACCCCCGGACCACCTGCACCTGCTGTGATCCTCTCCCTCTCCTCCCACCGAACTGGGCAATTGCTTCTTGAAAGACTGAAGCATAGAAGTCATAAGAGAATATTAAACCCATCACTGCCCTAAGAGGCCCCTGTTCAATCACCAGCAGGCTGTGCTTACCTTCTCAGTACCTGCAGCATCACTGAGATTATAGCCAAGGTTTTAGATGTAAACAATTGCTGCCAAATGTGCATCTGGCATGAAGTGCAGTTATTTTGTTGCTCTGGCTGATTCAATACAGCTGGGTGGTGTTTCTAACCATTCCCACAGCTTCAAAGACCTATTCAAGACATCCTCATCTCTATTAAATCAAAAGCTCAAAGCCACAGTCAGTTGTGAAGGCAAGCTGTATCAGCAGGGCTCAGATTGCTATCACTTTCCCTTTCTCCATGGGAAGATCTGAAGCAATGACATTATTTCCACATGCACAAGGCAACACACTCCAAAGTAACCTCTCCTACTACAAGAGGATCATCTGCCTTTTAAATGGCACATCCCAATACTCTCGCAGCAAACAAGAACAGCTCTCAGTTACATTAACCCCACAGATTTTGGTCACATGTCTCTGGACTTAAGAAGTACATTTAGAGACAGTTTTCAATGATAAAAGGGGCCGTAACAGTCACATTCCAAACAGCCTGACCTCCGACTTTCATGAGCTTGCACGTCACTTCATGACTGCAACTACAATGAACTGCAGGATGTTTTACTTGTAGAGAGGCCAAGTAAAAACAATTCCCGCTAAAACTGCTACTGAAGACAATACAGACTTCTATTGCTTTATGGTTCACAGCAATCTCTTCAGACCTTATTTCTGTGCTTAGACAAAGCATGTTTCTACCCCTTCAGACAATGCTGCATTGGCCCGTATAGTAGCTGTCTGGGTATTTCAGAACAGTTCAGTCGGAAGGGACCTACAAAGATCATCGAGCCCAACTGCCTGACTGTTTCAGGGCTAACCAAAAATTAAAGCAGTTGATGAGGGACTGGCTGAATACCTGGAGCACAGAGGGAACACGGGGCATCAGCCAGCTCGCCAGGAAGCCTGTTCCAGTCTTTGAGCACCCTCACAGTGAAGAGCTGTCTCCCAGTGCCCGCTCTGACCCTCCCCTGGCACAGCTCTGTGATGTTCCCGTCCTGGCATCAGCTCCCAGGAGCAGAGCCCGGCTCCTCCCTCTGCTTCCCCTCCTCAGGGAGCAGTGAGGTCTCCTCTCGGCCTCCTGCTCTCCAGGCTGGGCAGCCCGAGTGCCCTCAGCCTCTCCTCGCAGCACATGCCTCCGGCCCTCGTACCAGCCTTGCTGCCCTCCTCTGGGCCCTTCCAAGGACCTTAACATCCCTCTTGTGTCCTGGAGCCCAGCACTGCACGCAGTGCTCAAGGTGAGGCCGCACCACCACTAACGCAGGGGGAGAATCGCCTCGTCTGACCGGCTGGCCGTGCTGTGCTCAATGCACCCCAAAGTGCAGTTTGCCCTCCCAGTGCCAGGGCACGCTGCTGGCTCACGCTGAGCTGCTGCCCCAGCGCCCCAGGTCCCTCCCTGCTGAGCTGCTCTCCAGCCACTCAGCTCCAGGCTGTGCCTGTGTCCGCACTGCTCTGCCCCAGCTGCACAGCCCAGCGTTTACCTCTGGGTAACTTCTTGCCGCCGATGACTGCCCAATGCCCCATCGATCCAGATCCCCCTGCAAGGCCTCTTGTCCCTCCAGGGAGTCAGCAGCACCTGCCAGTTCAGTGCCATCAGCAGACTTGCTGAGAATGCATCCCACCTCTGCATCCAGGTCGCTGATGGAAGCGTGGAACAGGACCGTACTGGATTTGAACCGCGGGGACACCACCAGTGACCGGCCGCCAGCCAGTGCAGCCCCATCCCCTGCGCCCCTTGGAGCTCTGCCACCCTCAGACAGCGCTGCACCATGCCTTGACACAGCCTCAGCATTCCTGATGGTATCCCCCTCCCACATCAACCCCAGTTTAAAGCCCTCTCAATCAGCTTCACCATGTTATGAGCTGAGAAACGCTTCCCCCCACTGAGATAGGTGGGTTCTGCTCACTGGCAGTGAATGGTGAAGATTTGCCTATCAAGGGTGAAAATGCGTTGGTTAATGCATGGAAGAGGCATCTACCCACATTTTATTAATCAACAGGAAAATATTCCCCTCTAGACAAGATGGGCCTCTTCACATAAAGATTCTCATCTCCTGCCCTGAACTTTACAGAAGAGTTACACTGGTAAACAAAACCACAGTCCTGGAAAGTTAACTTGGAGTGACTGCATTTGTTTAAAGAGACTGCTTGTGGAAGTGCTATAAATATGCACCCCCTCAGTGTTTTCCATTTGTCCATTTTAGTAGTAGTAATCTTTGGAAAAAAAAAAAAAAGTATAAATCTCATCTCCATACCACACAAAGGAAAGCAAGTGCCTGACAGATCTTTAGGGCTAAGCTGGCATACTCACTCATCTGCCGCCTGTTAAGATACAAGGGACTGCCTTGCTCGCGCTTGTCCATTGCTAAGCACACCAGGTTCCTGTGCATTGTGGAAACGAAAGAACTGGACACACCTGCAGGAGAACAACCTTTCTCTTTCCAGTGCTACAGTCACAGTAAGAGCTCCCCCCCCACAAACACAGAACTAAAGGGCTCTCCTTGAACATCAGCCATGTAGTTCTAGACTAATGGCACAGCTTCCATCCAGAAACTCGTCACAAAATGGCCTGTACAACCACTTGTATTCTCTGCTCATCCATAACTGAGATGCCTCTAGGTGGGAGGCGGCACCGGTTAACAGCAGGGAGCACGCTGCTGAGCCAGGACTGCAGGGCACGAGGTGGCAGGGCACGAGTGGCAAAGCACCGTGCTTCAGCTGCCACTTCTGATCAGATGCCCAGTCCCTGGTACTGGGAGCAGAAATGTTTAATCAGGGGAAGAAAGGCTAAGAGGGTTGTGATCTCTTTACCTAAGAGGCATGGATTTTTCAATATACCACAAGTTTGAGCATTTTGGAGATGCTCCTATTAAGGATTTGTAGCAATATTGAAGCAGAGAAGTTACAATAAGCACTTACACATCAAAAACTACTACACTGGGAGGGCACAGCAGCTTTTTTTCCTTCCCTTTTAAAGAAGGGAGCCACTTTCAGAAGGTCAAGATTTCAGAAGAGGCATGAGGAATCAGATGACACCACCCAAGAACACTGGGGTTTAAAAATACAGCATCCTGCACAGTTGGACTTCTGACCGATTTGGTCATCTCCCCTTCTCAGCACACAGACTGCTACAGCAGAGTTAACATTACTGCGAGGACAACACATGCTGCAGAGAATGCTAGCCACAGACACTCCCAAACCCATCTGCAGCAACTGTTACCAGGGCATCTATTTGTATTAGAAGTGACACTAATTTCTCCCCACCCTCCCCAGTCACTTCAGCACAGGTTTTTAAAACAAATAAGAGCAGTGATATGCAACTCCACCCCGCTCCACAGAGGTGAACCCAGCAAGCTCTCCATCCATACTGTGGACTCAGGCAGGTCTCCAATCCATCTAGCACAGAGCATTAGTGTAAGGAAGCATTTTTATTTTTATTTTTTTCTTCAAGCTGTTAATTCATTAAGCAGCAAGCGTCTGAAAAACCCACTGCACTGGGAATTCACTGGGAAGAGAAAGGTCACCAGCAGGGTGCCAGGAGAGGCAGAACTCCAGTTCAGGCAGCACCTGGTGCCCAGATCCCCAGGTCCCTGCTGCCTCTCAGCTGCAAGCTCACTGCTCATTTAGTTTTTCCACAGAGGGATGGGGTGAAGGGGATGGGCTGTCAGAGTTTGGTTTGCCTTTGCTCCAGACCAGGAGTCAGGCAATGCTTACACCCTCAACTCTCTCACTTCAGTGAGCTTAGTGCACCAAGCGATGTGACGAATCCCAGCTGAAGAGGGCCCAAGCCCACAAAGAGCTCTCTGCTCACAGTTCTCACTGCTGCTCCTGCACCAAGGTCCTGCTCCAGGAATTCAGTCAGCGGAGCAGAAGCCACCAGCGCCTCAGTGAGCTCCCAGGCAGTGACCAAGTATCCGTCCTGCCAGCTTGTCCTGTACAGGCTGGGCTGTGGATGCTCCATCCCATTCCTTCTACTGCCTGCTCTGCCTGGAGCTGCTGACAGAGCTCCACCAGCACAGCCGGGCCTGCAGAGCTGCCAAACCAGGCAGGTCCCCCATCACGAACCCATGCAGGCAGGCTGGCAAAGAGCTGTCTTCCCCCACAGCCACGTCCCAGCCAAACCCCTGGCAGTGCAGAACTCATGCAGCACAGGTCAACGAGCAGCAAGTGCCAGCACAATCCTAGGCCCACAGCTGGTTTTTACAAGTTTCTACAGCAACACCAGCTCAGCATGGCTTTGAAGCCACACTCAGATACACCGCTTTTCCTGTTTGCACTTGTCCAGGGGATGCAGAAATAGCAGGAGAGAACACCAAAGCAGAGGCACCAGCAGCACAAGGAGCCCCCAAGCCAGGGGCCTGTGGGGAAGAGCAGCACTGCCATAATCACCCGGATGGATGTGGTTGCACACAGGCTCCTCACCCCATGTGCACACCAGCAGGGGCCTTCCCTCACAGCAGCAGCTCTGCCCCAGGTGTGGGTCATGGCAGGCAGAGGAGGGAGCAGGGAAGCAGGGAGGCCATGAGCACAACCCTTCTGCTGTTGCTTCTCCTGCCCATGAAGAAGGCAGGAGAGGCTCATGCTTCAGCACTCCACCTGCTCACAAGGCTCCAGGACACACCTGGAGCACTTCAGTAGTCTGTGGACCACCCCTCAGTGACCACTTACCAGCCAGAAGCAGCTCAGCAAGCCAAGCTACACTACTAGATGCTGACAAGAGAGCAGCAGCTTGTCCTGCTAATGGTGCACCGTCCTCTTCATTCTCCTGCCCCACACCGCTGTGCCCACGGATGTGTCAAACAAAGCTCACTTGGCAACATCCAAGGCCCCAGCCAAGACGCACTGGGAGGAGCACTGCTCTGAGCCGGCTGCTGCAGCACCGTGGTCACGCAAAGCGCCGACCTGTTCTTGTGCCACTTCCCTTGCAGATTTTGTTTACAGAGACTGAGGCAGCACACACATGAATTAAAGGCACAGATGTGAACCAGGCATGAATTAGCCAGTGCCACTATGTTGGCAGGCTGCTTCCCTTCTCCACTAGGAATGTTAATTGAGTGCTGTCAGTTTACCTGCTGTGGCAGGAGCAACTGATGCTGCCTGAAGTGTCAAGCTGCACTGATCAGGGTTAGGCATTTAGAGGAGACACTATTCTAATAAGACATGACTGAGATGCCTCTGTTCATCCACTGCTATAGCCACTTCTAAATGCACTGAGAGCATTAGCGTTAATCTTCAAAGCATTTGGGAAAGCTAGTATAATTAGGCAGCTCTTACTAGGTTTTCTCCAAGCTAGCAGTTTCTGGAATATCCTGCAGAAGTAGGTTCCACAAGCTAATTATGCATCACATGAAATACTGCTTTCCATTTGCCACCACTTTGTGCAATGCCACACCACTTTCAATCAGAGGATGGCATTGCAGATGCATACAGCTTGCTTCTGTCTCACTGTGGAAATTCAGAGAATCTTAACACACCCTTGAAGTCGCACCCAGCCAAAAACATATGGCTCAAAACCCATGCAGGACTGCTTGGTAACCCATGGCTATGTAGAAGCTTGACAGCTCAGACTTATTTCAGCATTTGCTGACCTCCCAAGTACAAAAAATAAGTCTTTCTCAAGTATTCGTTCATGTGTCAAAGCAGAAACATGGCAAGCTTTCAAAGTACAGGCAGTAAGCTGCATCTTGAGCACAAAGTGCAACAACCCAGCTGCTTGCCCCTAAGACAGGGGGATTGTCCCCCTGGCACATTACCAACTGCACAGCTACTGTGCAGGACATCCCCATGCACCCCCCTTTCAGCTCAGTGACCACCCCCAGTCCCAGCAGAAGTCCATCTCATTCCCCATCCCGGACTTTTTGCAGCTGCAGGAGCATGGTGGAACCACACCTAGAGCTTTTGGGCAATCAGGCACACTGACACCAGTTTGCACAACGAGCTGGGGGAAGGTACTGCCTCCAGAGCTGTGCAGTTTTTGCCATACTGCCTTGGTCCCACCAGCAGACCAACCTGGAAGCAGTGGGGATGGGTTGCCATTACGTTAAGTGTGTCATTGAAACACTGTTCACAGAAGAGCTGGCCAAGAGGGTGCTGAAAGCGCTGATGGCAGCCAGCAGCTTGTCAGCAGACTGTGATACCAGGAACAGGGCTGCACCAGTCAGGCTCGTGTTAGTGCTCCCCTGGTAGGAAGGGGGCTCCTGGGGGATGGCTTCTTTACCAGGAACAGAAGCAGCAATTCTCCAGCTTATCTCAGAACACTTAGACATCGCCACACCACTGCTGCAGAAAAACCTCATGGCAAAAGAATCAAATCCTCCATCACTTTATCCAGCCTCAAGATTTTCACCACAGCATTCAGTTACTGGGTTCCAATTTCTACGCAGTCCCCAAGGCGGACTGGCTGGCACCTGCTCTCACAGGATGAGATTCCGGCTGTTTTAGGCTACAGCAAGTATTCGGTGATGCCACCAGAAGCAGACGTGGTTTTGCCAGAACATTATGGAAAAAACCCTCCCCACACCCAGTGACTGGGAATTCTTTGTAAGCTCAAAACAAGCCACACCCTGTACCCACAGGGGCAGGGAAAGCACATGTGTCAGCAGACAACAAGACAACAATGCAACAGTCTCTGTGCAATGGAGATGGGGAAAGGCAGCAGCCTTGGATATACTTCTCCCTGTGCTTACCCACCCTGTGAAAAATGTAAACATCAGATAGGATGGTCTTCTTCTGCTTGGACGTTTGCTGTCAGGCAGCCAGCACTCAAGATTAACATCCTCAAAGCTACAGTCAACAGGTCTTAATATTTAGATTCAATTGAAGCTATTTCCTCCCTGAAGTATGTACAAGCCGAGATGTGGCAACATTATGCTAATGCTGAAGAATCAAAGTCAAAGTTGCTGGGAGACTTCTGGTTGCTGAGGCACAGTACAAGCTTTCCAACTTAGAGAAAACTATTCCATATTCTAATTCACAATCTAATATGGCATTAGTTATAAGATAAATAGCATGAACACACTAAAGCCTTCCTGTAATTAGGTCATTCCCTCTCTTCTTCATTAGCATTAAATTTGACAGCAGTTAGCTGTTGCACCAACCAGAACAGGCAATGCTGCAAACCTCTGTCTGATCTGAAGAGAGTCAGTCCTTAGAGTCACAGCAGGCAATTAAGCAAATATTCCAACCTTCTAATCCTTTTGGATAAGGTATTAGAAAGCTTTCAAAAGCACAGCTGTTATCATCACATGCGTTTCTGCATGCTCCTATATGAGCTAACCCATGTTAGAACAAAGCTGAGCTCACTTGGTCTTTAATATCCCTTCTTTCTCACTATCTAGGCACAGAGGAGGCACAGACAGTAGGATACGTCCCCAGCGACTTTACTTACACTGCCTAGCATCATGATTTCCTAGCATCACAGACACTACCAGGACAACAGCCTCCCATCCCACCCTTCCAAGGGAGGACATATCCAGAGCAAACTTGGCACTTTCTGGAATAGTTTGGGAATCAAGGAGACAGTTTGACAAAGAAGACACTGCACAGGCTCCAAGCTCCAAAACAAAAGAGCACAAGAAATGCCAGGCACCACGTGAGTCTTCTCCAAGCACATCTGAGGTTCTGGTAACTCAGACCTGAACAGCTTCGAGCCACTGACAAGCCTTGCTTTTACCAGAGGCTCCAAAGCCCCAGGTTCCTGTTTCACAGCCCTGTAATCTTTCAAGTTGAGTGCCCAGACAACTGATTTCCAGCCACAAATACAGGTAGCAGAAGGAAGGTCTGGACTCAGGCGTGCACTACCTGCTCACCCACACCAACTCAGTCCTCCAGCTTGCAGAACTTGCCATGAAGGCACTTTGAAGATCTAAGACTATTAACTAGAAAAAGGATGCAAGGGAGAGGCTAATTGAGTCCTACCACATGAATTTAACAGATTCAGTTTCTAGGCAACAAATCTCAGAGACACTTCCACTGCTTCTCATGCCATCTCGTCTGCCATGGCTCGCTCAAGATCTGCTCCGCTGTCTGGCATTTGGTATTTGACACAGTGACTCCTGACCTCCCAGGGAGGGTTAACAATGAAATCCAGTCTCAAGCAAAAGCCTTGCATGTCACTGCAGCACAACCTGCTCCCTTCAGAAACCGGCTCAGCTGCAGCACATTTTCTTCTCTTGAAAGCTATACACTGTAAGGCTTCTGGGCTTCATTCCCCTACACTGCTTATTCCACTTGGGGCTCCATTTTCCACTTGGGCTTTACTCCAGTTGACAAACCACTGATTTCTCTCCACACCTCTCAATTCACTACTTGCACAGCTCCAGCTGCAAAACACCATCCAGATCACGCTCCCAGGAATCTCAAGGTTGTTCTGTAGGATATTCCTAAACACTTGCTCCAAGGACTCCACCTGTAAATCCTAAATGCCAACTAGCAGAACAAGGAAAGGTTCCAGCACTTGCACTCTGCTTTTCCTAACCTCTCCCACAACGCTGCGTGGGAGAGGTCAGTCCGACCAGGGTGGAAGGAGGCACCAAGCACTGATTTAGGGCGGCTTAAGAAAGGTGATGCAAACAAGCTTGAGTCAGACTGTTCTGAAGTTATTCCAGCAGAAGACAGTTTACCAGAGCTGTTTTTGGAAGGAGCCACTCCTTGCTCAACCAGAGCTATCTGACCTTCCTGAAGAATGGTGATCCCTTGGTGGCCCAGAGCTGGATGAGCCTCCAGGGGAAGCTGCTGAAAGACTACTCCAGCTGTTCTGTAGTGAGATGTCATGAACTTCCTGTGGCGACTCATTCAGAAGCATGGAATGGTCTCAAAAGTGGTCTGAAACACTGCTCTCTCCTATTCATCTTTAGCTTCCCCTTCTAGCACATACGACAGCTTCACAGGGCTGTCTCACACCTGTGCTTGTAACAGGCAGCACAAAGATCAGTGGGGTTCTTTTTCTGGTTGTGAAGCCCTGCTCCAAACACAACAGAAGCCTTCTGGCAGTTATGAACCAACCAATCTCAGCAATAACAGAAGCAGTACTAGGATAGAAATGCAAGATGTGTTGTATTTAGTGTGACACAAGGCACGAGCCAAACCCAATATAAACAGCTACAGCCCTGCTGTGTTAGGGACATACCAAGTCTGGAGCTCCAGAAAGGAAATTATGGGTCTTCTTGCAGAGGTCTTTGGAGTCGCAGTCCTACCAAACCGCTGTGCTATCAGCCCTTTGGAGGACATGAGCAGAGATTTTGGCAAGCAAGTGCTGGGACTTGTTAACTACAACCCTGTCTCTCCTAGCTTCCACCTGGCAAAGCCTGAGCATTCGGACAGCTGTTAGAGCACAGAGGCAGAGACAACTCAGAAGCACACATGCCAGGAAGATTCTTCCTGCAAAGGTGGAAGAAGCTGAACAAACCACATCTTGTGGGAGCCTTCCTCTCAAACCAAGGATGAGAAGGCTTTGAAGAAAATCAGCTTGGATCTTCCTGGATAAGGAGCTGACCTCTCACAAGCACTGAGTGTTGGCCTGACCTTGCTCTCACGCAGCCACCAAGGGGAGCACGCTTTGACCAGCTCTCAGTGAGAAATCCCACCTTCCTACCCCTCTGAAAAGCCCAGCCAAAGCAGACGCTTTGAGAACAGCCCAAGGCTGGAGTTATTTCTCCGCTTGGCCATTCCCCCACACTTGTCCAGGGAGCACTTACAGATTCATCCCATGTCAGCTCCTCTCCTCTGAGGGCAGTCCAGCAAGTGCTTTCACCTCAAGTGACCTTGACAAGATAGGAATCACCACAAAAAAAAAAAAAAAAAAAAAAGCTGTAATCATGTTGCCACAGACCTAGAGCTGCATTTCTTGAACTTGTGGGATACGGTAAATTCAGGTCAAGGTGAGCTCATGCAGCAGCGTATCTCCAGCTACCTTCTCTAGGGTTCTTAGGGTTCTGTCTGCCAGAAGGCCCCTCCAGTGCAGAAGGAGAGGAAGAGTATGGCAAGACACACAAGAAATGCCTCTGTGAGAGATGGGCACAGCAGTGAGGGCAGAGGGAAGCTGTTGTCACCTCAGGCTGAACCAGGACCAAACCTAAGCACAGGCCCTCAGCACACGCTCACCACAGCAGTCCCCGTCCCCAGCACTGCCCACACCGCCTGCCAGGGGCTCGGTGTCGCTCCTGATGCCTGTGATACCACTCAAAATTCTTGGATCAAGGCCATGCCAGAAGAGTTGGGTCATTGCTAGATACTGACTAAAGAGACTTAATAAGCAACTAAAGACCACAGAGCTCTCACAAGCCCTCACAAGAAGGCTGAAGGCTCAGCCCTGAAGGCTCAGTCAGGGCTTAGCTAAAGGTTGGTAAGAAAGGAACAACTCTACCAGAAGCCTCCTCTGCATGGCTTCTGCCAGGCAGCAGGAACACCAAGCATATCATCAAGAGTGACACAGAAGAGCCATCAAGACACTGAGAAACTGGAATGCTGAAACCATTCCTGTTACAAAACAGCTTGGAGACCTAGGGCATGTGCTGCAGAAGTTAATTTTTGTCCTCAATATATAAAGAAGCCACTATGTTGTCAGCTGTCACCACATTCCAGCAAGAAAAAAATCGCTTATTCCCTAACAGTCTTTCAAGGCCCAGAACAACTGCAGTGCTTCTGAAATTAACAGCCCTGTGGCAAGTAAAGAGGTGGGAAAACACTAGCCAGGTGCTTTTGGTTTTCAAGTGTCCAGTTCCTCCCATCTTCCACTCACACAAACCTGGTGACACGCTGCAGGCTCTCCCAGATGCTCCAGCTGTAGCTGTGCATTATCCCCCAGCACACAGGGCTGAAGCATCCCCAGAAACAAGCAGGGCCAAAAAGCTGCTGCCCTGCAGCAACCCATGCACGGGGCTGCCTTGGGACCTGCTCTCTCCCGCTCCTGCCACACATGGGACTGCTTCTCCGCCTGCTCCACAGGGATCTGAGCACCCAGCTGCAGAAGGGTTCCTCCTGAAGACATAAGATGCCTGTGAGATGACAACAGACAAGCTTCACACCAACAAGCCCAAATTCCAAGAGACTGAAAAAAACACTGCACTGAAGCACTGATGAGAGAAAAGTCTAACTCCCCTTTCAGCAACAGAGGTTCAGTTCTTCTGTTTTTCTATTGTAACCAAGATCCACAGCACAAAACAGGAACAAGTTATTTGGATACTGTTTTGCAAACAGATGTGCAGCCAGTTATTTAGCGGTGGGAACATTAGGAGGAGGAGGCTGTGACGGGGAGCAGCAGAACTCTCGTAGGGTTATTTAACTGCCAGCTTCCAGCAGCTTGCATCATCTCCACCAGTGAATTTCCATCATCTGCAACATCAGCACCTTATGCTGCAAGGCACGTGGAAGAGTTCGTGAAACACCATCTCCCTTGAGTACCACGGAACTGTGCCTTTCAACTCCAACCACTACTGGAGACACAGCCAGGAGGACAGTTAGTAAACTGTTAATTACATTAATTGAGAAGACATCTGACTCAACTGCTATCGAGTCTGGTGCAACCTAGGCCAGCTCCCTCTGCTGCTCCCCGTATCAGGGATGCTTTATTTCCTTGGGGAAACGGTGTAGCAACAGCAGTGAGTCATCTCCACACAGCAGCCCACCATGCCTGAGAGGATTTATGCCAGGAGGTGGTATGATTTCAGTGTGATTTGCCTACCTTAGCAGGCTTCATACCAAGAAGCCATTATCCGAATGCTTTAAAAAGCCGCAAACTGCTCATTCAGACACCAAGAAAGCAAGGCACAAAACCAAGATATTTGAGCAACACTGAAGGTCGGGTCTGTCATATAAGTTAACACAGCAGGCATTAGTGTGTATGAGATCCATGATAAGACCACGAACCACACCTGTGAGACCAAAGGAAGTGCTTCATACAGAAGCACCACACTGGATGGGCAGCACATGAGGGAATATTGGCTCAGGCAAGCCACGCTCATGCTCTCTTCTGCAATGGGAACATCACAGCTACTGACCTAAGAGACAGCAGCCAGACCTGGAAGAAGAAAAGCAGGGCTATAAAAGCATCCCAGAGCGTCAAAGCCCCTTCCTACCTGTTTTCTCCTTCCAGCTGTTTATTCCTCACCATGCTCAGTGTGGTTCCAGTTACCACCTGAACACAACCAGACACTGCACGGTCACACACAAGCATGTCACACAGCAGTGGGAGCTGAGGGGAGCTGGCGGGCTGGGGTCCACAAGGCTACACATCCAGCTAATCAAAGAGAAAAGGCAAAGATCCACATGATTCGTGGTTCCTCTAAGCCAGGAAGCCAAGCACACGACAATCTGCAGAACAATGACCTGTTCAGTTTAGTACCACCTCTGCTAACAGCCAGGACCATCCATAACTGAAATACTGCACAGCCTCCAAAACTCCAAAACAATTTCAGGAGGACAGTGAGTAGTCCAAATCCACTGGAAGGCTGAGTACCACCATCCACCAAGCTAAAAACTCTTGAATGAGGATACTGAAGTCTAAGGACTCTGACCTGTTCTTCCTATTGGTTTGCTGCTACAGTGATCTGGAAGCAAGAGGGCGATTAAAGGCAAATTTTAACACAGTATCTATCTGCACAGTCACTGGATGTCCCCCTTTACTAGATTGCTACTCTTCCCATCAGGAAGTTATATTCCAAGACATTCTGTCCTTTGCCTGCCCAGCCAGATTCCAGGAACAGCCACCCTCACTGTTATGCGCAGCACTCAACACAAAGGAAAAGCATGGGAAAATGGCAACATTTAAAGTCAGAGATGGGTTTGTTTTGCTGTTCTCAAATCCAGGATGTTATTAGAGAAAACTCTAGGAGCTGAACCAGAGCTCTTTTTGTTGTTTAATCCAACAGCCCCTGCCAGAACGAACGAATTTGCCTTGGGCTTTGGCTCTTGCACATTAGATGCAAGAAACTTCAAAACATTAAGTTCTGACAACTCCTTTAGATTTCACATATAGAATGTGTATGTTCTGTGCATTACTACCAGAACACTCGCTTTCTATTAGGTATGTGAAAGCAACATCATGGAATAATTGCTTCTGAAGTTTTAAAGCTAGCTCACAGTCTGACTTACCACCTACGGCAACCGGACTCCGTGCTATGATGTCCCACCGTCATCGTTAGCATTCAGCCCCCTAGCAGAGAGGGAAGTTGGCCTGTTGGCTCTCTGAAGGTGCCAGCAAAGGGAAAGTGAAAAACTGAACCCAAGAGCAAGACAGAAAGCACTATGTGAAACTCTGGAGGGAGACTGCACTTCAAAAAACCCCCACATACAGCTGAGCAAAGGTTTCCCTACATGGTTCAGGCCCCCTGCTGGCCCCCATCCCAGCTCCACTTACAGCTGGTGAATTCTGCAGATAACCGTACAGCATAAGGCACAAGGTAACAAATATGACCACTGCACGGAAACATGAAGTTATGCTACTGCACTGTGGAGCACGAGCACAGCTGGAACCGCAGCACATGGAGCAGCGAGCTACAGGAGCTCTGAGAGCAGCAGCCCAGCTCTTTGGTGCCTGACAGGCCATGAAGCAGCAGCTCAGGGGTGCAAACCAGCCTTCTGCTTTCCTGAAGTATTTAACAATACCAGAGAAATTAGACCTCCTGTGCAGAGGCTCCTTACTGTGGAAGCTCAGTCCTTTGTTTTGTTGAAGAGATTTTACCATAAAGCCAGCAAGAAAACTATTCATAAATCTTGTCCACAAGAGGAAAATAGGAACTCTAGTTTTTAATCAGGTGTTGGTACATGTACAAACTGTGCAGAGACCAAAGCTCGTATGTGCACAAGTTCCACTGCTGAACATGTGAAGCTCCCCCTTTGGGGGACACTGCTGGACTGCCTCCTTCCTGCATCCACGACTGTAGCTCTGATCTTCACCGTTTTGCAGTGCAGGGTAACAGCACCCAAAGGATGAGTCCACCGAGCTGAGAACTGCAATCAGTGCTCCCTGGCCAGGCTCCACGGACAGCCTGGCCCTGCTCGCTGGGCTGCACGTGACTCTGGACACGCTCCCTGTCAACCAGCCATAAGCTGTCACAGTCAATCAGGAGCAGTGCTGGCACAGATCAGCTGCCGTACGGATGAACGGGCTCAGGGAACCTCAGCACAGGAGGCCAACTGTGGTGAATGGCACCCACTGCCTGTTCAGCTAGGGAAGGCTGCTAGTAACTCAAGCTGTGTGCAGCGAGCAGCCAAAATATATGACCACAGCTTTGCCAGTGTCACAGCGGAGCACATGCAGGTGCCTCCTGAACCAGCTTCCTCCTGTGTACACTCTCTCCATGAAAACCTCAAAGGATTTGGAGAACCTGGGCAAAGGCTTAAGCACACGAGTTGTGCAGCTTCTGGGGCAGGCGCTGAAGGAGGTTACACCGCCTCCGGCCAGGTCTGCAGGTTGTCAGACTTGATTCTTGCACTCCTGCAAACAGGCTCCAGCACCAGGCAGCCTCAGCAGAGAGGTGAGCTGGTAGTTGAGTTCGCAGCAGCAGCTCACAGCAAGTAGCACAGCCAACAGCACTACCCACTGATGTCCCCATCCCATCTCAGTAATACTCATCCCATACTCAGTAATGCCCAAACCACAGTGCAGTCAGTCTAAAAAAATTCAAATACCACTGACACAGAACTGATTCACATCCTTGAGATGTGTCATTATCAGCTAGACCAGGAGATCTTTAAGACCCAAACAGCACAGCACTGCCACTGCCTCCTCTATGCTGGCCCTGCGCATGACACCGCAGTGCTCAGCTGAGCAGGAAGAGCCTAGGTACAGACCCTGGTTCAGCAGTCATTTTCCTTCTGGTGAGGGACTGGAAAAGAATGGACAAGACAATAAATGCATTTTGCTTTAAAGCAGAGGGAAGGACTCCATTACCTCTCGCCACTCACTGACCAGCAGTTACTAAGTGGAGAAAAGACACTTAGAACCATAGTCCTGCTCTCTGACCCTGAAGCACAGCAGCTTAGCTGGAGGGGAGCCTGAGGCTTCCAGGTAACACTGAAGCGACTTCACTTTTACTCATCTTCCAGAGATTACCTGACAGCTCTGCATCATCTATGTTTCTCAGCAAGAGTTTGCTCTGAGCACAAACCCAGATCTCATCAACCTCCATCTCTGTGCGATGTTGCAGAAGCTCTGTTTACCTTTGGACAAGTACACACGGCCACTGCTGCTACAGGATCTGGCAGCTCTGGTTTCAGTCTTTATCAGAGATCGCATAAGATTCTGTTTTCCTTTCCAGGCCCTGGCTTGCAGCACAGTTTGCTGACTTGCAATCTGAACAAGCACTTGGTGTCACAACCCTTAACCAGCTGCTGCTGAAAGAATGTCTGAAACTTCAGTGCTGGAAAGGTGCCCAGACAAACTTGTAGAGATTTTCACTACCTTATCTTTCAGACAGGAATGCTGTTTTCTGTAATACCTCTGATACACTTCGCAGCGTTATTCTGCAAAAGACGTCAGTAGCCCACTCTTCCCTTTTAAGTTTGGAAACTGCCTACCATCCTGCACACGATCATCTACAGGCAAATTTTTATTTTTAACTTGTTTTAGTGACAGATGTGCCCTTATGTCCACATTTCAGAGAACAAAGCAGAAGAACACACTGATTTGCAGGATATTAATTTGTTTCTGTTCTTGTCCTCAGGTGCTCAGCCTGCCTTGGCTGGCACCTCAGTTCCCCCTTCTGCAGTGCATCAGTTGTTATAAATGCCAGCCAACCCAGCCTGAGGGACAGCATTCAAGGAAACTGCAAGTATTGAGGAAAAGGGCTGGGCATGGGGGAAGAGGAAATCATACAACACAAACACAAGTTAAAGCATCTGTACTGAAGTCCACAGTGGTCAATGTAGACTGCTGCTGGAAGCAGATGAGAAGCTGCAGACTACGAGCAAGGAAGCCTGGAGCACTGGTGTTCACGGAGTTGCAATAGAGAAGAGGTCTCTGTCTCTCCTGCCATCCTCTTGCTCTCCAAAGCAGCACAAAGCTGACCTAGTTTTCATTTGGCTGCATGACAGCAGCCATGGAGGAACCATGTAAGCAACACAGATTTGTCACTTGTGAGAGCTGCTCCTCTTCTGCCCGTTCCAGAGCTGGATGAAACTACTTCTCACCGGCAGGAGTTACCTGTTGAATGGATGGGGAAAGGAGAAGAACTTCCAAGCTGCCCTGTGAAGGATCATGAATTCAGTCAGGTACTTCATCTTTTTGAGAGATGGGAGTACAAAAGCAGCCTGTATTGCATATTCCATCAAACTGGCTACACATGATAGATTATACAGAACTTAGCAGTGGAAATTATCCAGTGGTCAGATTATCTGATGTATACTTGGTATTGAAGTGTGCCAAAAGTCATCACTGGCATAAGAACAAAGCAACAGAACACCAGCTCATGAACTCATCCACAGCACCACCCCCAGGTAACTCCCTAAGGCACACGCGAGTCTGGGGCACGAGAAACACCACGCACAGCCTTATTCTGAAGGAAGAAGACATTTCACAGCCACTCATCCATGTAGAGGAATTTTTCAGGGATAACTGGTTGAACAAGCCCACGTGAAATGAAAGCAGTAGTTTCCCCTCTAGTAAGCAATCTGCTCATAGCCTTTAATGGAAATCTCCAATACTTTAGTATTAGCTGTTTTGCCATACGTAAGGGAAATCTTGTCTTATCCTTCCCAGAGATGAGGTAGTTTTCTACATACACTGAAAACTGAAAGCATGCTAAAAATATAATGTACAGACCATGCATAATTACAGATGAGCTATTAACATTTTTTTTTTTCCTCAATGACATTCGTCTGCAAACTTCAGTCTTGAGCAATTTTCATCTTAGACTTTTTAGTATCCATTCTCTCCTAGCATAACAGCTACACCAGAAGTCTTCAGAGTCAGGCAGCCTTAGTACAGGCTGCTCCACATCCCTTGTGGCAGTCAGGACAGATGTTTTCACCTGACATCGGCCACATTTCCTACCCTAATCGGTTTTTAGCCAAGCCAGCCAGACAGCTAGCTGTATTAAGATCAACACCACTGCCAATTAACACGAGTTCAAACGCAATCGGCCTTTCAGTTACATCGCCCTCCCCCCAAAAGGGCTCTTGAAGAGTTCCAAATGGACATTGTGAAGGACGCTTGTCTTCATGCTGTGAGCTGCTCTAACCTTTCATCTTAAAAGCCCAGCAATTCAGAAAGTAAATGAGAAAAAGTGTCTGTCAGCAAAATAATAGGAAGACAGTTTTGATCCCTTCAGGAAAACAGCCAGAAATGTCTCACACTGAAAAAATCAACTTGTTTCAGCTTCCATCTTGCATGAAATTCTATCCCCTTTGTCTGAACAAGGCTGCTTAAAACAAGGAAAGCACAAGGGAGAAGATGTACTACTGTGCTTGCCAAGCAAGTGCCACCCGACAGATTACAGCCCAGGCCGGCCCGAGCCAACTGCTGCAGCTTCGGTGCACCAGGTCCCTGCTGAACCACCGGGAGCTGCAGCACACAGCAGTACCAGAGCACCCCCACCTCAGCCCAGAGCTCCAGACACACCCTGTGTACAGGGAAATCTGCATCCCCCCTCCCTGATTTCAGAGCAATACAAACAGAAGAGTTGAAAGCAGTGTGCTTCTGCAGCAGCTGTGACAAAGTCCCTTTTCAAAGCCATTGCCAGGTTAAAAACTGAAGAACAGAGTCCTGCTTTCCATTAAACAAGAGGAGACCCATTAATATTTGAGGTTGTTACAGCTCAAGACACAGCACATTGTGCCATGTGCTCAGACAGCCAGACACCCCACAAAGAATGGATAAGGCTAAGAACAGAAGCATGGAGGGGACTGTACAAACCAGAACACATTCCCATACATTGTCTCAGCAATGATGAGTCATGACATTCCAGGAAATAAGATGCAAGTTCCCAGCATTTTGGCAAAGAACAGAATTAAGCCATGAAAGAAGCCCAGTCCTCTGCTATGTTGCCGTCTCCACTGAGCTCACAGATGAGGGCAAACAAGTTAAATCCTGTCGGCCTTCATGATCTCACCACAGAGCTGTCAGCAGCCCTGCTACCCCATTATGTGGTGAACTAATCCCACAAGGGAAACAGCTGTCTCAGAAGCACAGGAAAGGTAGGAAGAGACCCCCAGACGTCACTCAAACTGCCACAGAGGTGATGCATCAGCTTTTTGGACTGATGTCAGAGCTAATGAGACAAGCTCAGTGTACCTGTTACCCAGCTGCAAGGAGCACCAAGCCTGCCACAACGCTGAAACGCAGCTGAGCAGGTACTTGCATTTTTGGCATCACAAGCATTTGTTAACAGGGCTCAAGTGAAGCAGTGCTGTGATAGCTGGAGATTTTGGGCTTCCCACCATTTTTTTTTTTTTTTAATTACGCTTAACACAACAGACATGGCACTGGACACAGTTTTGAGAAAGTGGTTGTATTACCCCTTCCATCACCTCCCTCCTGAAGCAGCAGCGCTTCAGCCTCGTTTAAAAGCTCTGTATCATCCCTGAGACCTATTGAGCACTTCTGCATTCTCCTCCCACCCACTGACTGCTGGGGTGAGGGTGAATATTAGCAACTGCCTCCCGGCCACTGCTGAGTGATGCCATAGCATGTGACATCACGATCATCTCCATGGCGACAGAGCAATATAACTGAAGCAGAACAGGAGGAGGCCAATTACAACAAGAAAGCTCTTTTGTGGTTGGAACCACAGTCACTGGCAGAAATAAACTGTCTGAGAAAGCACATCATTCCAACAAGAAAAACTTTGCTTTTAGTTTGTCAGGTGAACCTAAAACACCCGAACCACGGCTATATATAAAAAGCCCTTCTAAACTGAAGATTGGTGATAGCATTAGCTTCTTCCCCAGCTCTAAGAACACAGAGCACAGCCTGGATCAGAGAGACCATTTCTCCCCTTCCCTCACATCAAGTTCTCCTTTCCACTGTAGATTGCCCACACGCTTCAGAGCCTTCTCAGCCCATCACTAGAAGTAAATCTTAAGTGCCTTTGAACTTGCTGTAATTAGCACAGGCATGTGGGGGGAACACACAAAGGAAAGCAACCCCAAACTGCCAATCCATGCAGTGAATCATGCCAGCTAAGACTACCTTGCAGGATGGAACAGACTTAGGATTTAAAATGGATGATATGAACAAGATCTGCACCCTCTATCTATTGTGTTGTTTTCAACCACCAAAGCAGTAAGAGGCACAGAGACGATCTCCACTACTGCAAGTTAACATGGCCCCAACAGTGCCAAAACAACTTAAAGAACGGCTTGGGTTGGACGGGACCTCAGAGACCATCTAGTTCCAACCCCCCTGCCGTGGACAGGGCTGCCAACCACTAGCTCAAACTGCCCAGGAACCCATCCAGCCTGGCCTTGGACACAGCCAGGGATGGGGCAGCCACAGCTTCTCTGGGCAGCCTGTGCCAGCGCCTCACCACTCTCTCAGGGAAGAATTTCTTCCTGATGTCCAACCTAAACCTCCCCTCTTTCACTTTTAGCCCATTCCCCCTTGTCCTACCATTATCCACCCTTGTAAAAAGTCGGTCCCCCTCCTGCCTGTAAGCTCCTTTCAAGTATTGGAAGGCCGCAATGAGGTCTCCCCGCAGCCTTCTCTTTTCCAAGCTGAACAATCCCAACTCCCTCAACCTTTCCTCACAGGAGAGGTGCTCCAGCCCTCTGATCATTTTGGTGGCCCTCCTCTGGACCCGCTCCAACAGCTCCACATCCCTTCTGTACTGGGGGCCCCAGGCCTGGACACAGCACTCCAGGTGAGGCCTTCCAAGGGCAGAGTAGAGGGGGACGATCACCTCCCTCTCCCTGCTGGCCACCCCTCTCTTGATGCAGCCCAGGATGCCATTGGCCTTCCTGGCTGCAAGAGCGCACTGCCGGCTCATGGCCAGCTTTTCGTCAATCACAACGCCCAAGTCCTTCTCGGCAGGGCTGCTCTCAAGGAGTTCTTCTCCCAGTCTGTACACTCACCTGGGATTGCCCCAACCCAAGTGCAACACCTTGCCCTTGGCCTTGTTGAACCCCATCAGGTTCTCGTGGGCCCACTTTTCCAGCCTGTCCAGGTCCCTCTGGATGACATCCCTTCCTTCAGGGGTATCAACTGCACCACTCAGCTTGGTGTCATCAGCAAACTTGCTGAGGGTGCACTCGATCCCACAGTCTAAGTCATCAATAAAGATGTTGAAGAGCACCGGTCCCAAGACGGACCCCTGGGGGACACCGCTCGTGACCGGCCTCCACCTGGACGTAGAGCCATTGACTACAACCCTTTGGCTGCGACCCTCCAGCCAGTTCTTTATCCAGCAAACAGTCCACCCTTCAAATCCATATCTCTCCAGTTTAGAGACAAGGATATGGTGCGGGACTGTGTCAAAGGCCTTGCACAAGTCCAGGCAGACGAGATCTGTTGCCCTTCCTTGGTCCACCGATGCTGTCACTCCATCCTAGAAGGCCACCAGATTGGTCAGGCACAACCTGCCCTTGGTGAAGCCGTGCTGGCTGTCTCGGATCACCTCCTCGCCTTGCATGTGCCTTAGCATCTCCTCCAGTAGGATCCGCTCCATGATCTTCCCAGGCACATACGTGAGGCTCACTGGCCTGTAGTTCCCCGGGTCTTCCTTTCTCCCTTTCTTAAGCCAAATACAATTCCCTGGCTGATCCCCACACTCCACCCTAAGGCACATGTTAACCAGAAAAGCTTGCTCCAGTCCCAGAGATGAGGTAACAGCTAGCTGCACTGCTGCAGAGTGGCCTGGAGCAGCACAAAGCCACTGGGAAGTCTCCAGGACAGAGCAGCTGTTTGGAACATGCCACAGTTGGGCTTTAAGTCTCAGGCACCTCAACCCATCCATGAATTCAGCCAGCCAGCTGCATTCAGGAGTGTATTTTACAGCATTCTTCTCAGGTAGCCTAAACACTGCCGCAGGATACGGACACACTTGGGTTACTTTCTGAGAAAGCAAACCTGAAGGTGTAAGCCACAGGACGAAGTCAGGCTAGTTGGAGAGAGAACAGCTGCACCCAGCACAGCAATACTGACCATGCCTTCAGGGGTAACACTGCTTACACTTAACAGGAAGGAGAGGCCTGCCGCTCTGGGCAGGAGAACCCAAGCATGCAGGTCCTAGCACTGGCTGGCTTGTGGCATGCAGAGGCTGGGCAGTCACCAGGATAGCAGCTGTTTTTGTGATAAGAGGTACAGCCAGCAAAAAACTCAAGTTATCTTAAAGTGATGCTGAAAATCATCACACCATAAGAATTAGCATAAAACACATTTAATAGGTACCCTTAGCAGAAGCAGTTCTGAGCCATAAATCCGTCCAAATGAGTCCCTGCACATAACACTTTTACCAGCTCCTACCTCAGCTTGACGAAGTTATTTCACATGTAACAGCAGGACTTGAGTCAAGGCATTAACAGCAACCAGAGTTACTGCTGGGGTTCTCCCAGCCATTGAAAACACACCATCCTGTGACACCTCTGAGAAACGGCCCAAGAGATCTTCCAGCTGCTTTCACCTGTGAACGCCACTGGTTCAGGCTGCAGAGGAACCCACACTTCCATCTGCAGCACAGTACACAAGGGCATGCGTTTCACAAGCTATTGCTTTACGCTTTCAGAAGGGTTAATTCATTCTTTGGTGTGGCTTCAGTGTTCCTGGCACATAACATTGCTCACCCAGAACTGTGATGTGAACACATGCCACCATCCATACGCAAAGCACATTTGTTAACAGAGCAAGAATTGGAAGAGAGCAGAACACAAAGTGTGAACCAGACCTCGCTGCAGTGGAAAAAGACATCACCAACAGAAGGGAAAGAAATCTGTGAGAAGCAAAACCAACAACTTCAGTAATAACCAGCCTCTGTTTTTAAGAGATGGCTCTCCCAGCACACTGGATATGCAGGGAGGTAAAAAATAAAAAGAAATCAAAGGTAAGCACACCAATAACAGCACCAGAAAGAAAGCAGACAGTTCTTTAAAGTTTACTGCTGTCACAACTGCAGCAGCCTAAATGGCTGTCCTAGTTCTGTCCTTCGCTTGAAGGAGGCCGCATTAGCCTGGGCTCTGCAGAGCAGGCAGGCAGCAGCTCCAGCGTGCAGTAGAGACCTGGAGATTGCTGGAGACTGCAGCGGGACGCCTGTCAGTCTGGTGGGGAAGCACAGCACTTTGAAGAGGCCAGGCGACAGACATGCTTTCATCTCTGTTCTTTAAAGCTCTCTGTTAACACCCAGAATGATGGGTTAGGAAGAGTTTCCTCTGCATCTTCAGTGGCTCCAGGTGAGCCCCGGCCCCTTACGTCATTCTGCTGCGGCCTCGGCCCACAGCCGCCCAAGCTGCCAGGCCCCAGCCCGCCCCAGCCCAGGGGCAGGCACAGGCAGGGCCAGCAGCACCATGCCCGTCATCCCAGCAGCTCCACAGCCCTTCACAACACTCACAGCCTGATCTGCTCCTGCATGCCGAGCCCTCCTGCTTCGCATGGCCTAGCTACTTTTACTTCATTTCTAAAGCCCACGTGTTTCTTCAGGCCTGATGCCTCATTGGCATCAGCTCCCTGAAGCACTCTCAAAGGAATTTAAGCATCACACAGATGAAGAGCCAACACTGACACCGGGGACACCAGCTTATGGCCACAGGGTGACCAAGCAGGTCAGGTCAAACGCAAGACTCTTCCTGAGGGACAAGCACGGCCAGCAAAAGCACACACTGCATGCACAACCCGCACAGTGGACAGGGAGAGCACTTGCTTGGGACTGAAGGTATCTGTCTGTATAGGCCTTTTGTTTCCCTTTCTCCAAACAGCTATGGTTTCTCTCAGCCACTTGACTTAAGGAGCAAGAGCAACTCCTGCGGGAGCAGAACCGTAAGAGCCTGCTTTGGCAGCCCCCCCCAGCAACACAGAGCATTTTGCAACACCTCTATTAAGCACGTTGTTAACGTGAGCAGTGATAAAAGCTAATGTGCAGCATAACATCACTACTAGCAGTGGCAGCCTCCAGAATGCCCTAGAAGATTGCAGGGTGGCAGTGAGATGCAGGCATGGGCACATGGTGCCAGCCGAAAAGCCAAGGCCAACTAGCAGCAGCTGCAGCACTGTGGCCGAGGCAATAGGCTGCTGGTTACACATTTCCACTGCCTGCTCTCTGGGATTCCCCTTCTCAAGGCCTTGTTCTCAGCCTACTGCTAAGCACTCTTAAATCCAAGCAGCTACTTTGTTCAGCACCAGCGCTCAGGAGGCACAAGCACTGCCCAGCACCCTTCTCCCAACGGGTCAGAATCAGCCGCTGTTCAGGCACTTGGGGGTGAGCACCCCAGCTCTGCGCAACCAGTACCATCTTCCCAAACCCACCTCCTCCCTAGAGGAGTCCCCCACCCACCATATGGGGCGGGTCATTATGCCAGCTCCACACTGCCAGGCAGCTTGTTTTTCTCTGGGCAGCAGTGCTAAAAGGCCAAAACCCTCAGCCCAGGATCGCTGACAGAGCGGCAGGCCAGACAAGAGAGCACTGGTAGCCCTTCAATGGCACAGCACAAGAACCTGGAAGAGTTCCTGGACAGAAATGTTGTGACTCAAGACCCCATGTTTGGGCCAAGCTGAGAGACTGAGAAAAGCCTTGGGGTTCAAACAAGGGAGAAAAGGCTTCCTAACAAAACAGAGGCTGAAGTGACCTGACAAGAGGCAAGGGGACCAGCTGCACAACAGCGGGCTGGCACCCAAGCTGCTCTGGCACACACTGCCCTCACAGGAGCAGCACCAGCCAGTCCAGCAGGCAAGGAGGCAGTGCAGCAGCTCCCAACCAGCACCTTGACAAGAACTGTCCCCACAGGGGCAACCTCACTGTGGCCTGGGAGACATTCTCTAGCTTCAGACATCAATGGCCACCTTATGAATAAGGCCCAAGGGGGCTGTAATAGCCATGCTTTAACCTCCCAATTTTGAGTCTGAATTTAATGCAACTCTCGATATTCCCACCCTGGCTAGGCAGTTCGAGATCCTTCTCGTGGGGGCTATGTTCAGTTAGAACCTCAGTCACTCCCAGATTATTAAAAACAATGCACATAATTCTCTTAGAAGTCTGACTAATGACAGCAACTTCCATTGAAAATTCCCTTTTATCAACTCTTACATACCTTTCAGCTTTCATTAAGAGTCACCTTGCACTATGACAGCACCAGTAGAAAGTCACATTCAACTTCTAATCCTTGCTTTAATTCTGCACTCTGACAGGCTCATGCAACAACTGAGAATTTACCTTTGAAATATTCATCACTTGAGTTTCTTGGTCAGCTTCAAACTGGAGAGACAACACAGTAACTTCAGCTTTGATCTCATAGAATTAGGCTTAAAGGAAAAGATCACTGAAGTGAAACCAGGACTTCTTAATGAAGAGAGTTAAATAGGACGTACAACACTGATAGTCAGCATGTCCTTGATGTAAACACTAGAGGTAATTAAATTCATGCATCCTTATACTGTTTCTCTTTCGAGCACTGCTGTCTGATGGAGCAAGCTATAGCCTGTTTCGGGCTAGTCCATTGTAAAGAGACTTTTTTCATTTTCTTGCTGTTGCAAGAAGAGCCAACACGCTTAACTCCAGAGACTCCGTACGACAGCGAGGATAATCAAGTTCCTGCGTGCACCAACTGCCTGCTGAGAGGGAGCTGCGGTGGGCAGGCTGTAGCACCTCGTCGCATGTAGGCAGACATCCTTCCAGCATCCCAGTACGCGCAAGTGCTTCTCTGCTCCTGTAGTGGTAATTCCACATTGAGAACAAGCAAGGGTAGGAGAGAAACTAAACTCTGCTGCTGCCTTCCTTCAGAGTACCAAAATGCTGCACGGAGAAATTCAGGAAGAGACCTGGCAGCACATAATCAACAGTCCTGTCCTCAGCAGAAGCCGGAAACAGCCTCCAGACTAATTCTAGCTTCCTCTCCTAGAGGATTAAAGGCAGGCTCTGAACCCACTGATCGAGTGCACCTTCTCCAGCCCTGTCCAACAAATCACCTGCTCAGGTTTCAGACCTTCAGTAAACCCCAGCACCTCAGCCAGCAGCAACACAGCGCTGCCTTCAAACCTCCCACGTCCCTGGGCTGGGGCACCCATAGCTGCTCTAGGCAATCCTCAGTACACATAAAATTGAAAAAAAAAAAAAAGATTCATACATGCCAATAGATTTGAGCACTTAACTGTTTTCAGTGGAAATTCCAAATGCTTATGAAACAGCGCATTTCAGATTATACAAGGCAGAAAAGTGAAGCAGAGGGCTAAGCTCATGCCAGAACTTCAGGGTTATTACTCCCCCTGCCCACTCCTTCTCCAGAGGACAGAAGGTTCACTCAGCACACTCATTTGCACCAAGGGGCCAATAATCCATTAATGTTGCCAAAGGAATTGAAGCAGACAGAATTCCCACTCCCCTCATTAACTAGCACTCTAGAGAGTTTAACATCCCCTTGTTTAAAGACAGTTTACTTCAAACCCTGGTGTCATTCTGTTCCCCCACTTCTTCCTCGGCTGGGAGCACAGAGGTCACAGGCTGCAGACCAGGAGACAAGGGAAGGGTCAACACATTCTTCTGGGAGCTCTTCTGGAGGGACCCACCTGAGTTCACCATTCCCAGCCCCAAGCCCCACATACAGCCTTCACAGAACTTGATCTGATGGCCTGAACTCTAATCTCCTTTCAACACAAACTGCAACTACACTTAGTATTTCTCCCTCCCTTTTAAATCTGCTCTGACAGGAAACACACTGACAACTTTTCACTGCAGAAATTGAAGTGGATTTTTCTTGAACAAGGCCACCCGCCCGCACAGCCTTAATCCTTCCAGCTCACATATGTTACTGTAACTTGCACTGTGCTGAATCCAATTATGCCTCCTCAAGCCATTAAAAATATTCAAAGCTGTTGCGCAGGTTGCACAGAGCAGAAGCATCAGCTGAGGAGACAACACCAGGTCCTGCTGCAGCATGGCTTTGCAGCCTCATTTCTGCAGGCAGCCACCTGGAGCATTAGTAGTCACAGGGAGACTTCTACGGGGTCCAGTGAATAGTTCACTCCTAACTGTTCGAGGCTGGACTCAGAGAACAAATCCATGCAGGAGACAAGAACTGGCATACAGTTATCTGTAAGTGCTTGGCAGTTACTAGTTACCCATTAAAAGCTTTTTAAGTTATATTGCTCTGGCAGCACGCACAGCTCAGAGCGAGCTCACAGAACAGCAGGTCTCCTGCGCATTACATGCTGGGTTGGAGCGGCAGATGAAAAACCTTGAGCTAAGTAGTCAGAAGCATCCACAAATCTGAACTGCACACAGAGACTGGGTAGCTGAGTATCCAACTACTGACTCACCCACAGCTGCAAAATGAAATGCAGCCTCTCCCAGCAGCTGACAATGTCTGCCCCTTCAGATAGAGGACCACACCACCAGGCGCAGCCGATCAAGTTCCACGAAGTACCTGTTGAGCTGCTGAGGGCTGCACAATTTACCAGCTGCCCCTGTATTTTCACTGTTCTCCAGACAGTCAATCCACAAATAATGGAAACACAGCTCTGTCGTTATCGCCTTTGCTGAGGAGGACCCAGAGGGGGCTGTGCAGGGCTGTCTTGTCCGATCAGAACTACCACGCTGTGCAGTAGCTGCATCCCAGCACTTCACGGGCCACATTACATGCTCAGTGACCTCCTGACAACTGTCTCTGCTAGACAGAGAAATCAGGTAAACCATTACGGAGGTAACAAGCTTTAGAGGCCAGATTTTTTATAGCAGTTTAGCACTTGCATCTTAATGAAGGACAAGCTTCCAGGTTTTCTGTGACTTCAACATCTGTCCACCACAAATAACCTTTTCCCAAATACCTGAGTACCACTGCAGAAAAAGAAAAACTACACACAAATGTTCCTTCAGATAAAGTCAAGCAGGTTAGATTGGCTCACTAGTTATACATACCTATCCCCACACATTCACAGCAGTCTAACTTCAGAGCATCAAATTCCTGTTGGAGGTGCAAGCACCAGCTAAACAGTTTAGACCCTTTGGAATCATCTGCCGACTTACACAAGTTGGCAATCTGGCTTGTTATCATCCCACATGATTGGAACTTATTTTTAGGATTCAATGCCACATGCCATGGGTTTTTTTCCTCCCCCAACTGGCAAGTTACAGCCCAGGAGCCAGAGATTCTGATTCCATTCCTGTCTCAAATACACATTTCCTGTGTGACCTGAGGTCAAGGTCCACACTCTCACAGATAAGGAATATTAGTCCCCCCATTATCATCCTGGAAACAATCCTCCTCTTTGAACCTCTTAATAAAGACTGTGGTAGAAATTAAGAGTTACAGGTACTCACTGCTCTATTTGTAAAATCCCCTTCACTCCAACATCACACACTACTACGACCAGAGCTAGACCTGCTGTTAAATTCAGAGACATCCAGCCTACACCAGGAGTCACTTACAGAGGACAACGCAGTCCAGCACTGGGCTGCAATACCAGATAGCCTCAGCTAGGACCCGGCCCTCTCCCAGGCCAGAGACTTCTCAAAGCCTGCTCTGGCCCGAACATGCCAGTCTGGTGTGCTGCTAAACGCCAGCCTTTAACAAAAGGAGGCAGCAAAAGCTTCAGCACTCATTCAGCACCCAGCCAATACCCTTCCTCAGCAGGAGGAAGAGTCCTAAGAGCACCTTAAAAAGGGGTCAGCATCACTTCGGGGAGCATGCGACCTGGTGAAACACCATTTTATTTTATTCACCACCTAGGGACTCCTTAAAGGTCTCAAGTACTGACCCGGGGCACTCAGACACTGACCTGCCATGACCCTGCCTGGCTTACGGGAGGCTGGGGAAACGGGCAGGGGACAGCCAGCATCACCACTTCTCCCATCCCACCACGAGCTCTCCGCTCTCCCGCTACAACAGAACAGCGAGCCACAACCAGGTTACACTCGCACTCGCCTCCCACGGTAAAACACACCCCCGCCCTCCGCCAAGCCGCCCGGCAGCGGGATGCCCGGCAGCGGGGCAGCGGCCGGCCCCCAGCGCGGGGAGCGGAG
>VXAV01000448.1:0-27941 GCA_013399715.1 Alectura lathami | reverse complement strand
CCGCGCGGAGGGCGGAGGAGGAAACCCGGCAGGGAGGGGAGAGAGAGACAGACAGTGCCCGGAGCCGGAGGCCGCGGGGGGCTGTGGGGCCCCGGCGCTGCTCCCCCGGAGTTCACGCCTGCTGCTGGCCGCGGGAGCCGGGGAGCGAGGCTGCGGCACGGAGCCGGTGCTCTGCGAGCCTCGCTCCCGAGCTTTGTCCCATAGTGAGGGCTGCGGCTGGCGGGGCCGGGGGGACGACGTCCCCAGCGCGGGACTGTCCCTCCTGGAGGATGTCACCCGCAGGCGCCGGATGGGGACGGTTGTGGGATGTCCCCAGCTCCCTGCTGCTGTCCCCAGCAGGGCTGAGGTGGGGGGGGGTCGGTCTGTGAGGTGCTGCGGGGCTGCTCCTGCGTTCGGAAGGCCCCAAAGCAAGCATCAGCCTCACCCGGACCACCACATCTGCACCACGGCCGTGCCTGTGAGCGGAGCGCGATGCGGACGCAGCAGCACTCGCTGTAGCCAGCCCTGGCCTCGGGCCCGGCGCGTGGCTCTGTGGGCAGCGGTGCTGCCGTGTGCCTCTCGCGCTCCAGCAGTTCTCGGATGCTCTGGTTTATTTATGACTCTCTGGGCTCCCTGTGCTCAGCAGAGATGGTTTGCTCTGGTTTCCGTGGCAAGGAGAAACTGTGCGAAGCAGCATGCCCAGAGCCAGGATCCACTGCGGATGTGCTGCTGTGCTCGCAAGCACAGGGCCCGAAGCGGGGCCGAGGCCACAGTGATGGGGGACCCGGCCTGAGGCCTCTGCTGCCTACTAAGGGAAGAAGGAAAGCTTCCAGCCTGGAAAACACGTGCAGGCTGGGCAGCGAGGATCAGCTGTGGAGTGAGAGCCCCTCGTCATGCAGCTTGTGAGTGAGTCTGCCAGGCTCTGAGCTGATCTCTTCCTGAATCCTCGTAAATACTTACACAGTGGGTCAGCAGGTGGAAGAAGTAATGGAAAAGCGTGAAGCAGGGAGAGGAAATGCAAACAGAACAGGAGAAATGTGCACAAATAATCCTGATGTGCGTGCACTGCTTGGAATCCCACAAGTGCTCAGATCTGAGTGCGTCACCTTACGGCACATCACTTGGTCCCTGGCTCTTTGTGTCTCAGCTAAGGCTGCTGGTGGGCTGCACCAGGGCTGGCATGGCCTGGGTGGGCTGGTCCTGAGAGAGACACAGAGAGGTGCTAATTGTACTGAGGGGAACACAAAAGGACGTCTGTGGTGGCCCGGCTTGAAGGCAGCTCTGTGCTCACCTGGTGGCGGAGGTGCCAGGGTGCTTGTTGCTAGCAGGCCCCTTGGCCTTAGAGATCTTACACCTGGTGAGACACTGCACAGACACAAGGGCACTGCTGCTGCTTTTAGCAAGGCTGGTGGCTTTTAGCAAGTTGGAGCACCCCTTGGTGCTCCGATTTCTCCTTTGTTCACACAGGGACAGAACTACTGACTGCAGTCAGCACAGCTGATAAAAGCAAGCAGCGAGAAGGTCTTGGCTTTCTGACAACATTACCAAAGAAAAATGCTGGTGGCTGCCTTTCTTTCTAACTGCTTTTTGGTGGCCCCTGCTGAGAGAAGGCAGATGTGACCAGGACCTCAAAGCCATGCTTGCTTCACAGTATTAAGGCTGAGGGCAGCCTCTTTTGCCTTCCCTGCATCTTCTCATGTGGGCACAGCAAGGAGCACCAAGTGCAGCCTCACTGCTGCAGGACAGAGGTATTTTTTGGTGGCGGAATTTAACAGTGGGGTTACAGCCATGGAGCAGCCTTAGAGACTCCCTGGGGAACAGGGAGCAGTCTGCATCTCAGCGCTTGGTACTGGAGTTTCCATAAGAACAAGGAAAAGAGTAGAGATGAAGAATGAGCAGATAATATGGAGAGCTGTAGTTGTCATAAATTTCTTTGTGCCGTCTGTCATATGAACAGATCAAGGAACACATATACCCACCCTTTTTCTCTTACAAGCAGTCATGGAACAACATCATAAATCTTTCTCTGGTGCGCACACAGGCACAGACAACTCGCTCTCTCTAATCCTTTTCCTGCTGGTATGTCAGAGAAAGCTATTTCTGGAACGTGAAATCTAGGTCAAAAAGAAGGAGAAAATCTAAAGGCAACTATAATAGTCTCTCTCCTCAAAGGCCATACGGGGTCAGCCCTGGCTGGTACAATTAGCAAGGGGCCCCTGTGGTGCCTTACTGCTCCGCTGCAGCCCCTCACACCCTCCCTGCACAGCGTGTCCTGGCCTGTGCTGTGTTTTCCTTTGCAGTCACGCCATGGGCTTTTCCCCTCGAGAGAAGAACCATGCTCCAGCTCCAGGTGTGCCTGTTGCCTCTCTGCTGGCCACCTGGGGGAGGAGAGAGGACCAGAATTTGTCTACCAATGTGGGACGTGCAGAGGAGGAAGGGTGTCTGTACCCTTCCTTCCCAAGCCATTGCTACATAATTTTCCTGGAAGCCATTGAAACTCATCCCATAGTGAAGCAGCCTTTGTGGGTTCTGCGCGGTGCTGCTGGGTGCTGTAATACAGCACATAGATGTGCAGGCACCTGGCTCGCTGTGCCCCTCCCTGCAAGAGCCCACATGGGGCTGCCAGTACCTGGGCCGGGATCTGCCCTCTCCCAGGGCAGGGTTCCCAGCACAGCAGTGCTCCTGGGAACATCCTCACTAACTCAGTGGTGAAGAAAAACAAACAAACAAACAAACAAAAACAATACAAAGAGGTCAGAAAGGTGACTATTCTGCCATGCCTGTGGGGAGTTTGTATCCCATATAGAACTCTCACGGGCTTGGCAAAGCTATAGCTTGTGGATGGGCACAAGGTGTGTGCAAACACAGCAGCTACTGCAGGGGCAAGGCTGGTGCCTGGTTCTGGTTGGGGTGAAGGACTAGGCTTCCCTGGGCTCCTTCTACTCTGGGTGCTGCAATTCCCTTGTAGGGCTGAGCTCAGGGCCTGCAGCCTCTGCTCGTCCAGAGCTGCTGCCGCAGGGCCAGGAACTAGGGAGAACTGGAGGGCCACTGCCCCTGGAGCTCACACTCTCAGGGATGTCTTTGGCCCGTAGCAAAGACAGAGCAACAGGAGGAGGAGGCAGAGCTGCATCTCCTGGCGTCCCTGGAAGAGATCTGGGCACAGGATTAAGGAGCTGGGAAACTGAGCTTTCTGGGAACAGGCTGCTGAATCCCAGGGCAGGATGCTGCCATGAGCAAGGCTGACACTACCGGAAGAAGAAGTGAGGTAGGAACTGGCCTGGTGTGAACTTCCCCTGCTGCACCTGGGCCACTGGCTGGAGGTTGGGCTGGGGTCTCAACTTTCTTTGCTGTGCTTTGCTCACCTCTCTGCTTTCCCTTTTCCTCTGGACATAAATATTCAGGGCCCTTTGAGTGCAGCTCTGTATCGAGCGGTCTGTTAATCAGGCAGTTCCTGGTGATGCCTCTAATGAGAAGGAACCAGGGCTGGGGAGCCCTTTGTAATGCAGGGGAGTGAGCGCGGCTGTCGCAGAGTGCCTGGCAATTAGATGAATAGGTTGCACTGGGGCTTTTGAGTCTCCTGCTTCTCGAAAGGCAAAGCTTTGTTTAAGGCTGATCAAGGGCAGCTCATCATCTGCCTTGCTGGCTGTCAAATGGGAGCTAATTAACCTGTAATGTGCGAGTGACGTGGGTTTGTGGGAGGCACGGAGCAGCGTGGCTTGTCAGAGGGGCGACAGCTGTCAAGCCTCTCCCACCCGCTGAGCACGCGCACACCACGGACCCCGAGGCTTCCAGTTCTCCACGACATGGAGCTTACTGCCTCGGCTGAGGGCTGAATCCCCATGACACTGCTTAGCCTTATGATTCACACCCCCCCGCCCAGTCCTCAAGGATCGAGAAGCCTGTGTCAGGCACAGCATTACTGCTGCTGATGCCTCCATAGGATGTGTCCACACAGACAAGAAACCCAGTCCTCCCCTCGGTGACTGGCACGTGATGGGAGCTGTTCCCCTGGGCTGGCACATGGGTGCTGGTGAGGGTGAGGAGGGTGTGTGGTGGCAAGTGGGTGAGGACTTGGTTGCTTCTTCCTGGAGCCCAGCATGCAGCAGAATCTGTAAGTGACAAGTAGGCCTGCAAGCAGCGGTGCACCCACTTCTCTCTATTGGTCTAGCTTGAAGCTGTCAAGCTGAGAGGTGCCAATGTGCTTCTTGGGAGCAGAGCACCCACCAGTTATAGCCTCAGCGCTGCACGTGGGCATTTGCAGGAGGAACTGAGACAGGGTGCTGTATTAAAGGTGTAACTGGTGTCCAGATATGCCTTCTGCCTTCCCCATCACACACAAATACAAACACAGATGCCCCTCTCTGTTCCCCATCCCCTCCATCATATCTGTTACCTCCCTGCAAGCCCCTGCAGCTATTGCAAAGGGTTGGAGGATGTTCTGGAAACCAGCAAATCTCCACTGGCTCAAGTCACAGAGGGGTAGCACTTGCAAGGTGGCATTTTGAAAGCTCCCCCACCCCGTGCTCTGCCTGCTTTTGTTTCCCAGCATTAGCCTGGGCTTGCGGCAGTGCTGAGTTCAGCATCAGCCATGCTGCCAGGAGGGGTGGGGTGGGAGTGGGCTGGGTGTGTGGGCTGTCTGCACTCCCCTTCCCAACCCCCCTGCCCGCTGATGGCACAGGGCTCTGACCCAGAGATGGGCAGCGTGCTCTCCGCTCTCGCATGCCTTTGCCTGCCACGGATATGTGGAGGCTTCTCTGGCACTGCCCCATGCCTCTGCAGATGGGTGCCAGTCCTGCTCGTGCTGGGATCAGCCTGCCCAGTGGGACCTGTCTGGGTGTCCCTGTTGGTGACAGGCTTGCTGATTGCCCCACGTCTCCAGCAGCACGGTGCAGCCCTGGCAAGATGCTGGCTCCTGCGTGCTCTGGGATCTGCCTGGTATCACCATATCCAAAACATCAACTTTTCAAACCTATGTTCACAAAACTGTTCTGAAGAGTTAGACAGCCTCCTTTTAGTCCACTGCTGGGCTCTTGGCTGTGGCTGAAGCGACAAGCTGAATCTATAGGCTGAAACCATGTGCTCTGTGCAGGCTGGTGGAGGACAGAGCGCTGCAGCTGCCATCCTGGACCCTTGGTGACACAAGTGACAGGACACAGCGGATGTGCTGAGCAGGCAGGATGGGAGCCCTCAGCATCTCTGCGTTACGGATGAGTCTCACTTGGGGTTCTGGCGCTTGGCAAGGAGCTGGGAGGGACATGACACGTCAGCTGAAAGGCTGCAGCTTCGTCCCTGGGCAAGGGCTTTGCTGGTCCCACAGCAGGAGCCAGCACTTGCTCAGTTTTGGATGAGACAGAAAACCAACACTTTTATCTCTGCCCTCCAAGGCTTTTGTGATGCCTGGTGCAAGGCTGGTGAGCCCAGTGCCCTGGCAACGCGGCCCACCCCAGAAGTGGTGCTCAGGGGCTCTGTGTGTGGGGAGCTGTCTCCTGGAACTGTTTGGCCAAGCAGCTGGCTCTGCTGCAGTGCTGGAAGAGGTGGCCCTGCTGGTCAGGAACATCCGAACAGGGCTGCTCCTGCCTCTCCCTTGCCCAGGGGACAAAGTTTTTCTGGCATCACCTCCTAGGGAGAGGCCAGGCTTTTGTCCATTACAGTAATTACCAATCGAAAGAGAAAGACCTGCCTGGAAAGAATAATGCTAGCAAAGGTGGCTGGGGCTGGATGTACCACTGTTAATCACCTGGGGACAGGAGCATGCTGAGGCTGCAGGGTGCCAGGCAGTGGACTCAGAAAGGCTGTGTATTGCCTTGAAATTCAGAGCAAGGCCTGTTTGTTCTTCACACTGAAGAAGTCGGATTGGGGTCTCTAGGCAAGTACACTTGACGGGCAAGGGGCACATAGGACTAGATGCCTTAAACATCTGTGTGGCTGCTGCCATTCAGTGCATCTCCAGTAGAGAGAAAGCAATTGGCCTCCTTTGGCAGTCCAGCCAAAGGACACATTCCCAGCACCTCCTTGTCAGAAGGTTTTGCAAGACCCACCTCCAGGTGGCTATAATGCCAGTAGCAGCCCATGGCCTGGATGTGGCCAGGTGATGCTGTCACCAGTTACGTCTTCTGCCCTGGCCACTGCACGGAGCTGGACTAATGCTGGTGCTGGGCAGGGTCAGACCTGCCTGTGATTGGTGGGCAAATCACAAACACTGAGGGTCTGGAGGAGGCAAATGTACATCATCCACCTTATTGTCCACACCTGGTCCCCCAGACCTATTTTAGAGTCCTGCCCTGTGTGAGAGTGTGCAAAGAGACAAGACATATGAGGAGCAGCTGAGGTAACCGGGGTTGTTAAGTCCTGAGAAAAGGAGGCAGAGGGGAGACCTCATCGCTCTTCACAGCTACCTGAAAGGAGGTTGCAGTGAGGGGTGTGTTGGTCTCTTTTCTCAAGTGACAGGTGATAGGAGAGGAGGAAAAGGTCTCAGGTTGCATTAGGTTAGATTAGGAAGAATTTCTTCATGAAAAGAGTGACTGAGCATTGGAACAAGATGTCCATGGAAGTACTAGGGTCACCATCCCTGGTGGTGTGGATGTGGCACTAAGGGACATGGTTTAGTGGTGGACTTGGTAGTGCTAGGTGATGGCTGGACTAGGTGATCTTATGGGTCTTTTCCAGTGATGCCTGCCAAATCATGTTCCTAAGTGCCACATCCACACGTTTCTTGAACACTTTCAGGGAAGGAGACTCCAGCCCAGACTGGAGGAATGACTGTCAGATGCATAGCTGAGAGGAGGACCATGAGAAGGATGAAAGCTGTCAGCAGTGGGGAACCTGTGCTGCAGGTTCCCACTGCAGCTGCAGTCCCATGGGATTTCAGCCAGTGCTCCCACCCCACTGGAGACCAGCAGCAGGGCAAGGCAGGCGTCCTGCCGCATCGCTCCCAACCAGGTTTGCCTTTACCGAGCAAAGACACGAAGCTCTCCCTGACCTCTGCAGCCTGCACCAACTGTGCAGCCAGAGCCTGTCTGCCATTTCAGCACCCGCATCCAGAGACTTAGCCATCCTGGCAGCATCACTGTTCTGCCCCACCAGCACAGAGCAAGCTCAGAGATGTGCCCCCCGACAGAAGCCCTGGAAGAGCCCCAGCACTGCTGGGCACTCAGAACCCCATCCTCGCCACCGCCGCGGCCGCGCTGGCACTCACTGTTGGTGGGCAAGGTCCTGCTGCCACTGAGGCTGCCCGCCGGCGGGGGGGAGATGGAGCGGACAGAGCCGGTGTCCTCATCCTGGGAGCAGCCCGCTTGGATGGCTCGGAGGTAGCTGTGGCTCCGGGAGCGGAAGTAGCTGGGGAGGGGCAGGTCCAGCACCTCGGCGGTGGCCGACTCAGCCTCGCTGTAGGTAGAGTCACAGACCGCCTCGTACTGCTCCCCTAGCTCCGGCTCTCTTGCCTGCGGGGGAAGAGGGGCAGAGCAGTCACACCGCGCCCAGGGTCAGGCCCCTTCCCTCCTGCAGCTTTCTCCGCTCCCCTCCATGCAGCAGCTCCCAAGTGGTCTCACTCAGACACAGGCAGAGTGGGAGGTGCAGTGCTGGTTGGCACAGGTCCTGGGCAGTGGGAGAGGGGGGACTCTGCTTCCAGGCCAGAGGGTCCCCGCGGGAGCAGCAGACACTTACCACCGTGGTGCTGCGAAGCACTCCCCACTCTCTGATGGCAAGGCTGAGCGCATGGGAGGACAAAATCCCTGCCCAGCCTCCAACAGCTCAGTCGCCCACTGGCATGGCTGGAGGACCCTGAGCTCTGCCATGAGACCCTGTTGGGGCATATGTGCTCCCCAGTGGGGGGATGGCCCAGCCCTACAGCAGGTCACGTTGCGGGGGACGCGCTTCCATGCCTCCGCACCCCGGGCCAGGCTGCCTGGCCCCATGCTGGGCACCACGGGGAAGTCATCACAGCCCTGCCTGAGTGGGGAGAGGAAAGAGCCTGGCATGAACTGAGCCCGGGCGTGGGCATGGCTTGGCCCAAGCGGGGCAGCTCAGGTCCCCACTCTTTGCTGCCTCCGCCTCCCCTGGCCCTGCCCTGTCCTCCAGAGGCAGCAGTGATCCAGCTTCAACTCAGGATGTTCACCTGGATTAAACCAGAAACAGCAAGCTTTTTGAAATACTGATGACGCGAGATCTTGAGGTTGGCACCGTCGCCCATTTCCACCTCTCCTGGTCCTTCCTTTGGCTTCAAACACAGTATTTACACTCAGCGCTGGCATCTGTAGCCTTTCCCCAAGCTCCACAGAGTTTGGCCTGAAAAAGCTCATCACTTCCCCCAGAACACTCCCGAACCCTCTGCTGGGGCTGGGAAGCCAAACTCTCCAGCTGCACTGCAGTGCCCTCGGCTGGGCAGTGTGTTCTCCTCCCCTGGCCCTGGGAGAGGGTGCCCACAGCTGCCTTGCACCCTGCCATGGGGGTCCAGGGAGACCCAAGGAAGCTCCGTGAGGAAGGAACAGGGAACGCCAGCGGGACGGTACCTGCTCTCCATGGGTAAATATCTGAGGGATAAGTGAGGGGGGTCCAAAGATCTGGAAGAAAGAGTTGGAGAAGGTTAAAGGCCAAGAAAGGGGCAGCCCTCACACAGACAGGCATTGCACAGGGACCAAGGACGAGGGGAGCAGACGGCCCTTTCCTTGGGGCCACCACTACTGACACTTCAGTACAAACTTCAGAGCCCATAAGATGCCAAGCAAAATGCCGCACAGGCCCCTAGGATAGCGGCACATACATGTCACGGCAAAGCTCCACAGGACGCCTCTGAGACGGAGAGAAGCTGCTGACGCATTCAGCCTGTTGTATGCACCGTGTATTAATATATATGCACAGGGCACACTTGGACACTGACAGCGGGAACACAATGCTGGGGCACCCATGGGCACGCACACGGCACTTGTGACTGCGGGACAAGGGCTGGTGTGGCTCCTGGCTAGCAGCCCATGGAGCCCCAGCACCTCGCGGTGTGGCTAGGAGTAGTGATGGCCCCCGCAGCTGCAGAGATGGGTGAATGCCAGGCCGAGTGCTCCATGTCAGGGAAACCGTCCTCTGCCCTACTTGGTGTTGGGCTGGCCGCCTTCCTGTTGTCTCCTCTGTGCCAGGAAGAAGCCCTGTGGAATCCATGCTCCCTTCTCTCTGTATGCCACAGCACATATCTGGCATAAGGACAGACACCTGGCAGGCCCTGCACTGCCTGTGGGAAGGAATTCCTTCTCCCCATCTCCTGATGGTTCCCCCCACCGCCAGTCTGCAGAGCACATCCACCCAGGAGCTCTTCCCTGCACGAGCTGATCAAGATGACCTCTTCTGGGAAGAATCCAGGTTCAAAATGTGAAATGTACCCAAGACTCTGGGGGCTGGGTCTGTACCTTCTATATAGGGCACAGCTTCAAGCGTGTTTCAGCAAAGTTGGGTGTCAGCAACTGGCTCTCTGTCTGGCCACTGGTCCCCTCATGTGAAAGGTGGATGCTGACACGATCATCAGAGGAATCTCAAATTTCCAGAGGCTTGCAAGGTGGAGTTGCAAGCTGGCACAAAACCAAGTGCAGTAAACTTTGAGAGCTGGAGATGCTTCTGTATGCTAGGTCTGGCTGGACAAACAAGGAGGGTGTTGGGGGTTACCCAAAAGTGAGGGCAGGGGACAAACTGCCTTCAGCACTTAGAAAAAGACAAGTATGAGCTGCCAGAGGATCAGTCCTGCACAGGTGAAGTGGCTGTACTAACTCCATCCTGAATCAACAGCTACGCAGTGTAGGGGGGCCTTTAAATCCCAATTCAGCTGCAACCGGACTCTTGTTGATTTGAAGGAAGGCAGGCGAAGTGCAAATGGTGACACCAGCCCCAGCTCGAGCTGGTGCCACAGCACTTGGCATTATGGGCCTACAGGTCTGGGTCTGGAAAGGGGCACATTGCAGGCTGCCCGATCCCTTGGGACTCTTTCAATGCCTTTGTGGGGTTCTGCACTCAGCTGCTAAATGGCAAATGTGAGCTGGGGGAGAACACAGGCTCAGCCTGCCCCCTGCAGAGGCCTGGCTTCAGACATGGGTTTACATGCAAAGGACAGGAATGCAATGCTCCTGACCTCTTTTTCTGTACAACAAAACACCCAGCACATTGTTGTCGATGTACAAGGAACAAGACTGACCACAAGGAACATGTATGCCCATGAGCAATGCCTTCCCCAAAGCTCTCCACAAATTGGCTTCAGCCACTCTGCCACGAGTAGCTGCAGAAACCAGCTATTGGGCCAGAGCAGCCAGGTGGGGATGGCTGCAGGCTCAGAGCCCTGTGCACCTGGAGGGGGGTGCCAGCCACACCTCCCGCCCTCCTCCATGCTCTGCTTCTCAGCGCACGGCCCTCTTCCTCAACCGCTGCCTCGTGCTGCCTCCCTTGACCAGCGAGCACTGACAGCACGCGGGGAGACACCAGAGCAAGCACAGAAGGGGCGTGTTGTGTGCACGTGTTCCCACGCAGACACACGTGAACAGAGATGGGACGCAACAGAGGCTCAGGATGATGGTGACACAATGGGGCAAAGCTCACGGAGCCACTGCTGCCCCAGGCACCTCCACAGAATCACAGAATCACAGAGTCACAACCATGGTGGCTGGAAGGGGCCTCTGGAGATACCCCAGTCCCTGCTAACGCAGGTTCCCTAGAGCAGGCTGCACAGGAAAGTGTCCAGGTGGATTTTGAATATCTCCAGAGAAGGAGACTCCACAACCTTACATCCCAAAAGAATGGGTCCCCCTCCTGGGGCAGAGATGAGCACATGAGACCTGTGCGATGGCCTCATGCTGACAGGAGGGATTTCCTGGCCTATGAGGCAGCTGGCTTATGGCCACCCAGGCCCTGAGCTGCTCCAGTTTCATCCCAAGGGGAGGCATAGTATGGGAAAGGGATTTGAACCCACAGGTTGCGGTCAGGGTTTACCACCCACCATCAGTGTCTCCACTGTCATCCTCGGCTTTGCCTGCCCTTCCTGGAGACACGAGGACCAGGAATACCCAATGGAGACATCCCCGGTTAGCTGGCAGGCCAGTCTCCTGAATCACAGGCACCTTGTTCCTAGCTCCAACCTGCTTCTTGAGGGACAGGGCTCACAGATTGGAGCAGGACTGCTGTCCCCGGTGACCCTCCACAGGGTCCCTGGAGCTGGCCGTAGGCTGCGTGCCGCCGTTTGCACTAGTGAGGCTGGCCTGGGCTCTGTGCCCACCCAGTGAGGGCATGGAGTGTGCAGGCAGCTTCTGTGTGGTGCACAGTGTGAGCCTGCGCACAGAGCAGCCCCGAGCTCTGCCCATCACTGTGAAGCACGCAGGGCTCCAGGCGGCTGTACCCATGGCTGCACTGACCAGCAGTGCTGAGAGGAGCTAAAAGCTAGAGCAGAGGAGGTGCAATGTGAATTAAGGAGCTGGCTCTGACCCTTTGGTAAAGCTGCCAGGGAACTGTGTGCCTGTTGTTAAAGCACAACTGGTGCCTCATTTTTAAGGGACCCCTCCACCAGCCTCCATTCTCTTTTGGGCTGGGTGTGCAGTGGGGCTTCCCTCTCCAGCATCTCACCTGGTTGATGCAACTGGATTCATTGACGCTGTCGGAGATCTGGTTGTATTCTTCCTCCCAGGTTGGGAACTTTGGAGGTAGGAGGATCTCGACAGAGTCCAGGCGGTCCAGGCTCCTGCCAGCACAGAGAGAGAGTGTGAGAGGTGTCCCCGTGGAGCAGGCAGCGCTGGGGCTGTGCTGGAGCTGCCGGGCCAGCCAGACCACGCTGCCAGGCATAGGTGTGCACGGCAGCATGGAGCTGATGCTGGGCACTGGGTCCACTGCTTGGCCCTTGCTGCAGCTGCTGGAGGGGTTGGAAGCACTTTCTCACCTTGCTGTTCCCTGATTCAAGCTGGTAGATGGGTGAAGGTTTTGTGGGGTGTAGATGCCAGGTTTGTCTAACCCAAGTCCAGGGAGCACATTGGATCTGTGCCAGCCCCTAGAGTCACAGCCCTGGTTACAGATTGGCCCCAGCACAGGCTGACACTGGGGGCTGGGATAAGGGAACCTGATTTTCCCTGCCTGGACTGGCTGGAATGGGGTGGGAGGTAAGAGGAGAAATGATTCTTCAATGTTATTTTTGTGGACTTCACTGTTAGAAATATCTCCGGGAGTTTTTGCTTGGTTATTTGTTTGCATAAAGGAACCCAAAGATTTATCTGGAAGAAGCCCAAGAGGAGCCAAGCCTAGATGGCAGTGCTATGGCAGCAGAGGGGTTCAGTATTTCTGAAGTAGATTTTGCTGCAGGCCATGGGGGAAACACTGTGCTGTACTTGGAGCTCAGCAGGAGCCTCTGCAGCAGCAGTAGAAGGGCAGGGCTGTCAGCAAGCCTGACCCAGCTGAGACAAGGGGGTACTGCCTCTACCGGAGCTGGGCACATGGGGTGGGAGGGTGGGAGTAACGTGGGAGGAAGAAGAGGGGTGTGGAAAGGGTTGTGGCTCTCGTATTCTGTGCCACCACAGGACCCTGCGTGAGGCTGGAGGAGTCCTTGTCACAGGCTGGATGCGTGTGTGACAGCCTTGCACATTAGCTCAGTGTCATCTTTTATGCGTATGTGGTTTGTGAGGACGGCTGGGGCTTTGGAGCACGTAGCAGGGCACAGGCAGGCGTGGTGAGGGCTAACCCGCAGGGGCTCTGCCTCTCGAACCACCCGTGGTCCCCGCAGGACTAGCTGAGGCGTGGGCAGGGGCATGGCCGTGACAGGGCACAGGGCCGCTGCTCTGCTGCAGCTCCTGTCCCCCAGGCTGGTGGGAAGACCGGCCCGGCCCTGCACCGAGCAGCTCCTGGTGGGAGCAGGGGCGAGGGGCCGGTCGGCAGATGGCAGCCGTGCTCACCCTCCAGGCCGGCCCGGCGCTGGACGCCAGCAGCCCCGGTGAGGTTTCGTGCCCCGATGCACGCGACCTGGACGGACAATTAGAGCGGTACGGGAAGGAGCTGAGCGCCTCAGCGCGGGTATTGCACAGCGGAGACCCCTGGACCCAGCTCTGCTCCCCCCGAAGTGTGTGCGAAGGCAGAGAGCAGGGATGGATTCAGAGCAGGCAGGGTTCCTGCAGTTATTTTTTGTCAGAAAGCCACTGGTCTGCATTCCGATGCCACCGTGAGGGGTCCCCACACTGCCTGCTGCTCCCTCACTTCTCCAGCTCCATCTGCTGAGCCGAGAGCAGATCACCTGCGGCTTTTCCTGCCTCCTGCCCTAGTGCTGCTCACACCTGCTGCTAATTGCAGCACCTGGAGCACTCACAGCCCACTACAGCCCCTGGGTGCCTTGTCCCAGGAAGCATAAACTCTGTTCACACAGACCCCATCCTGCAAGGACCAGCCCCTTGCCCAGCATGCTTGCTGTGCTCCTTTTGCTCTGCTGTCTATCTGACTCAAGACACCGCGGATCTTCCTCCCACTGTGTCAGGTCCCAGGCCTCTTAGCTCATCTCTCCTGGCTTTGGGGGACAACCCAGTGTGTAAAAGGGGCACTGACTGTGTCCAGAGGGTTTGGGACACCTATGGAGCAAAACACAGTTGCAGCAGGCTCTGGCTTGTGTGCCATATGTCCTCAGCCATGATAGCTGAGAGTCTCCATGTCTAAATAGCATCACTGGGTTGTGATCTCCACACTCCCTTGGAGCAGCAGATCCTTAGCCAGAGAAAATCCACACAGCTCCACCAAAGGAGTGCCTTCCCTGTCCCTGAGGGACCTGGAGCGGGCTTTTAACACCAGGGCTATTTGGAGTCACCAGAATGGAGACCTCTCTCCAGTCCTCTGCCACATCTTCTCCTGTCACGCTTTGCCTGCCCCATGGCCAGTCGGAGCCAGTGTGTGGGAGCCCTGCTGGGCTCTGCTCCCCATGTGGGGTCTCCATGCAGTGCTGCTGAACAAATCCCGAGGACTGCTTCTGGCATGGCCCACGGGGACCTGTGCAGAGCTCCAGGGAAAGCTCCACAGTTACCTTTGGGTGGTGCTCTGCTCACTCAGGGACTGTTGGGTGGCCTTGAGGTAACTCTGCCTCCGAGCTGCAGTTTTTGGGGATGGTTTGGGGCTGGTTTCTGAGTCTTCACTGTCATCATCCCCCATGGCTTTGATATAACTCCCGCTCCGCATGCGCCGGCACGGGATCTCACTGTCTTTGTCCCGAGACAATGTGTTGTTCCACTCCCCCTGAGGCACCTGCAAGAGTAAAGGGAACATGAGCCGTTGTGAGGGACAGAATCTCTGGGAGTAGGGGACCATGGGGATTCAGGGGATGGGTGGCAAGGTCAATCATTGGACCCTCAGCTGGAGTGCAGTGGGAATGGGCAACACAATTTCTTTCCAACCCGCCCTTGCCAGCTCATGCCAGGCAGCCTTATGTTCGATTGCCTCTATCTCAGCACATCTACCCACACACATTCACCCACTGCAGACCACCTGCACACTGGACCATGCTTACACAGGTGACATAAGCTGCACGATGCCAGACATAACGACGAGGGAAGAGCCTCACCGGATTTGCGCTGCACGTTGGGACAGGAATGGCACACATTTGTTTAACACAAAGCCCATGCTTATTCAAAGTAAAGCGCACACATTTTTCACGCCAAAGCCGATAAGAGTTGTCATAGACCAGGACGTATGGATCAGAGCCCAGTCCTCCCTCCAAGGTTTCTGAATTGAATGGGTCTCTTATTGTCTGAAATTCATTTCAGAAGCCAAGCCAGGCCCTCACAAGTCCTAGAGCAGCTTGAGTACATAGACTTTGTGCTGGTCTCTGCACAGAGATGAGATTTCTTGCACCTTGTGCAAGAAAAACATTTCTAACTTCACTAGTGTGACAATTCTGACATTAATTGAAATTCTGTCAGTAGAGATGGGCAAGAGAATGCTTTCCATGAGGCCCGAAATGCTGATCAACTCAGCTAACACCATTGCCTGTCTGCTCTGCAAAGGGTTTTTGAAGGTGGCTGGAGGCATGGCCAGGGCACTGGGCCAGCCGCAGAGCCAGTTGGCAGCCCAGAATTGGTCAAGGCAAGAGCCACACGTGGTGTGGGACAGCCCATGATAAACTTGGGGCAACTTGAGTTGTCAGGAGCAAGCTTGGTTTGTAGCTGGCCTTTAACCAGCCCTTTAGATGAGGAGACATGGTCAAGGAGAAGAGAGGGATGAGGTGTGGACTGAAGAAATCTGTTGCAATAGTTCCTAAAAAGTTTCCTCATCAGCGGCCTGTTCTGCTGCTTTTGCATATCCGAAGGGTGCGACAGTACAGGATGGCTGTGCAAGAGAAGGACAGGCAAGCCTGGGGACAGCAAGTGCATTCATTCCTTGAGACAGGGGCTGTTGTGGCTGTTGGTACATCCAGCACCAGTACATCCAGTACAGAACTGCCTGCTGCATTGCCTGCAGCTGCAACAGTACCAAGAGGAGAGTGGTGGTGAAGGAAAGCCACAGAGAGTGGGCTCTGGAAGAGATCTCTGCTTATAAATGTGCACAGACCCAGACCAGGACAGCGCAAGGCTGCCCATTCTGCTGCGGGAAGTCAGCTGGTTGGGGAGCAGCCATGTGCTGAGCCAGCTCATGCTGGTGAGAGCATCCACATTTAGTGTGCTGATGGAGCTGTTGGATTTATCCAGCTCCCTGGGGGGCTGTGGGATTAATCAGCCAGTGTTTATATAGTGCTTTGGGAATGCAGAAGGCTGTGTTGCAGCTAACTGTGATCAGCTGGAGCTGCTAAGCACCACTTGGTTCCTGTTCCCTTTCTTGTTCACAGCAGGCTGGTTCTGTGTGTGCCATCTGCAGCTGCTGGGGTACAGCATCATCCCAGGGCTGCAGATCTGCAGGGAGTGGCTTCCTGTTCTGAGCATGCCCAGGGTGTGCAAGATTATGGGCTCAGTCCATGCCCAACAGCTTTTCTTGCTCTGCCCCAAAGAAAGCAGGGCTTCAGCCCATGCTCCCCAGCCTGCTGCTTGCTGTGTCTGTGCAGGAAAAGGCAAGGGATGACCCCAGCACTATGCTGAGCAGAATCCCCAGTCTGGGGGATCCCACTGGCGACACAACATCCATGGTTCCCAAGGGGCTCTCTTATCAGTGATCTGTTCGGCTGTTTTTGCATATCCAAAGGGTGCGGCAGTGCAGGCTGGCTATGAAACAGAAGGGCAGGCAAGCTTGAGGATGGCGAGGATGCCCCTGAGCCAGGAGTGGCATTATGGGGGTTCATGGTGCAGAGAGACAGAGGCATTGCATTGCCTGTGGGTGAGCTCCAGATGGGGACCGACGTGCAGTGTGTCCCACATATGAGACACAAACATTGCCAGGCCTCCCCAGCCCTGCTGCTGCTGCAGGCTGTCACAGCTTTCCCACTCTGCCCCCACAAGCTTCCTGCTTAACAACAGCATCTGGGCTGCCTGCTCATGGGCTCAGGAATATAACCCCACAGGCTCTTACAGAGTAAGAGCAGAGCCCCTTCTCTCCTGGGTGTGAGTGCTCTCTCTGCCCCAGCCCAGCTGCCTGCATGGGGTGGACCTTCGGCCAGCCAGGAGGGATCCTGCTGGCTCCAGGTGAGTCCACGCTGCATAAGAGAAGTCTCCAGCACCCCTGGGTCACAGGGAAGCTGGCTCTGGCCTTCCCCAAAGAAGGCAGGGCCCCTGGGAAGCACTGTTATACCAACTGCCTTGGTGTCAGCACTGACTTGAGACTGCATTTTGCTGTCTGCCTTCTTCTGAGGGTGAATCACAGCCTCCCACCCACAGAGCTCCTGGGCCAGTGAGCAGCTGGGGTGAGGGACAGACAGGGTTGGAGTCTGCGGCCTTGGCTAAGGAGGTGAGAGTGGCATTTCTTCAGCAGTCAGCATCTTGTCTACAGCACTGTAAGCCAAGCGTCCCACAGCACTGCCTGCCCTGGACAGACCCGGTGCATAGCCCTCTCCTCGGGACAGCCTATAGCAGCTTCCCCACCACATTACGACAGCTGTCTGGTTCTAACTGCCTTGTTTCTCCTTCCCCTTACCGCTCCTTATATGCACCTTGGCAAGGCAGCAAGCCTGGTGCTGGAAACAAAGCTGCCCTCAAGGTGCTCCACATTTTAGTTTAGCAGCACCAAGAGGAAGGATGACACTTGGCAGGACGCCCTTGGACTCCAGTGCCCCAGTTTGGAGCGTGTCCCACGTACAGCACACACAGAATCCCCAGGAACTCCTACAGCTCTTGCTGCCCATGGGCCAGATTGCAGGGTGAGTGTTTCAGGCAGGTGACCCTAGGGATCTTCAAAATCAGTGCAGGTATTTGAGGTGCTGTTCAGGATCCCACTGGGTTCTGCTCTGCATCTTCAGGCACCTGAGGACCTGAAGAGCCTGTCCCACAGATTCTGAAGCTCTGCAGTAGGGGATGATGAGCCCAGAGCACCTCCTGTTACCCAGGGACAGACCCTGACAGTGACTGACAGCACCTCCATTGCAGAATCTCTCATGGCAGCTGAGACTCTGGGCTCTGAATACAGCCTGTGTTTTAAAGGAAGGACAAAGATGAAACGAGAGCTGACGTGTCACACGTAGGCCTGGCACAGAGGAACTCAGGAGGCTCCCCATAGGCTGGCTTCTCCTGCTGTTTTTCCAAATGTAGGCTTTGTTCTGCCTGTGGTGGTTTGGTTGGTGTGAAAGGAGTGGGATAAGAGGATGCCCAGCTCCACAACCCTTGCAGGTGGCCACTGGCCACAGGGGCTCAGGATCCACCCTGCCCAGGTGGCTGCATGGGGCCAGGAGTGGACAGCAGAGGATCTGCAAGGCCTTGGATGCAGAGCCCACTCTGCCTGGTCCTGGTGCTGCACAGTGCCTCCTGGCACAGACACTTGTCTGTCGCTGGGAGCTGGGCTCCACTGGCACCGTTCTGTGCAGTGCTGCACGCTGGAAAGCAGCAATGCCTTCTGGCTCTTCTGCCCCTGGTATCATGAGCTAAGCGTGGAGGGGACAGGAAAGAAGGGGCCACACTGCGGTTTCTCCCTACCTGAAGTATGACTGGGGCATTCCCTGGTCGCCTTGAACAAACAGAATTAGTGGAGGGGAGAGAGCAGTGAAGAGAAAACCACCTCCTGGGGAGGGGTGAAAGAGCTGTGCTGCTCCCGTAACTTTGGTGGGGACGGGGCACAGAGACTTGCAGAGTAAGCGGTGTTCCCATTTGCACACGAGCCAGCTCCAACATGCAGCCCAGCCCTGGCACACGTGGACACGCACCAAACGTGAGCACACCCGCCGAGGCCCCCGTGGAGCTGGGCACAGCACGCAGGGATGCACGTGCCATGCAGCCAGCCCGCAGTGCAAGAATGAGCTCGATGAGGGCACACTGCTGCTCCCTCCAGAGCCAATCCCTTGTTGTGTCCTGAGGGTTATGTGGTCTTGAGCATGTCACTGAAGAAGAAAGCTGGAGCCCAGGTTGCTTATGTGTCCCACCCGGCCTTTCGGCAGGAGTGCTCTGGGCTGGGCTTCCTGGCCCATGGCAGTTCTCACTGGGGTGACTGGCAGACAGTGGGCTGCCCACCCTGGCTTATGATTTCATGTTTGGGGCTACTGGGGGCTGGGGAAACTGTGGTGGGGTTGGAGAAGCTGTGGTGGAGTTGGGGAGGCTAACCTGGGTGAAGATCCTGGCCAATGGTGCCAGTGGTGTGATCCTGTACCCTGGGAACACCAGGGAGCAGGGGCTGTGCCACTGGTGCTGGAGCCCTCTGTGGCCCCAGCTCCCTCCCATAGCCCAGGACAGCCATGACCAAGTCATCTCACTGCTTATTCTGGAAGGTGGTTATGGGAGAGAAATACCCAGGGTATGGGCAAGGCTGAACCATGCCCCAGTGTCCCTGTGTGCCCCTCGGCAGCTCTGAGGGATGCTGCGGTGCCCGGGCAGCATGGGGTTGTCCCTCTTTTGCCATGCAGTGGGCTGCCTGGAGCTGACAGCACTGCCCAGAGGGGGCCTCAGTGTGCGTGGGGCAGATGTGTCTGCTGCCCACCCTCGGTCTGGGGCATCTTTCTCTCCAGGAAGCTCCTTGGGCTCTCGCTGCCACCATTCATGCATGGGGCCCACCGGGAGGGGAGGACATGGGGACGGGGAGCTCAGCCTCCACCCTCTCAGGAGCTGTGTTCCAGCCCTTCTCCACAGTCTTCACCTTAAGGTCTGCTCCACAGAAACCCTCACAGTGAGGCACAGAGCTGGACCTGACTGGAGCTGGGTGGTCACCCACTCCTAGGTCTCACGACTGATTCTGGGAATGGGTCTGGTAACATCATGAGGGGCCCCAGTAGTCTCTGATGAGGCCCAGGCCTTCCCTGAGTCTGCAAATGGAGCAGGAGAAGTGAAAAGCCTTGGGGTCTCACCCCAGCCTGGAGGCTGGGGGACCCCTTTGTCCCCATCCCACTTCTCTTGTCCTCCCGTGGGTCAAAAGGGTATTTCTGCACCTCTGGGGCTTGGAGCAGCCCCAGCAGCAGCAGGGCCAGGTGCCCTGTGCTCCCCATGCACTGGGTTCTGCCGGCAGGCAGGGGTGCCCAGCTCCTCACCATGGCGGGGGCGGGAGCTGGCAGGGCGCCTGTCCTACTCCAGAGGGACATTTCCCACACACTGTCCACTGGAAGCTGGAGGTGACTTCTCCACATCTCCACCTCTGGCTTAGGTAAATTCCCAGGTGTGCAATTGCCCTGTCTGACCCCGTAGCCCTTTGCCTTGCCTGCTGGGGCCTGCACTGGCCCTGAGCACCCACGACCTGTTGGATTTTGGGGAGTACATGGTGTGTGTTACATGTCCCGGACTTGGTGCCTGATGTGGTGGCTCTGTACCCTACTCAGCCATGTGGCAGGGGCTGACGGCCCCATCCAACGATCCCAGGAGGGTCAGGGAGGGGAGGGAGCCGGGCAGAAGCTTCTCCTCAGAACAAGATCCCTACCTGGCCGCTGCCTGCGTCGGTTGGCCCGGGGCTGAGGGGCTGGTCCCACCTCCGCGGGGGCTCGCTCGGTGGCAGCGGGGCGGCACCCGTGTCCTCCCAGCCGAGCGGTGGGGCTGCCCAGCTGCTGGCTGGGCTCACGCCACCCAGCTGTGCCCACAGCCCTCCGTCAGGCTGTCAAGAAACGGAGGCTCATTACATGCGTGGGGAACAAATGAGCGGGTCTTGTACCTGGGCCCGGCCAGACCCCGATGGGTGAGTGAGCACTGGCGATGGCTGTGGGGTCTCGGTGCTGCGGGGCCACTTGTGCTGGGCCCTCTGCTGCCGCACACAAGGGTGGTCTGCAGCTTTTAAGGCTCCTAACTGAAAGGAGGGGGCAAAGAAAAAGAAACCAGGCCAAGGACATGTCTCTGATGACGTTCCTGATGCAATAAGTCCCTCCATAATTTGATTTGCAGCAGTGACCAGCAAGATATTAGAAGCAGTGTGTGCATCAGTAATTCATGGCTCTTTAAAGCCTCTAAGCCCACTGGCCTCAGCCAGGGGAGCCGATGATACCTTTGCATTAGAAAAGGATGCTGGAGATTTACATTAGGTAGCCCACCTCACCATCCCATCTGCTGCCTCCCCCCATCCAGGCCTGGCTTATTTATCTTCATTCCTCTCTCCCAGGCACAGCCAGGTTTATGTTCTTCAGGTGCAGCTTTATAAAACCCCCGTGACCTGGCACTGCCGGTGACGGGCGTTCAAGCCTGGGGCCCGCAGCGTTAGCCATGCAGGCCCTGCCATGCAAGCTAGGTGGCTGGCACTGCTCTCCTTGCCCCACAGCCCCGGGGCAAGCAGCACCAGGAGCTGAGCCCTGCTGAGCTGCAGGTCCTACCAGCACTCCAGGGAAGCTCTGTGGAGCGGGGCTGACAGGGCGCGCTGGCACATCCTTGTGACGCGTGGATATAAGGGGTTAACATCAGTTATTACCGGCATCCTTCAAGCTGTGGGATGGTGGCAGTGCTCAGTGGGAGGCTGGGAGCCATCCTGCTGTGGCGGAATGCACGCAGCAGCCCTGCAGTGTACCTGGCTGCCTGGGCACCCTGCAGAAGCAGCTGCCTGAGCGCTGGGTTCGCCTCGGCCATGATGGCTCTAGGGTGTGAGTAGGGCACGCTCAGTGTGTGGAAGTCCCTCAGAAAACTGAGGTCACAGCACAGTGTGCCGAGGCTGCAGTGGAGTCAGGAGCAGGGGGTTGGAGGTTGCCTCTGTCATGGGCATCGCGTCTCCTGCTCACACTGCTGCAGCCCAGCATGGGGGCTGGGGGGGCCTGGAGCAGCCCAACCCTGTCAGTGACATGTCCCTGCGGGCCTGCCCATGAGGCCTGGGGGAATTTGCCCTTGCTGTGTCCCCCCAGCCCTCCCCTGGCAATGTGACTTGAGGTGGCCACTGAAACAGTTGGAGCTGTTTGATAAGGTCTACCAGGCAACAGGGTGCCCATCCAGAGGGTGCCCCTTGTTTTCCTGCGACTCCCTACATGGAGCAAGCTGTAAACCCCCCGCTGCACCCACCTGCAGGTAGTGGTAGGCCAAGTCTTGATGGCAGGACTTGGATTTCAGCAAGGCTTTGTCGATTGTGGCCGAGGCCTTCTGGCACACTTCCCGGGCATGGCTGAGGGTCAGTGTGGACCAGGAGCCCCTCTTAATGTAGTTGGAGTCATTGTTGATGGGGATATTGGTGCAAGGGGTGACCTTGAGGTCGTTATTGCTCTTGGAGGATTTCAGCATGTGCTCGCTGATGGTGTTGTAAGCATGCATGAAGTACTTCGGCTGGCTGTGGTCCGGCTGCCGGCCCAGCGTCATGAGGCCCATTGGGTTGCGGTAGCTGCAGGTGTCACTGTCTAAGTTGTCATCTGAACTCCACCAGCCTGAGATGTTGGATCTGGTCCTGCGCTTGGGCTCAGAGGTCTTTGCTCGGTCTTTGCTCTTGCTCCTCCGGTTCTGTTTGGGGTCATCAGCCCCTTTCTTACCGTTCACATTGCCTTTGGTGGGGCCCTCCAGAGACTGGGACTTGGCAAATAGCTTCTGGACAGAGTGGACAAGGTGCCGGATCCGCCCAGGGCTTTCACTTCGGTGTTTTGCATCACTCCTCTGAAACTGGAGGGTGCTGAAGCCATCTCTGTGGATGGGCAGCTGCTTCTCAAACTGGTCAAGGAGGTTTGCAGGCAGGCGGTTGATTTTAGTGGCTTGGGCATGGCTTGGAAAAGGGTTCTCATCTGGGACCTCAAAGTGGGAGTTGTAATGGATGCGGGGGAAAGTGCTGCTGTTGGAGATCTGATTGTTGAGTGGAAGGAGACAGTCACCATGGAGGGTGTTCTGGGCTGGGAATCGGGGGTCCATGGTGAAGGAGTCAGTGGGGCTGAGGAGATAAGGGTTCCTGTCCTGGGGGGCATAAAGAGAGTCCTGAGGGGAGTCCAGGTTATCGGAGAGGTGGCGGCTTCTGTTATCTCCTAAGCCCTTCATGGTCCCAGCGTTTTCTAGAGCATTGCTCAGGGATGGTGCAGCAGAGCCCTTGCACGAGTGCCAACCCTGCTCCCCCACAGACTTCTCTGCACCTGGAGGAAGAAAAGATGCTCAGAGCATGCTGAGAAACTCTTTGGCAGCCCACTCCTCACTGCAGCAACCTTGCAAGGGCCGTCTCACCTCTAGAAGCAAATGCCCCAAGGTCAAAGGATGAAAGAGAAAAACAGGATAGAAGAGACATCGTACAGCAGGAGGGGAGGAGAAGTGACATGAGAACCAGGGACAGGAGGGTACAGGGTACACAAGTAGAGGACAGGATGGACTCATTCTTTTTAGCCACATTTTAAGTGCATGTGGGTCCCAGCGCTCAGCCACAGGATGCTTAAATAATGCTGATGCTATTTTTCTGGTCTCTGCACATATTTATTTAATAGAGTCCCTTCCCCAGCCAGCATAACAAAGGATAGCAGGGCTACTGCCAGCAAATCACTGCTCCTGTCCCATTTGTTCAGGCGGCTGGTGAAAAACCTGCTGTCAAACACTACACGTGGGCCTTGCCTGAGCCAGGAGGCTCAGGAAGCTAAGAGCTGAGCATCCGGTCTGCTGCGTTACGTTTTGCGTTTCTGTGGTTACTGGATCTCTGAGGGGAGCTGGCAGCCCTGCTCTGTGTTGCTTGCAGCTGCGCTAATGCGATATGATGTCAAACATCTCCTCTCCGACAAGCACTGGGGTTTATGGCATGTTTTACCCCAGAGGAAAATGTCTCAGTAGCTATGATGGGAGCAGAGGTGTTTCTGAACACTCAGAGCTTGGCCTGAGAAGCTGCTTGCTGCTCAGCTGATCTTTTCTGTCCTGCTGCATTGCTCCTGCGGGAGCTGTGCCACCCTGGCTGTCTGGCTCTTGCTATGGACCCCCTCTGCCACCATGGCCCATGCAGAAGGTACAGGCATCCCTGCGGGGTAGTGGAGAGGACAGATCACTGCTTCTGTCTTCTCTGGGCACTGGGCTCCAGGATAAAGTAAAACTGCCCTTAGGATTAAAAATAAATAGGGAAATAAAAGGATATAAATGACATGAGAAAAAATGAAATAAAATGAAAGCCTGGCTTGCAAGGGAAAAAGTGGGGCCAGGGGCTAGCCTGGCTTGGGAAGGGCTCAGGAAGCAGAGGAGGTAAGGCTGAGGGGCTGTGGGGACAAGCAGGCAGGGAGGAAAAGTGAAGTTTGTATGAGGGGCTGGAGGGACGGAAGCCAAGGGATTGGAGGGCAGGGAGCAGGGGAGGCCAGGGAGCACCCTGTCTCCCAGTGCTCTTGCCAGGCAGTCACTTCTATATGGCAAAGAGATTATTGTTCCCTTTTCCTACTCTTGGCTCTTGCAACCTTGCAGCAGGTCCTGATCCTGTCCTGCTGCTGTGGGAATCCCCTCACTTGAGTGCCAGCTGCTTTGTGGGGCGCAGCCTCCATGCTGGGCATGTGTGGGTCAGGGTGTGGGGCTGGTGGGGCAGTCGAGGCTCCCCTTCTGCTTGTGCCCATCCTACTGTGGCAGTTGCGTCCTGTGAGCTGGTTTCCCTTTAAGACGGATTAAACTTTTTCATTACATTTCAATTACTCTCTACAACCCTTGGCACTTCCTTGAGAGATGGGGTCATGGAAGAAAAAAAACCAACAAGCCTCTTCCCCATCTCTTTTTTTTTTTTTTTTTTAATTTGGAGGGATGAAAAAGCTTGAAATTAAATCTCCCCAGTCCATGACCCTGCATCTCACAAACTGAGCAAGGGCAGTCTGCCAGGACAGCTGCCTGGTGCCCCTGCCATTTGCCCTGCATCCAAGCCACAGTCTGCAGGGGAAGGCCCTGTTTAGGAGATTCCCATAACGGAGGGTTGCTGGAGGATGGAGAGGACACATCCCTGAGCCCAGGGGAAGCAGCTGATTTTGCTGCATGGCCCTATTATTTTTCTTCCCCTCAGCCTGTTTTCTCTGGGTTCCCCTTCCCTTTCCCACTAGCTTTGCTGATGCTCAGAGGTCTCTGCGGTGCAGCAGATAACCTGACCTGATTTATGACAGTTTTATGTATTCCAAACCAGTCCAAGCCCCAGCTGGAATCACCTTCCTCTTGGGCACAATTTGCAACAGCTGAACTGGAGATGCTGTTTGCAGACTCAGGCTGCACTGAATCTGCAACAGCAGCACATCCTGCAAGATAAACCTGCAGTTCCCAAGACTGGATAGTGTATGAGATCACAAATAACGCAGATGATAGCCTTGCCTGAAGAAGCTTCCTGCTCGGCAGGGAGTCCTCTCCTCCCCTGGCACAGCGCTGCCAACTTTTCCCTCCTGTAGGGCCCGCAGCTGCTGCACTCCTCTGCTGTGCGTGGGAGGTGGGGCCAGGCCGGGGTCTGCTGAAGCTGGTGGGAGATGGCTCACTCCGCTCCTAGAAGACTGAATCACATCTTCATTGTGAGCTGAAAAGCCTCTGCTGATGTAAGAGATCCTTCACTGAGCGCAAATATTTGCTTTGCAGTCTCTTTTTAACAGCAGAGAGATTAGGCTGGCCTGAACTCTGGTCAGAGTGGGGGACAACGGAGAGGAACTGGATGGAGAAGAGGAGCCAGCTGCAATGCGGGGTGTGTACTAGCAAAGCACACTTCTCCTAGTTGTCTGTCCTGCCCTCATTCTCACACGCCTGCCCAGGTTCTGTCTGTCCTGCCAGCCAGTCGCCCAGCCCAGCAGCATTTGGTGAATTACTGTGACGTGAGGCCTTGCAGTTATGGTTTGTAACTTCTGGCAGAGAGTGTGAGAGCAAGTGTCAAAATGTCACCCTGGAAATGTCACTCCCTGGCCCAATGAGCTGTTCTTGAGGTGTCCGTCTGTCTCTGCAATCCTATAAAGCCTCTGAAGCTACTTCTATCCAGCCAGGACCTCTCTGGTGGCAGCTCCAGCCTGTAATGCCTTGTCCTCCACATGGAGAACAGATCTTTCTCCCTCTCATCCAGTGAGGCTAACTCCATGTCCTCGTGGAGGTGCCCCCACCAGGCTGAGCGCTGTGTCCTCAAGAGGATGGCTGCCCAGGAGAGACTGGCCATAGGTTATTTTCCATCTCTCCATAGAAATTCCTCCTGTGTTGCCCTAATCTGGTGATGGTAGCAGAAGGTGCTTGTCCTGACCACTGGAGACTCCATGGAGGCTGCTATTTGCCCGTTCTGAACAGGCTCAAGCCCCAAGACATGAAACAATGAAGTCTGGGGGCCCCCTGTGCTCTCTGGGAGGACAGAGCACTCCCCTCACACCAGCCATGCTGGGAACCACTGGGTCTGAGCAGCCTCTGTGCTGGGACTCTGCCCTGCGATGGGCTTGGGCGAACCAGCTGTCACTTCCCACCATGTTTCCATGGGACTGCAACCTGCCCGTGGGTGCTTCTGCTGCTGTAGAAGCTGCGGAGCTGCAGGGATGGCTGCGTTTCACCTCCTGCCTGCAGGTTCTGTGGTGCCTCCCTCGCTTCTACCACGCCCTTGGCACACATCCTCCATGCGAAAACTACGTGTCCTCTTCCTGGCCACCCTGCTCTGCAAACACAGTCACCGGCAGCCCTGACTGAGAGGTGCCTCAAGGAGATGTCTGAAGAGCTCCATAATCACAGCTGAAAGCATCACTGCTCGCCCCCCTTGCCTCCCTCTCCTCTCTGCCTCCCCCTTGCAGCTCAGCCATGCTTTTCCTGTGGTTCCCATCTCTTTTCCAACTCAGCTCATGGTCGTGGTGAATTACAGCAGCAGAGCTTTCCAACGGCTTCCAAATTTGCTCCCCATGGACACACCACAGCTGTGCTTCCACCCCACATGCCAGCCCGGGGGCCTTTGTCCTTGCTAAACAGTAGGAGGAAGCTACCATGGCTCTTGGGACAGCTTGGCTCTGCCATGCTAACCTCTGTCATGTCCCATCTCAAAACAAAACGTACCACAAAATAAATGCACCAGACGCCAGACAGCCAGACCTTGGCCTAGGTGGTGCCAGCAAGAAGCCACAGACCCACTTACTAGGCTTCTTGGCTGGCGTAGAGATAAACACCACAGGTTCGTCTGTGCAAGGGGCCTCCCACCAGGCATCACCTTTGAAGAGAGGCTTGCCTGTGCAGGAGTGGTTGGGGAGGGAATTGTGCTGCCGAGGCAGGGCTGGCCATGAAAGGCCAGGAGGCCATGCAGGGGCTGGTCAGAGGAAGAGGCAGCCCCTAACACGGGGCTGCTTGGGGCACGAGTCCTCCGCAGAGCACCAGCCCCTGCCGTGGTGGGGTTGCAGGCACCCCCGGAGCCACCTGGCCGTGCCCTCTGCTGATCAGTTCTGCCAGGGCTCCGTGCACAGTCATCTCCCACGTAAACCTCAGCCCAGCCATCCATGCTGGCTGCAAACACATGGGTGGCTTTTATATATAGAAACCTGGCAGCGTGCTAATAACTATCCAGATAAGGAAGAAATGATTTGCAACCTGCACAAGAAAAATGACTCCCCTCACCCTGCCTCAAGGAGCTTAAAAAATTGTATACTGTGGTGGAGGTGACGTTGGTCTGCCTACACGCCTGATTCCAAATGTTCCCTGAATTAGCAGGAACACTTCATGTGGCATTCAGCGAGGGGGGCCACCGGCTTCCAGAGCGTTGCATTAATGATGATTCAAAGAGTTTAGAATCTAATAGTAGGGGATAAAAATAGCCGACATCTACTTAGAACGATTCATTATACAACAGGTCTTCCTGCAGCCTCCTGCCTCTCGTTCCTCCCTGGGAAGCTTCCCACTTCCTCCGGGGTGCCGAGGTCTGGGCAGTGCTGCCTGCTGGGGGCCACTACAGGGAGCTGAAGCCAGGGCTTTCCCGCTGAGATGGGTCACAGCCTCACTGGGAGAACCGACATACGCCTGCCCCTTCTCCCTCGCTGTCTGTAGAGCAAGGGATGGAACTGGGGATTCCTGTGAGTGATTAGTCCCATCTACCTAGATACCTCCTTAGGAGACGGGTGAGCTGCTTTGTGAGGGCCAGTCCGCCCCATTCCCTGAAGGTGTTCTGGTGGGCTTGCTCAGCCCATCTACAAATCCACCTTCCAGGCAGCTAAAGGTAGATGAAACAAATTCCAGCATGGCTGTGCTGGTGTATGAGATCAAAACAGAGTGCAGCACTGATTCCTCCAATCTGCTGGGTCCCACATCACTGTTGGAGGAACCTATTCACGTCCTACTTCATGTATGAATTAGTGGTTTGTGTCCTCATAAGGAGGAATCTGCACACAGCACCCAAGGTTTCGTGGTAGATAAATGGTGGGAGCCAGAAGCCCTGGGAGCTGTGGTTTCCTTATTCTCCAGGGAAAGGGATATTTCTTCTGGGGCTGACTGTAGATGCCCACTGTGGTGATGGGGAGAGACAGGGTCTGCCTGGAGCCTTCCCAAAACAGACAAAGAATAACTGTTTCCTTCTGTGGTAGATATGACTTCTTGAGAGGTGGAACTAGATGATCTCTGAGGTCCCTTCCAACCCAA
>VXAV01000444.1:44755-55141 GCA_013399715.1 Alectura lathami | reverse complement strand
AAAAAAAAATGTTTGAAAATATAAAATATAAAATAGGAACAGTCATCAATGTATTTCCTGAATTTTAATTCATTAATTTTGTTGCCCAGAATGATTTTCTAAAATTGACCAAAATTTTGCAGATATTCCCTATGCTTCTATAATTATATTTATTTGTTGAGATAAAAAGTCTGTGTGTGAATGATACATGTTTATATTCTTAATAGTGTATCTGGATAAATATCCACTAAAGTTTTTTTCTACCTTTTTCTCCATTTATACATCTATTTCCCTGCCTGTCTATCTAGCAAACATTTTTTTCCATCAGCTTACTATTTGTTCTACCTAATATTTGCCTGTTTAATTTTAGGACAGGGATCATCAGTACTTCCTGTCCTTAATCTTCTCTATGTCATATCATGGTGCTCATATCTATTTATTCATATTAATTCATATGCCTTCTGACCAGACACCTGTCTCTAGCAATGCAGGCAAGGTACATTGTGCTGGTATATCTTGCAGTCAATGTTCAAAAATACTGTTCAATTTTTGAGGAATTTTATACTTAGCATGTGTTTTGGTACCTAAATGTATTTTTCAACCCAGTTGAGTGTTCAGATGATTATAATGAACAGCACTAGAGGGAGTGGGAGCTGTTACAGGCTTTGCAATGCAGTGTTGTTTCTGCTCTGGAAGGAGATATCAACAGGGGCACCGATGAGAGCTTCATGCTCCTGAAAGAAATAGCCAAAACACACAGTCCACAAGATGCTTGACCACAAAGATAATGTTCAGTTTGGGTTGACAACGTCAGCACCTTTTGGAAATGGCTTAAATAGAAAATGAGGCTTCATTTTCTATTTCATCATTAGGCTTAAATACAAAATGAGAAATGCTCTGTTGCATCATGTGCTTATTAAAAACCTAAGTCTAGCAAAACTTTTCCTCAAAGATGATTTCTCCTATTAGCTCCCTAATGACTGTACAGAAAACCAGCAGGGGAAAAAAAAAATAAAAAAAATATTGATTTATTGGTCTAACAAGCCATTGGATAAAAATTATAATGAGAAGGGCAAACACAGAAATAAATTTTCCTGGAGTTTTAATGGGGCCTTCTGAGGCTATTAGAGATGGAGCTGTTGCAGAAGATCTAAGTCGTCCTCCTTGGGGGACCTTATTAGAGCAGAAAATCAGAGGATGGTCAGAGGCAAAGAAAGGAAGGAACAAAGCAATCCTTTTGATATGTCCTGTCAAAGAAAGGGGCAAGGTGCTGATCCCCAGCATAACCTTTGTAAACACTTGCCTGACTAAGGTTTCTTTTTTGTCAGTATGGGGTACGCAGAGCAGACTGCCTCTGTACATCCAGGCTCCTGGGAGGGTGCAGAAGCAGAATAGCAAAGGTGCCTGAGCAAAAGTCTCTTTCTGCTCTCCTCACTGCTGCAGCAAAAAACAGCTAAGGGTCTCTGAAAAGGACCCACTCCAGCAGCTCCACGTCTTTTTTGTGCTAGCAGCCCCAGGCTTATATGCAGCATGTGAGACAGATCCTCACGAGAGCAGACTAGAGGTGCACAACCACCTCCCTCTCCCTGCTGGCCACCCCTCTCTTGATGCAGCCCGGGATACAGTTGGCCTTCTGGGCTGCAAGCACACACTGCTGGCTCATGTCAAGCCTCTCAATGAGTTCTTCTCCAAGTCTGTACACATACCTGGGATGACCCCGACTCAAGTGCAACACATTGCACTTAGCCTTGTTGAACTTCACCAGGTTGCTGTGGGGCCACTTTTTAAGCCTGTGCAGGTCCCTTTGAATGATATCCCTTCCTTCCGGTGTTATCAACTGCACCACTCAGCTCAGTGTCACCAGGAAAATTGCTGAGGGTGCACTTAATCTCACTATTTATGTTAGTGATAAAGATGTTGAAGAACATTGGTCCCAAGATGGACCCCTGGTGGACACCACTCGTCACCGGCCTCCACGTGGACATAGAGCCACTGACCACAAACCTCTGGCTGCAACCATCCAACCAATTCTTCATCCACCAAGTTGTCCACCCTTCAAATTCCTGTATCTCCAATTCAGAGATAAGGATGTGGTATGGGACCATGTCAAAGGCCTTGCAGATGTCCAGGTAGATGACATCTCTTGCCCTTCCTTTGTCCAATGATGTCTTCACTCCATCATAGAATCATAGAATGGCTTGGGTTGGAAGGGATCTCAAAGATCATCTAGTTCCAATCCCCCTGCTGTGGACAGGGCTGCAAGCCACTAGATCACTAGATCAAACTGCCCAGGAACACATCCAGCCAGGCCTTGAACACAGACAGGGATGGGGCATCCACAACTTCTCTGGGCAACCTGTTCCAGCGCCTCACCACTCTCTCAGGGAAGAATTTCTTCCTGATGTCTAACCTAAACCTCCCCTCTTTCAGTTTTAGCCCATTCCCCCTTGTCCTACCATTATTCACCTGTGTAAAAAGTCGCTCCCCCTCCTGCCTGTAAGCTCCTTTTAAGTATTGGAAGGCTGCAATGAGGTCTCCCCGGAGCCTTCTCTTTTCCAGGCTAAACATTCCCAACTCCCTCAACCTTTCTTCACAGGAGAGGTGCTCCAGCCACCAGATTGGTGACGCAAAATCTGCCCTTGGTGAAGCCATGCTAGCTGTCTTTGATCACCTCCTCACTCGCACGTGACAACATGGCTTCCAGAATGATCTGTGCCATGATCTTCCCAGGCACAGTCTTGACGCTCACCGTCCTACAGTTCCCACTGGTCTTCCTTTCCCTTTGCTTAAAAATGGGTGTGATGTTTCCCTTTTACCAGTCAGTGGGAACTTAACCTGACAGTCATAACTTTTCAAATATGATGGAGAGTGGCTTGGCAACCACATCGACCAGTTCCTTCAGGATCCTGGGGTGCATGTTGTCCAGCCCCATACACTTGTACACATTCAGTCTCAAGAGGCAGTCTTAAACCTGTTCTTCTCTTACAGTGGAAGAGATTTTACTCCCCTGACCCCTGCCCAGAGATTCTGGGATGTGATAGACTTGGGAAGCTTGATTGTAAGTGAAGACTGAGGCAAAGATCTTGTTGAGTACCGCGGCCTTCTCCATGTCCAATGCAGCCAGTTCGCCCTTTTCATTTATCAGAGGGGGTAAACTCTCCTTGGTCTGTCTCTTTCTGACCAATGTACCTGTAGAATTCGTTCTTGTTATTTTTCACATCCCTTGCCAAGTTCAGTTCCACCTGCACCCTGGCTTTTTTGATCTCAGATCTACACATCCAGATGACATCCCTGTATTCCTCCCAGGTCACACATCCCTGCTTCCACTGCATGTACATTTCCTTCTTATCCCTTAGTCTGACCAGCAGGTCCTTACTTAGCCATGTGGTTTTCCTGCCTCCTCTGCTTGATTTCTTATGCTGGGGGATGGAGAGCTCTTGTGCTCTCAGAACGGTGTCCTTAATGAGCTGTCAGCTCTTGTGTTTTAGAGGCAAGAATGCTGTGTGAGAAAGTGTCAAGCGGTTTGCACAAGTTTAGGTAGATGACATCAGTTGCTCTTGAAAATCTGTGATCTATCATGGTGATTGGAAAAATTGCTCAAAGAGTGGAGGAGGATCATGTCACTCCTAGATTCAAAAAGGGCAAAAAGGAGGACTCAGTGAAGTACAGACCAGTCAGCATGACCTTAATCCCCTTCAGTGAAGTTATCCTTTGCCTTCACCTTAGCACTAGCAAGACCCTACCTGGTGGGTCGTGGATGGATTTCATATGACCAGCCTTGTAACAACTTTGTTTATATTTAAACATTAGATAGACTTCTCCAAATTAAGTTGTTTCAGATCCATACCTATATTAAATATAAGGCGTAAAATAAAAATAAGAGCAGTGGACCTAAAGATATGGGAGATCAAACAGCAAGGCATTCATAGGTAAAAGGCAGCAAAAGCAAAAGCCAAAAGGCGTTTATTGAGCAGTTGTTTTGATTATATATCCCCCGAAGTGACCACGCGGACTACAAAGATAAAGTGCTCAGTTACAATTGAGTGCTTTGAAAGTACACCCCCTAGCTACCACATTTGATTGGTGCCTAACTGACCAACTCCGTTGTTCTTCAGTAAGTCCGTTGACATCTTGAAGTTGTTTTTCCAAGATATGATTTCCTTATCTTGTGCAGGAATGTTCTTGGGAAAGCTGGGCTGTTCACAAGCTTGGGTTGCTCACATGCTCGTTGCTCTGTAAGAAATGCTCTGCAACATAAAGATAGTTCATAGAATCATAGAATCATGGAATGGTTTGGGTTGGAAGGGACCTTAAAGATCATCTAGTTCTAATCCCCCTGCCATGGGCAGGGACACCTCCCACTACACCAGGTTGCTGAGAGCCCCATCCAGCCTAGCCTTTAACACTTCCAGGGAGAGGGCATCCACAGCCTCTCTGGACAACCTGTTCCAGTGTCTCATCACCCTCACAGGAAAGAAATTCTTCCTCATCTCTAGCCTGAATCTCCCCTCTTCTAGCTTCCAGCCATTACCCCTTCTCCTATTGCTGCATGCCCTCAGTTATTTTAAATTATTGCTTTTTAAAATGAGTTGCAGGAGGGGATTTGATTACATTTTTATTTCATTTTTAGTGGAATATTGCAATTATGGAACATGTTTGAAGAGATCCCTTGTATCTGTTCTGGCAGTTCTGAAAGCCTCATGAACTTTCTTGTTTGTGCCTGTGTATATGACACAGAAATGGGACTACTGCACAGTAGAAAACAGACCTACTTTATCAGACCTAAAGAAACACATTTCCATTGTTTACTGACTCTCCTCTTGCTAACAAAGACTTCACTCAATGTTTCTTGATTATTTGATCTCAATTTTTTCAATAAAACACAGTTTGTATTCACAGTTTTCAACCTTCTTCAAGATCTAGCTTATTTCTGAGTTTCTTTATCCTAAGCTTACTGCTTTTATGTAAGCATCAAGTACATGTTTTTTTTTTTTTTTTATGGTCACTTTTTTAGTTTACACAAGTGTTTTTAAGAAGATAATCCTCATGAGGTTCAAATCACCTCTAGGATGCCATTTGTTAACTATTTCAAAACACTGCATTATATATTTTGAAGCTGTGCCACAAACAGGTTTTTCCACAAGTTTGATTTAGCATCAGTTTAGGACTTATTAATATTCTTAGAGTAAATCACGAGATTAGAATGTAAGATCTTAACTGCACTTAATCAGCACTTCATTGTCAGACGACTTAACACAATGATTGAATAGAATTCGCTATGATCAAAACAGTAAATTAGTTAAAGATTCAACAATCTATCTTCTCTTTGAGTATAACAGGAGCATTACTATTTAACTTACATTTAAATGCAAACTTAAAAACAGAGGTGAGCATGAATTGCATATGTTTAGACAACTATATCATGACCTTGTCGTGGTTTCTAGCACAGTCGAATCTGCGTATGTGGAAGGAGAAGGGATTTTAGGAAGTTTTGGGGGGGGGAAACGGAGTTAGGGCATCTGACTTCAATTGACATACAAAGTATTCCATACAATATACATCACATCATGGCCCTCCCCCTGCTCTCTGGGGAATCGGGGGGGGGGGAAGGCGCAGTTTGGGGGGGCTTCTTCCAGTCCCTCGGGTGTTGGGCTGGCACGTGGGTGAGAACTTGTCTTCCTGTAAGTCAATTGTTTTACTCCAGTACCTTTACATTCCTTTTGCATTTCTGTTATCTTTTGTTCCTTAGCTACTTCAGTAAACTAGTTGTTATCTTAACTCTCCAGTTCTACCTTTTATTTTCTTCTCACTTCCCTCCTCCACCCCACTGATACTGGCTGCTGGCAGTAAGCCAGCAGCACAGAGCTTGCTCTCCAGAGGGGGAGGGGGAAGCGATCTACTGTTGTGAGTTATCAGGGGTTAAACCACAACAGACCTTTAACCTGAGTTACACTTTCTTGCCTATCTTATTTACTGTACTATATAATTTCCTCAATACTTCTAAAGATGGTGACACCCAATTTCCAAAACAGGCATCAAGAATAAGGCAGACATTCCTTCTGTCATCACAATACCTTTACATTGTCATCACAGTCCCTTCCCACTGAACAATTAGGCAGCAATTCTGCACCTGCCCTGAGCACTGACATACTCCTTCCAGCACTCTTGGCCTTTAAGAACAACTCCCCTAGGGCAAGAGAGAAGACTTGACAGGTTTTTAAATATACACTTGGAAGAAATGATATGCTGTGGCATAATCCTTTGTAACAATGTATGTAGGAAGATGTAAAACACGTTTCAAAAACAGCTTTATTGCAATGCAGGGTGAATTGGAATGATCAGGAATGAAGAAACAACCTTCATAACTGGTGCCTGTAGTTCATGAAAAGAAACGTTTTTATATTAGCTATGAAGTTGTGAAGGAACTGTTTCCCTTGCTGCAAATAACAGCCTGGTGTTCAGTTTTGTACTGCTGCAGAAAGAAACTGTGGTCTCCACCATGCTAGCAAAGGCTATGTGTGTGCTTTTTTTGTGGTCCAAACCAGGCAGACATCTCTATTAGCATGTTGGTGTGCAGACTGGCTTTTGTCCAATCAATGATAGCTTGTACCTTGTGGAATAAACTGCCTGCTAACATCTGACATACTGCGGTCCTGGTTTCAGCTGGGATAATTTTCTTCCTAATAGCTGTCATGGTGCTGTGTTTTGGATTTAGGATGAGAATAATGTTGATAACACCGCAGGGTTTCAGTTGTTGCACAGTAGAGCTTTCACTATGTCAAGGATTTTTCATTTTCTCGTACTGCCCTTCTGTGAGGAGGCTGGGAGTGCACAAGAAACTGGGAGGGGACAGAACCAGGATAGCTGGCCAAAAGTGGCCAGAGAGATATTCCATACCATATGATCATGCTGGACAATAAAACGTGGGATTTTGCTGGGGAGGACTGGGGAGCTCAGCAGGTGGTGACCAATTGCATTGTGCATCACTTGTTTTGCATATTCTTTTGTTAATATTATAATTATTTCCCCTTCCTTTTTTCTCCTATTAAATTATCTTTATCAACCCATGAGTTTTACCATTTTTTTTTCTGATTCTCTCCCCCATCTGCCTGTGTGGAGGCACAGTAGAGTGAATGACTGTGTGGTGCTTAACTACTTGCTGGGTTAAACTGGGTTAAACTGTTTATATGAGATCCCTTTTGGGTTCTATCTAGTATATACCCATCTAGCACAACAGAAAAAATGTGGATTCTCTTGTTAAAAAAATTCAATTCAATAATAAATAGTGTGGTGATTTTTTGGTAATATTTTGTCCAGTATCTCTGACCTGCACCCCTGAAAGTGACATGAAGACATGAAGAAATAAAGAGGGTTATTGAGAATTCTGCAAAATAGAAATAAGTGAGATTCTTACTGAGCATATAAGAAATCAGTGCCCTGTGATAGGAATGAAATTAAAGAGTGATACAGGGTAAGGTATTTTATTCTTCTATTGCATAATTACATAGTTACAAAAGGAAAGTTTGGAACTATCTAGATTTCTCATGTAATAGTTTCCACTTCCTGGAATTTTCAATTTTCTTTTCACTGGTGCTATGTCATGAGCATATACATAAATACATAAAATGTTTGGGAAAAGTGAGATTCAGCAACAAGTTATAACAAAACAATCTGAGTTTTCAAAACCAAACTGAGCCTGTGATTATTGCTATTGTATTGCGACTGGAACTGGAGTTTCCACACAGACAAAATCTGGTATCAATTCACATGGAATCACCAAAACAATAGCCAAATCTTAAAGAAATTTCGTATAGAACACCTGTGGACTTAGAATTATAGAATCATAGAATGGTACTCAAACGTAAGTCAAAGACAAGAAGAACTGACAACATTGTTCCATTACAGTCAATGTAATTACTGCAGTCCTGAGCAGGTGAGTGGAATGATAGTTCTTTACTTCTGTTTCCATTCTCTACAAGTAGTGAGCATGAGCATGAAGGCCCAGTGTGTGTTCGTACACACAGGTCTCCCAGGGCCTTGATCTTTTCAATGTCTGGCTTCCAGAGCCCCAGTCTGTTTGCTAGCTGGACACTGGACTTACGGTCTCTCCAGTGTCTTATTTTCTGACCCTGGTCACTAAATTATTTTGCCCCTAAACATCTGTCACTCCAGAATCTGGCTTTTAGGTCTCTTGTCATGATCGATGCCTTTACATTCACTATAAGATCACTGACAACTATTCATATGCACAGATAAAAGGGAAAAACTTGAGGCAGGACATAAACAACCTGCCTCAAGGCAGGACATTGTGCAAAGAGGCCAGAGCAAGGCTCTTTCTAGCGATGCCCAGTGACAGGACAATAGGCTACAGCCATACACTGAAACAAAGAAGGCTCTGTCTGAACATCAAGAAAACCTTCTTTACTGTGTGGGTGACCGAGCAATGGTTAATTGCTGACCAGTTAGCACAGAGAGTCTCCTTTCTTGGCGATACTCAGAAGTCACCTGGTCGTTGTCGTGGTCAACTGGCTCTAGATGGTCCTTGTTGAGTAAGGGAGGGTTGGACTAGGTGGCCTCTGGAGATCCCTTCTAACTCCAACCATTCTGTGGTTCTGTGAAAGGAAAAGGGTTTAGTGTAAAAGCAAGACAGACTGCGGTAACCCGGTGCAGTGGTTGACCAGACTTGTCATTGGCCAGATGTTCCTGCAGTGTCCTCATCAACTCCAGCTTATGTATAACTTATCCTTGCATTTGGAGAGAAGAAATGGCTTTGGGGACCTTAGAGATACTGATTGTTACAGAGAAAGTTTTTTTTTTAGTGCCCTCTTCAGTTCCTGATTTCTCAGGCAGTAAATGAAGGGGTTTAAGATGGGAGTGGCAATACCATACACAGCTGACACAAGATTATTCAAGTCATAAGAATGGATCTTCCGGGGACGGGCATACATGAAGAGGGTGGTTGAGAAGAAAATGGTGACCACAGTTAGGTGGGAAGCACATGTGGAGAAGGCTTTCTTCTTACTTTGAGAGGTAGGGATGTGCAGGATTGTCATGATGATTAATAGGTAGGAAACAATAGTGATGAAGAGGGGAACAAGCAGGATGAATAAGCCCAACACAAAGTCCACCATCTCTGCCACTGACGTGTCAGTGCAGGCAAGGTTTAATACAGGGCTGATATCACAGAAAAAGTGGTTAATACCATGGGAACCACAGAACTCCAACTGAGAGATGAAGGAAATCTTGATCAAAGAGACAGTGAACCCACTGAACCAGGAGAGCGCTATCAAGTATATGCACATTTGGTATGTCATGATGACCAGATAGCGCAATGGTTGACAGATGGCCACATAGCGATCATATGCCATGGCAGAGAGAAGGACACATTCGGTGCACATGAAGAAGATGAAGAAGAAGAGCTGTGTCATGCATCCCACAAAGGAAATACTCCTGTCTTGCGCAATGAAATTTGCCATCAGTTTGGGGATAGTGATCGAGATGTACCACACCTCAATGAAGGAGAGGTGGCCAAGGAAAAAGTACATGGGTTTGTAGAGTATGTGGCTTGTTTTGATCAGGAAAATGATGACCACATTCTCCACAACAGTTAAAATGTATGTCAGCAGTAATAGTATGAAGAGCAATACCTTCAAGTCCTTTAGGCCTGGGAATCCTAGCAAAAGAAACATCCTGATTTGAGTGGAATTCTTCCCCTCCATTCAGAGAAGTGCAGAGCTGAGCCACGGAGATTAAGCACAGACCAGGAAAAAAAATAAATAAAAGGAAAAGGAAGAAAGCACAATAAGGGACTGAGGCTTTTAAAATTAAATGCTTATTTCTGCAAAAGTGAAACAAAAAATCCTATCCCGAGACAAGATTTTTGTGATTAAGCTTTAAATGCCTGCCTTGTAGGTTTCTCTTTCAGTCAATAGAAAGAAACAGGCAGTTTGTCTGGCCTGCTGACCTTCGGATGAGATAAAGTGCATCCAAAGTGCAGGCTCAATGACAACAAGGAAAATGTAGATTCCTAGTGTAGGTGTAGGCATCCATGCANAAATCTGTCGTATATTCTTGTATTCAAGCATCTCAGAATTATGATTCTGAAGGTATTGGAACATCAGAGTTGATCATTATCTTTCATTATTTTTGCCTGTTGAAACAATTTACATGTAGATACATTCTTTTCTTTGAAAGATGAAAACTCAGAAGAATTGTCACATTGCTGGAAACTAATGTTAAAAATACGTTACTGGACTGTTCCCTAGCAAAATAAGAAATTCAAAGAATTTGTGTAATCTTGAGAAGAAATATTAAAAAAAGACAGAAAATTATTTTTTATGGATAAACCCCACAGGGTTTTTTTTTACTTATTTTCATTTCAAAAAAAAAAAAAAAAAAATGAGAAAA
>VXAV01000444.1:23975-44736 GCA_013399715.1 Alectura lathami | reverse complement strand
AAAAGAAAACATGAAAAATTTTTTTCTTTTTAAAAAAAAAAAAAAAAAAAAAAAAAACCACAAAACCAAAACTGTGAACATCACTGGCATAATTTAAATTAAAATCTTTGCAGACCTGGATCAGACTTCATCTTGAAAAGCCCTTGTTGCAATCTATATACCTCCAAAGGCTGAGTAACATTTTTGGCTGGGACATGTGCATCTTTTATATCAAATTTTTTGTCCATTTTATTACTTTTTAAATATTATTTTTCTCCCCATTAATTGAATAGTGTAGTTCCTAGATGGTCAGCTAAAATTTAGACAACTGCACTTTTCTGATCAAGTAAAATTCTTTTAAGAAAAACTCAATAATCATATTAGCAGCTTTAGTCATTTAATTGTCATCAATTTTCTTGAAGGAAGTTAAGAGCAGCATCAGGACCCTGCAAAGTCCAAAACTGCTGAAGGAGTCTACCTGACACAAAAATCTGCATTACAATAATCACTGTTGCCTTATAAAGCCAGTTTCAAAGCACTACCTCATTAGTATTAACATTAAAACATCGATACTATTCCTCTTTTCAGTTCACGGTTTTGCCTGAATGTAAATGCAGTATAAGCTTGTCTATCGAAATGTAACTTATATGTGTAACTTATATGCAGAGAAATTAAAAAACAAGATTTAGAATCTTTCTATACATATGTTCACCAGTTCAAGCTGTCTCCTCATTTATGCCTGGCACAAATATATGTAAACCATTTATTCAAAGTGAAACCATGGTCACTGGCTGCAATAACTTACAAGACTTAGACTTAAGGATGTTCACAAGCAAGGCTGAAGGAAACAAAAATGTGAGGCTGTCATCTGAAAATCAGTCAGCTGCACAATGATCCCATTGTTTGACACATCTCCAGGCTTATTTGTGCTCCCTTTTTATCCTTGAGGTCATATATGGAAGAGAAATTTATAATGTCTTTAAGTAGTCACAGTTCTACAAATTTCAGTGAATTTCTGACAGTCTAGACCAGGCTGTGACTGCTTTTTGTATACAGGAGCGTAATTCTACACAGAGGTTTTTGAGACCTTGTCAGCAAGCTTTCAGGCCTTTCCCTGGAGGATTCTGTCTCTGGGTAGATGATGGCAGGAATGAATTTTTTTCTCCCCTGCTGTGTTAAACACCACTTTCATGTTTTCAGGCAATTCTCAGATATCTATAGCCCATTAATTGTTGCACGGGCTGGAAAATAAAATACTTGAATCAATGACAGGCCATGAATAAGTCAGACCCCTGTGTTGCTTTACACTTCTTTCAAAATATGATCATATTATCTGAATTGAAGATAGATAACAAGGCTGAAGGTGTGCTTTAGGGAGGCAGTAAGGGCCAGAGAACTGTAGTATCCAGCAAGCAAGAATAATCTCTCTGCACGGATTTCTTGTGTGGTGCATGAGCAAGATGGGTACTGTGGTTCATGATCCAAACCCAGTATAAGCTCCAATAACTATTATTGCATCTTCTCCTGCATGTAAGAAAGAGATAGGGACTAAAAACAAAGATGGGAGGAAAACAGATCTCACAGAAGGAGGCTTCAGTGCCTGAATTCACAGCATGTAGAATAAAGATTTTCTAATGTGATGGTTGCAGTTCTGGTTACAGTTTAGCTGACTAAAGCTGTAGATATCATTGAGATTTCTGCAAGACATCTCTACTCTTGATTTACTACACAGATCCTCCTAATTTAATGTTGTGTGCAATATTACCTAGTATATGTTCAAATCCTGCATCCAAATCATTTTGAAAAACATTAAAATGGAGCCCTGTTGAATCCCATTAGTGACTGGTCACCAGCCTGACATAACTCCATGTACTGTAGCCCTTTGAGCTTCACCTGTCAGCCATTTGTTCACCCATCGTATTAGAGTTTATCTAGCTGTATACCGGGCATTTGTCTGGAAAGATACTGTGAAAATACTGAAAGAAGCACTACCACCTCCACACCAAATGCTCAACATCATCTTCCAAATACTGCTGCTGTATAGCAAAATGAAATCAGAGCCTCTTTCATCCAGTGATGAAAAAGACCACTTGGGTATGTTGTTTGTCTTTTTGGACGCTTCTCAGGCACTGGGCATCCCTTGCCAGTGCTAGCACAAAGCTCTGAACAAGCCTATTCTACCAACACAAACTCTCCCCAGTCTCACTCCAGGTCTCTGTATTGGGTTTATATGGCAAAGTTTGGTCAGCATGTCTTCTGATGGGAGCTGCTGCCAGGGATGGACCCATGTTGGAGCAGTACCATCCTGCATCCCATTGTACAGACCGGTTTGGGACCAGTTCTCAAAGAAGTACAGTCTGTGGGAAGCCCATGCTGAATCAGTTTGGGAAGGACTGCATCCTGTGGGAGGGACTAGATGTTGGAGCAGGGGAAGATGATTGAATATGAAGAAGTGGCAAAGATGAGGTGTTATGGATTAACCATAACATCCCATTTGCCATTCCCCTGTGACGCCTGGAGGGAGAATGTAGAAGAGGGCAGCTGGGGAGGAAGATGTTTTTAGTTTACTTTTCTTACTGTTCTAGTCTGTTATTAGTCTGTTATATTGGCAACCCCTATCCACAGCAGAGGGGTTGGAACTAGATGATCTTTGAGATCCCTTCCAACCCACGCCATTCTATGATGCTATGATTCTATGATTCTATGATTCTATGATTCTATGATTCTATGTTTCTATGACTCTATGAAAAAAGGTTCATGGATCACGGGCAAAGCATACTCAGCATAGGGATATTAATGTAATCTATTGCCTATTGCTAATCATAGAGTCATAGAAATATAGAATGGTTTGTGTTGGAAGGGACCTTAAAGAACATTTAGTTCCAATCTCCCTGTCGTGGACAAGGACACCTCTCACTAGACCAGGTTGCTCAGAGCCCCATCCAGCCTGACCTTGACCACTTCCAGGGAGGGGGCATCCACAGCCTCTCTGGGCAACCTGTTCCCATTTCTCACCACCCTCACAGTAAAGAATTTCTTCCTCATATCTAGCCTATATCTCCCCTCTTCCAGTTTATGGCCATTACCCCTTGTCCTATCACTACATGGCCTTCTAAAGAGTCCTTCCCAGCTCTCCTGTAGGCCCGCTTCAGGTGCTGGAAGGCTGCTATCAGGACCCCCCAAGAGCCTTCTTTTTTCCAGGCTGAACTACCCCAACTCTCTCAGCCTGTCCCCATGGGGGAGGTGCTCCAGCCCTCTGATAATCTTTGTGGCCCTCCTCTGGACCCTCTCCAACAGCTTGATATCTTTTTTGTGTTGGGGGCCCCAAATCTGGATGCAGTTCTCCAGGTGGGGTCTAAGAAGAGCAGAGTAGAGGGGCAGAATCACTTCCCTTGAACTACTGGTCACGGTTCTCTTGATGCAGCCCAGGACATGGTTGGCTTTCTGGGCTGCAAGGGCACATTGCTGGCTCGTATTCAGCTTGCCATCCACCAGTACTCCCAAGTCCCTTTCCGCAAGGCTGCTCTCAATCCATTTGTCCCCCAGCTTGTATTGATAGTTGGTTTGCCATGACCCAGGTGCCAGACTTCACACTTGTCTTTATTAAACCTCTTGAGGTTTTCCTGGGCCCACTTCTCCAGCCTGTCTAGGTCCCTCTGGATGGCGTGCCATCCCTCAGGCATGTCAACCGCACCACAGAGCTTGGTGTCATCGGCAAACTTGATGAGGATGCACTCAATCTCACTGTCGATGTCATTGATGCAGAGGATCTGTCAAAGAGGATCTGTCCCAGAATGGACCCCTGAGGGACACCTCTCTTCACCGACCTCCATGCATACATTCAGCCATTGACCACTACTCTCTGGGTACGATCTTGCAACCAGTCCTTAACCCATCGTATGGTCCACCCATCAAATCTGTATTTCTCCAGTTTGGAGAGAAGAATGTTATGGGGGACTGTGTCAAAGCCTGTAGTGTTCCTTGGGGTTGTTGTTACCAGTGTGCAAGACCTAGCACTTGATATTGTTGAACCTCACGCAACTGACCTCAGACAATCTATCTAGTCTGTCCAGATCCCTCTGTAGAGCCTTCCTGCATTCAGGCAGATCAGCAGTTCTTCCCAACTTGTGTCATCTGCAAACTTACTGAGATGTAAAGATGTTAAACAGGGCTGGCCCCAGCTCTGATCTCTGAGGAACACCAGTCGTGACAGGTCACCGGCTGGATTTTGCTCCATTCACCAACGCTCTCTGGGCCTGGGCATCCAATTGGTGTTTTACCCATTGAAGAGTACACCTGTCCAAGCCATGGGCTGCCAGCTTCTCCAGGAGAGTACTGTGGGAGTCAAAAGTTTTACCGAAGTCTCGGTAGACTAAATCCACAGCCTTTCTCTCATCTACCAGGCAGAATCACCTGGTCATAGAAGGAGATGGGGTTGGTTAGGCAGGACCTACCTTTCATAAACCTGTTCTGGCTAGGCCTGATCCCCCATTTTTCCCTCACATGCCATGTGATTGCACTCAAGGTGATCTCCTCCATAACCTTTCCTGATTTCAAGGTCAGACTGACAGGCCTGTAGTTCTCTGGATCATCCTTCCAACCCATCTTGTATGTGGGTGTCACATTGGCAAGCTTCCAGTTGTCTGGAATCTCCCTGGTTGACCAGGATTGCTGATAAATGGTTGTCAGTGGCTTGGCAAGAACTCCTGCCAGCTCCCTCAGTACTCTTGCGTGGATCCCATCTAGCCCCATGGACTTGTGACCGTCTAAGTGGAATAGCATGTCTCTGACCTTTTCCCCCTGTGCTGTGGGGGGTTTATTCTGCTCCCCATCCATGACTTCCAGCTCAGGAGTCTGAGTACCCTGAGGATAACTGATCTGACTATTAAAGACAGAAGTGAAGAAGGCATTAAGAACCTTAGCCTTTTCATCATGCTCACTGGTAATATTCCCCTCTACATCCAATAAAGGATGTAGATTCTCCTTGGCCCTCCCCTTGATGTATTTGAAAAAACATTTTTTTTTTTTTAATCTTTCACAACTGTGGCCAGATGATGTTCTAGCTGGGCTTTTGCCTTTCTAATTTTCTCCCTGCATATCCTAGCAACATCTCTGTACTCTTCCTGTGTTGCTTGTCCCTTCTTCCTAAGAAGGTGAACTCTTTCCCCTCCCCCCCCCCCCCCCCGACTCCCCACCAACCTTNAGAAGGTGAACTCTTTCCCCTCCCCCCCCCCACCCCGGAGTCTCAACAGAACTTCCCTGTTGAGACAGGCCTCTCTTATTCCTCATTGTCTTGAGACATGCGGGAACAGTCTATTCCATTTATGATTTCCTTCTTGAGGAATGCCCAGCCTTCCTGAACCTCTTTTTCCTCCAGAAAAATGTTCCAAGGGATTCTTCCAGCCGATCTCTTGAACAGTGCAAAGTCTGCCCTACAGAAATCGAAGGTAGCAGTTTTGGTGACCCCCCCTCTTGACTTCACCAAGAACAGACAACTCTGTCATTTTATGGTTACTATGCCTCAGACAACTTCCGACCACCACATCTCCCACCAGTCCTTCTCTGTTCATAAACAGCAGGTCTAGTAGGGCATCTTCTCTTGTAGGCTGACTTACCAGCTGCATCAGGAAATTATCTTCCACACACTGCAGGAACCTCTAGGAGGAAGCAGTCTAGGACTGCTTCCTCTGTGCTGTATTGTATTTCTAACAATGTCTGGCAAGTCCCCCACAAGAACAAAGGCTGTTGATTGCGTGACTTCTTCCAGCTGCTTCTAGAACACATTTTCCATTTCTTCATCCTGGTTGGGTGGTCTGTAACGGACTCCCACTAGTATGTCTGCCTTGTCTGCCTTCCCCCGATATTTACCCATAAGGATTCTACCTTACTATCCTCAGCAGTGACCTCTACAACACTGAAACATTCCCTAAGACAGAGGGCCATGCCTACGCCCCTCCTTCCTTGCCCATCTCTTCTGAAAATCTTATATCCAACCATTGTAGTGCTCCAGTCATGAGAATGGTCCCACCATATTTCAGTGATGGCGACAAGGTCATAGTTTTCTTGCCACACAATGGCTTCCAGCTCCTCCTGTTTGTTGCCTGTGCTCCACGCATTGGTATAGATGCACTTCATCTGGGCTATTGATTTCACTTCCAGTCCTGGCACACTGCTCCCAGGCTCCTCTCTAGCAAGTTTTGTTTTAACCCCCAACACACTTCGAACCTAGTTTAAAGCCCTCTCAGTGAGCCCTGCCAACTCCTAGGCTAGAATCCTTTTCCTCCTTTGAGACAGGTGTATCCCATACGTAGTCAGCAGGCCATGTGCCGAATAAACCACCCCATGATCAAAAAAGTCAAAGTTCTTTTGATTGCACCAGCCTCTTAGCCATGTATTGATGAGGTGGGTTTTCCTGTTCCTCTCAGTATATCACCCTGCTGCTGAAGGGATTGAGGAAAACATCACCTGCCACCCAGTCCCTGCAACTAGCCCCCCCAGTGCTCTGAAGTCCTTCTTAATAGCGCTCAGGCTTCTCTCTGCCACTTGGTCACTTCCCACCTGAACTACTAGAAGCAGGTAGTAATTGGAGAAGCAGGGTAGTAATAGTATCCCTAAATCGGTAGGGAGTTCCTGGTGATGTCCCTGATCCAGGTTACAGCGAGGCAGTAGACTTCCCAGTGCATAGGATCCGGGTGGCATATCAGATCCTATGTTCCCGTCAGAGGGGAGTCACCTGGGACAATTGCCCTTCTTTTCTTCCTAGTAGAGGCAGTCTTGATGCGTGCAATTAACCAATTTCGTTAGACATTCCCTCAGAAGGACCTTCATCTACGACCTCACTTACCTACTTCTCTACGTCCAGGTGGAGGCCGGTCACAAGCGGTGTACCCCAGGGGTCCGTCTTGGGACCAGTGCTCTTCAACATCTTTATCAACGACTTAGACTGTGGGAGCAAGTGCACCCTCAGCAAGGTTGCTGATGACACCAAGCTGAGTGGTGCAGTTGATACCCCTGAAGGAAGGGATGCCATCCAGAGGGACCTGGACAGGCTGGAAAAGTGGGCCCACGAGAACCTGATGAGGTTCATCAAAGCCAAGTGCAAGGTGTTGCACTTGGGTTGGGGCAATCCCAGGTGTGTATAGAGACTGGGAGAAGAACTCCTTGAGAGCAGCCCTGCGGAGAAGGACTTAGGCGTTGTGATTGATGAAAAGCTGGCCATGAGCCGACAGTGCACTCTTGCAGCCAGGAAGGCCAATGGCATCCTGGGCTGCATCAAGAGAGGGGTGGCCAGCAGGGAGAGGGAGGTGATTGTCCCCCTCTACTCTGCCCTTGTAAGGCCTCCCCTGGAGTACTGTGTCCAGGCCTGGGGCCCCCAGTACAGAAGGGGTATGGAGCTGTTGGAGTGGGTCCAGACAGGATCCACCAAAATGATCAGAGGGCTGGAGCACCTCTCCTATGAGGAAATGTTGAGGGAGTTGGGATTGTTTAGCTTGGATAAGAGAAAGTTCTGGGGAGACCTCATTGTGGCCTTCCAATACTCAAAAGGAGCTTACAGGCAGGAGGGGGAGCGACTTTTTACACAGGTGAATAATGGTAGGACAAGGGGGAATGGGCTAAAACTGAAAGAGGGGAGGTTTAGTTTGGACATCAGGAAGAAGTTCTTCACTGAGAGAGTGGTGAGGCACTGGAACAGGCTGCCCAGAGAAGTTGTGGATGTCCCATCCCTATCCCTGTCTGTGTCCAAGGCCAGGCTGGATGGGTTCCTGGGCAGTTTGATGTAGTGAGCTAGTGGCTGGCAGCCCTGTCCACAGCAGGGGGATTGGAACTAGATGATCTTTGAGGTCTCGTCCAACCCAAGCCATTCTATGATTATATGATTCCATGATTCTATGATTCCATGATTCCATGATGCCTGTTCCCCTAGTTCCAGAGCATTGTACATATTGTGCAAGGGCACCTGGGAAAGCGTAGTAACCTGGGGAGTGTTCCACCTACCCCTCCAAGCACAGACCTGTTTCTACTCCTCTCTATCTCCTAGGTCACCTCCTTCTGCCTGGCTGTGAGAGGGTAAGGGATCCAATTCTGCTTGCAGAGCATCCTCCTAGAGTCTTTCTTGGAGTGCTGATAGGGCGCAGCTCCACTAATCTATCTCCCTAAAGAAGAAGGTATGTTGTGTCTTCCTACCAGCTCTTACTTCTGTTGGATCGCTTCCTCTCCCTCCTGTCTTGCACATGAAGGAGACAGAGCAGGTGTCCAGCCGGCCCATTAGGTAAAGGTGAGCACTCTGGACTCTGAATACAGTGATCTGATTTCAAATCTCAGTGGGACTTCCAGATATGGCTTGCAAATGATTTTTCACAGTGCACTTTCACCTTTACCTTTCTATGGGATCAAATATTTTGTGCACTCCTTCCTTCTTTTCTTTCCTTCCTTCCATGTGGTTGTGTCCACATAACCTCGTTCTTCTCCTCTGTGTGACCACACCTCTCTAGTTTACTGAGCAATGACCCCTGCTCCTTCTTTGTTCCCTTCTGATGGATGCGTGGTCCCTTCTGAGGAAAACCAGTAGCTGGTCACCATATCACAAAACAAATCAGGTGCAGATCCTGCAGTCCAAAACCTGCTCATCCTAGGGTCGAGCAGAGGAGGCTGTTCAGAGACATGTTGGTTATCTCCAAAGAAAGGGATTCCACAACCTCCCTGAGCAGTTGATTTCTATCTTTGACTATCCTGACAGCAAAAGATTACTGTGTGTTGCATTTTATATATTTCCACTCTTATGTATTGCTTTTTCCTTCTCACTGGAGCACAACTGAGAAGAGGCTGCCTCTCTCATTTTTATTTCACCTGTTCAGCCTCTCTCTCCAGATATTTAGACACATGGATAAGACATCCTGAGCCTTCATTTCTCCAGGAAAAGCAATTCTGCTCTCCCCTCATTTTAAATACTTCACAGAATCACAGAGTGGATGAGCTTAGAAGAGGCTTCTGAAGTACATCCTGTCTTTCTCTTGTCTGGAGTCACACTTGTGGCCATATTCTCCCTCTTCAATTTCCAGAGGAATGAGGTAAGTCTAGGACAGAGGACAATGCTTTTAGTTGCAGAAAAGATAGGTTAATGGAGGAAGAAGGAAAACAATCCACCACAAATCTTCAGTTATGCTTCACAAAGTCTTTAATTAGAAGGAATAATTACAGTAGCACAGTACAAAGGCCAAGACAATCGTTTGGAAGTTTCAGAAAGGCAGAGAGAATGGTCCATCAGTCTGTGGGATGTGTGCTCCCAATGGGATGCTCCATCATCTTCAGCAGTTGAAACTGCAGAGTGGACGAGGCAGACACAGCCCTGACTCCCCCAGGCCAAGGGAGCCCCCAGAAGAGATGGGAACCCCGCCAGTGCTGAGGGAGCTGCCAACAGCAGCTGACAGAGAGGATCCCACGGCTGTGCTCTGAGGGAAAGAGGTGAGGATGGGGCCTGGCAGGGTCACCACGACTGGGGAGGCCTCAATGGCAACCGTCGAGTCAGCGCAGCGGGCGACACATGGCTCGCTGCAGCTGCTTGCCAGTGGGGTTGGGCCAGAGGCCCCGCAGGGAGGTGGGATACAGGGTCTGAAGCACGACATCTCTTGTCGAGGGAGGCAAAGCTGAAACACAGAGTAGGCAGAGAACACGCACCCCAAGATCAGTCTGCCTTTCTTTTCTGCTGCTTTCTCAACAGACATAGTTTTCTGCCCCCTACCTCTGTTTCTATGTTCTATGTGCATGTTCTGAAGGAGTCTGTATCTGACTGGTAACACAGACAACAGTTGTGACATCTCACCTGCTGGATGGAAAGACTGGAAGCGAAGATGAGGATGCTTACTGCACCACGACTGCCTCCTGCAGTTCCTGGTGCCATAGCATGGATAAAGATTGCTGACATTATCACAGAACGAAAAACCTGATAATTCTGTGAGACATTTTTCTCTTTTGATCATTCTAGTGATGCAGACCATAGGGTAAGTTCAGGCTGTGGGATATGTTCATCAGTTTCCACAGGAGAGAATTGGCCCATGTCTCCTTGGATGTTTTGGCAAGGAAAGAGTGTTTTGAGTTAGGAGGAAGTGAAGACAATAAGGACATTGCTTACACTCACCGTACCCTGACTGTCCTCCTTCTAGCTGGGACAGAGTTGATTTTCTTCACAGTGTCTGGTATGATGCTACATTTTGGTTTTAGGAGAAAAGCAATGTTGGTAACACACCAATGTTTTACTTGTTATTGAACAGTACTGTACAGAGCCAAGGACATTTCAGTTTCATATTATAAATAAATTCATTTCATCATATAAACATTATCGGAGATCAATCAGCAAGGCATTCATAGGTAAAAGGCAGCAAAAGCAAAAGCCAAAAGCCAAAAGACAGAAGCCAAAAACTAAAAAGCCAAACGAACCAAACGAACGTTTATTGCGCAGATACATTTGCTTATATAGCATTAGCTTTATGACTAAAAATATCTTGCGTTTTCATTAGGTTATAACAGTGTCACTCATTAAGCTCTAACCCATAACTTATCCTCTAATTATAATATGCTCCTGCCCTACCCGAATGCTAGCTCCTTATCTTATACTTCAGAGACACTGTGTCCTCTTTAATCACTGTATATTACAGAAAGGCCTGTTCGTACAGTAGTGTAACATTCATGTCCGTTATTCCACGCTCCCACAAAACATGATGAAAAAAGGTCATGACTTACAACAGTCTGGAGTCTGGCTCCAATAGTCTGGAGAAGAGGAGGCTCGGGGGACCTTTCTACAATTACCTGAAAGGAGGTTGTAGTGGGGTGGGGGTCAGCCTCTTCTTCCAGGTAACTAGTGATAGGAAAAGATATAACAACCTCAAACTGTGCCAGGGGAGATTCTGGCTGGATGCTAGTAAAAACTTCTTTGCTGAAAAGGGGGAAAGGCATTGGAACAGGCTGCCCAGTGAGGTGGTGGAGTCTCTTTCCCTGGACATGTCAAGAAATGTGTAGATATGGCACTTAGAGACATGGTTTAGTGGGCATAGTGGAGTTAGGCTGACGTTTGGACTAGTGATCTTAGAGGTCTTTTCCAACCTTCATGATTCTATGATTTTATAAGGACAGGGAGGTGACTCACCAATTACCATCACAGTCAAAATAGACTCAGCATAAGGAAGACAAAGGTAATTTATGGACAACTACTAACAAAACAGAAGAGTAAAAAGAATAAGCAAATTAAAATCACCTGCTCACCATTCAACTTTTCTAACTCCTTCCCATGAGCAGCACAGGGGAACAGGGTATGAGGGTAGCAATTTGTCAATATTTTTTTATCACTGCTCCTCTTTCATTGTCACTTTCTTCCCCTGCTCCACTGTGGAGTCTCTCCCACAGAACATAGTCCTTCCCAAAATGATCCACCATGGGCTTCCCATAGACTGCATTCTTCAAGATCAGCTCCAATATGGGTCCATACCACAAGGTCCATTCTTCAGGAAGAGATTCTTCCAGCATGGGCTCCTCATGGTTGGCAGTTCCCACCAGATCACCTGCTCTACCAGGGGTTCCTTTCCATGGGCTGCAGTTCCAGCACAGTCTGCTCCTGTGAGGGCACTTCATGGCCTGGCATCTCCTTCAGGCCAAATCCATCTGCTCTGCCATGCTACACAATTGGCTGCAGAGGGACAGCCTGCTCCACCTTGGTCCTCTCCACAGGCTGCAGGAGCCTTTCTACTCCAGCACCTGAAGCACATGTTCTTGCTCCTTTTTCACTAACCTTGGTTTCTGCAGAGTTGTTTCTCTCACATTTTCTAATTCCTCTCTCCCAGCTGCTATTGCCAAGCATTTTCTTCAGTTTCTGAAATATGCAAACTCAGAGAACCAACCAGTATTGCTCATTAGCCCAGACTTGGCCAGCTGCAGGTTCCATTTCAAGTCAGTTGGAACCGGCTCCTATCCAACATGGGACAGCTTCTGGATTCTTCTCACAGAGGTCACCTTTGCAGCCCCCCAGCTACAAAACTCTTGCTTTATAAATCCCATAAACAGCTGCAAAATGCCTCACAGAAATAGACTGATGCATAGCCAGTCTCTGAGCAATGGCTTCTCTGGAATCCAAAATAGATACCCCTTCTTTCTCTACCCCAGTCTTTATTGTCGTGTATGATGATATATAGTGTGGTATGCCTCTTGGGCCAGTTCAGGTCAGCTGTCCTGGCTGTGTCTCCTCCCAGCTTTTTGCCCACCCATTCACTGTGTGGGCAGGGTGAGAAACAAAGAAAGCCTTGGTACTGTGCAAGCACAGTTCAGCAGCAGCCAAAACATTGATGTATTATTGGCATGGTTACACTGGATCTGGCTGGGATGGAGTCCATTTTCTTCATAGAAATCCATATGGTGCTTTGTTTTGGAATTATGACTAAAACAGAGTTGATAACACACTGAAGTTTTGTCTGTTGCTGAGCAGTCCCTGCACAGCATCAAGGCTTTTTCATTTCCCCACACTGGCTCCCCTTCCCCACCAACAAGTAGGTTGGACGCAGGCAAGAAATTGAGAAGAACACAGTCAGAACAGCTGACCAATTTTGGCCGAAGGGACATTCAGTACCAGTGGAAGAGAAATGGAATTCAGCCAAAAATGTCCCACTGGAGAAAGAAAGTTCAACTCATGCTACCCCCAGTAAGCCGCTTTGCATCCTCTTGCTGGCTCTTACCTCTGCTGAACCTCATTCCTTGTCATCTCTCCTGGTTTCTTCTTTTCGGGAGGTCAGGAGCTCAGCTTGGAAGACAAGCCAGGACTAGGCTGTCTCTTGCTAGCTTCAGACCTTCTTCTGCCAGTAGCTCAGTCCAGTGATGAACAATAGGTAGAAGTGAGAGCATCTCTCCTGTTGAGGTCACATCCAGAGCCAAGTGGAGGACTGACTGTGCCACAGTGGATCAATGGCAATTTTTTCAGCCTCCAAGGCAGATGACTAAAACAATCTCATGTCACCACACTGACACTCTGCCTCCTCTTTCACTCATGACACTACCCTTTTCCTTCTGTCAGATGGATTACAGATCCCACAGAGCTAGACATCCATGACAGAGATATGTTCACCATTCTTCTTTTCTTCATCACCTTTGGCACAGGACAACACAGCCTAAATACTACATTAAAGAACCACTTCCTGCATGTTGCTCTATGTCTTCCCCTGCTATTCTGCATGACTCAGAAGAGAATTATCTTAGGATTAAGATTTTCCCAGCCGCCGGTATGTTTGCCATGCCCTAAGTCACATCCCCATCCCACAATAGACCAGAAATAGATGCAGAAAATGTGAACTCTTCCTTGTGGCCCATCCTCGTGGGTTTGAGATGTCCTCAGACACTACTCAGATGTCAACCACACCCCCATTTCTGAAGTGTTATGTGGCATTCTCACATCTCCAAATGTTCCAGGGAGAAAATCATTGCACAGAAAAACTGCAGCTCCATCTCTTCACAACCAGAGACCAGCAAAGAAGCTGTTTTCTGCAGCCATCCTCTGCCTCCTCAGCTGCATTTCCAACTACACCCACAGGAAAGAAAGGTTCACGGTGTGGAAGCTAAAAAGGGCAAACAGCATAGGCACATCCTCCTGGTTCCCTTCCCACAAGCAGTAAGATGGTGTTCCTGATATGTCCTTGTGACAACTCTTCCCTGCTCCATCTAGAACATATCACCCTCTATCCTATCAATTACCACTGCTTTACCTACATCCTACTTCACTGAACATTTTTGTTTGTCATAGAATCATAGAATAGTTGAGCTTGGAAAGGACCCTTGGAGTTCAGACTCCAGTCTATTCCAGCCTCCCTGCCCAAGCAAGGTCCCCTAGAGCACATTACCCATGCTGGTGTCCAGATGTTTTTTAATATCTCCAAGGGAAGGAAACTTGACAACCTGGGCAATCTGTTTCAGAGCTCAGTCACCCTCACAGTAAATAATTTTTTTCTCATGATCAGATGTAACTTCCTGAGTTCAGTTTGTTCCTGTTGCCTCCTGTCCTGTTGCCTGACACCACTGAGAAGTGTCTGGCTCTATCCTCTTGATACAATCTCTTCAGATACCTGTACACATTGAACAGATCCCCCCTAAACTCTCTATTTTCCAGGCTGAATAGGCCTAGCTCTGTCAGCCTTTCATCATATGAGAGATGCTCCAGGTCCCTAATCATTTTTGTAGCCTTCTGCTTCCCTGTCTTTCTTGAACGAAGGATCCCAGAACTGGACACAGTATTCCAGGTGTGGCCTCACCAGGGCAGAGTAGAAGGGGAGGAGAACCTCCCTCACATTTCTGGCCATGATCTTTTTAATGTACCTCAGCATACCATTGAACTTCTTGGCCACAAGGGCATACTAATTGCTCACAGTTAACCTGTTGTCCACCATGACACCTTCTCTGCACAGCTCCTTTCCAGCAGATCAGCCCCTAACCTGTACTAATGCCTGCAGTTATTCATTCCCAGGTATAGGACTCTACGCTTGCCCTTGGTGAATCTCATCAGGTTCCTGTGCACCCAACTCTCCAGCCTGTTCATGTCTCCTTGAATGGCAGCAGAGCCTTCTGGGGTGTCAGCCACTCCTTTCATCTTTGTATCATCAGTAATGCTGATGGGTACACTCCATCCCTTCATCCAGGTCACTGAAGGGTATGTTAAGACCAGACTCAGTATTGACCCCTGGAGAACGTGGTAACCAGGAACAGAGGGGCCCTGCCTCCAGCCAGGTGGAGGAAAGGGACAACCAGGTTTGTTGGAATGTGTGGATTAAATGGCCTGGGTCATCAGAACCCCAGGAGTATAAGGCTCTAAAGGTACCAGACCTGCACTGGAAATCCAGTTCTTAGGACTAAAATGTCAAGACGGACGTTGTTAGATCCCCATGGATGTGATCATATCTGCTATGTCCCCACCAATCAGCAAAAAGGAAACACAAGCTTTCTTAGGTGTTGTGGGTTTTTAGGTTATGCATAATTCCAGGTTACAGTCTGATTGTAAGCCCTCTCCATCAAGTGACACAGAAAAAGAATGATTTAACATGGGTCCCTGAGCGACTACAAGCCTTTGAACAAGTTAAATAAGTGATAGTTTCATTCAGTAACACTTGGGCCCGTCTGGGCAGGACAAGATGTAAAGAATGTGCTCTACACTGCAGACAGGGAGAATAGCCCCACCTGGAGCCTCTGGCACTAGGGCAGACTCGAGGTCAACCCCTAGGGTTTTGGAGCAGGGGATACAGAAGATCAGAGGCTCACCACACTCCAACTGAGAAAGAGATATTGGCATCATATGGAGGGGTTCAAGTTGCTTTGGAAGTTGTTCGTACTGAAGCACAGCTCCTCTTGGCAGCTTGACTGCCCATGCTGGGTAGGACGCTCAAAGGGAGCATCCCACATCATGCAACTGATACTATGTGGAGTAAGTGGGTCACACTGAACAACAATAGGCTCAAATAGAAAAAAAACAGTTTCCCAGGAATATTGGAAATAATCATTGACTGGCCAGAAGGCGAACTTTTCAGAATATCAAGGCCCTACTGCATAATAAACTACCAGAGAATGGAAGGAATATGCCTTGTTCATTGATGTTTCCTGATGAATTGGGGCAAGAATGTTCCGGTCAGCAAGCTATCTGGACCGATTAGCAGTGCTTTAAACTAGATTTGATGAAGGAAGGAGATGTACTTCTGAGTGACAGAGAAGAGTCAGGAAACGCTGTCACATTGGGATGAGGGAGGTGATTTTTCTCCTCTGTTCATTCCTTGTGGGGCTCCCTGGTGATGTTTGTGGTTCTCTAAAGAGAGACCCTCTTGTCCTACCATTATTCACCCGTGTAAAAAGTCAGTCCCCCTCCTGCCTGTAAGCTCCTTTTGAGTATTGGAAGGCCACAATGAGGTCTCCCTGGAACTTTCTCTTATCCAAGCTAAACAATCCCAACTCCCTCAACATTTCCTCATAGGAGAGGTGCTCCAGCCCTCTGATCATTTTGGTGGATCCTGTCTGGACCCACTCCAACAGCTCCACACCCCCTCTGTACTGGGGGCCCCAGGCCTGGACACAGTACTCCAGGGGAGGCCTTACAAGGGCAGAGTAGAGGGGGACAATCACCTCCCTCTCCCTGCTGGCCACCCCTCTCTTGATGCAGACCAGGATGCCATTGGCCTTCCTGGCTGCAAGAGCGCACTGCCAGCTCATGGCCAGCTTTTCATCAATCACAACACCCAAGTCCTTCTCCGCAGGGCTGCTCTCAAGGAGTTCTTCTCCCAGTCTCTATACACACCTGGGATTGCCCCAACCCAAGTGCAACACCTTGCACTTGGCTTTGATGAACCTCATCAGGTTCTCGTGGGCCCACTTTTCCAGCCTGTCCAGGTCCCTCTGGATGCCATCCCTTCCTTCCGGGCTATCAACTGCACCACTCAGCTTGGTGTCATCAGCAACCTTGCTGAGGGTGCACTTGCTCCCACAGTCTAAGTCGTTGGTAAAGATGTTGAAGATCACAGGTCCCATGACAGACCCCTGGTGGACGCCGCTCGTGACCGACCTCCACCTGGACATAGAGCCATTGACTACAACCCTTTGGCTGCGACCATCCAGCCAGTTCTTTATCCAACAAACAGTCTACACTTCAAATCCATATCTCTCTAGTTTAGAGATGAGGATATGGTGCGGGACCATGTCAAAGGCCTTACACAAATCCAGGTAGACAACATCTGTTGCCCTCCCTTGGTCCGCTGATGCTGTCACTCCATCATAGAAGGCCACCAAATTGGTCAGGCACGACCTGCCCTTGGTGAAGTTATGCTGGCTGTCTCGGATCACCTCCTCATCTCGCATGTGCCTTAGCATCTCCTTCTAGGAGGGTCCACTCCATGATCTTCCCAGGCACAGATGTGAGGCTCACCAGCCTGTAGTTCCCCCGGGTCTTCCTTTCTCCCTTTCTTAAAAATGGGAGCGATGTTTCCCTTTTTCCAGTCACCGGGGACCTCGTCTGACAGCCATGAGTTTTCAAATATGATGGAGAGCGGCTTGGCAACCACATCAGCCAACTCCTTCAAGACACTGGGGTGCATTTCGTTTGGCCCCATAGATTTGTAGTCGTTCAGTCCCATCATGTGGTCTCGGACTTGCTCCGCTCTTACACTGGAAGGATTTTGCTTCCCCCATCCCCACTTGAATTTTCAGGGACACAAGAGACCTGGGCAGCCTGACCGGCAATGAAGACCGAGGCAAAGAACTCATTAAGTACCTCAGCCTTCTCCACGTCAGAGGATGCTAGTTCTCCTTTTCCATTCATTAGAGGGGGAACACTCTCCTTCACCTGCCTGTTCTGACCTATGTAGATAAAAAAAAACCCTTCTTGTTGCCAAGCTTAATTCTACCTGCGCCTTGGCCTTCCTAATCCCATCCCTACATATCCTGACAGCACCTCTGTAATCCTCCCAGTCCACCCATCCCTGCTTCCACTGCTAATACTTTTCCTTCTTTTCCCTCAACTTGACCAGCAGGTCCTTGCTCAGCCACACTGGTTTCCTCTCTCCACTGCCTGATTTCTTATTCTGGGGGAACACAGAACAGATTGTTTCCTCCCATCACTGTAAGTCCTGTTTTCATCGCTACTGGAGCCCTGTCCTCCTAAACCACTGTTAACATTTTTTTCCTCTGTGTAGTATCTTCATCCTACTTTTTCTCAAGGTCCCGATGGCCCCTTAAGAGTAGAGAGGCCTTGCTGAGAGATCTCGACAGATTATAAGGCTGGGCAATCACCAACTGCATGAAGTTTAACTTGTCCCCTACAAGGGGACAAGAAGCTGGATAGCATAAAAGGATTTGTGAATTCTTGCGGATGACAAGTAGAATACGAATCAATAGTGTGCCTGGCAGCCAAAAGGGCCAACCGTATCCTGGGATACATCAGACACAACTTGGCTAGCTGACCAAGGGAAGGAATTAATTTGCACTGCTATTTGGTGGTATGGCCTCAGCTTGAGTACTGGGTTCACTTTGGGACAGCACAATATCAGACTGACATAAAAATAATAGAGGGCCCAAGGGAGTGTCTAGAGTGCAAGATATATGACAAGCAGCTGAGGTCCCTTGGTTTGTTCTGCCCAGAGCAGAGAAGGCTGAGGGGAGGTCTCATGGTGGCCTACAGCTTCCTCACAGGGGAGTGGAGGTGCAGGCGCTAATTTCTACTCTCTAGTGAGAGACAGGACCCAGGAGAATGGCGCAGAGCTGCATCAGGGGATGGTCAGACTGGATACTAGGAGAAGATTCTTCACTGATAGGGTAGCCCAGCACAGGAACAGGGTCCCCAGGGCAGTGATCCCAGCCACAAGCCTGCCAGACTTCAGGAAGTGTTTAGACAAAACTTTCAGAAATATAGTTTGAATTTTTGGTAGTCCTGTGTAGAGCAGTAGTTAGACTTGATCCCACAAGGATCATCAATTCCTTTCCAATTCAGGATATTATATGATTCTGTGATCACCTCTCAGGTACAGGTCATATTCATTTTTGAAGAATCATCCCAGAAGCTGCCCTGCAGTTCCTCCTTTTTGTTAAGGAATGTCTGGTCTATGGAGGCTGGGGAAAAAGGGAATAAAACATGCAGTTGGTATCTGTTACTGAGCTCTAATGTTTGGTACCTACAGTATGCACCAATTTCTGAAGCTCTTGCAAAGGGGCCATTGGACAAAGAGGGCAAAGGGGCCATTAAGGTCTCACCTGGAGTACTGTGTCCATACCTGCGGCCCCCAGTAGAGAGGGGATGTGGAGTTGTTGGAGTGGGTCCAGAGGAGGGCCACCAAAACAATCAGAGGGCTGGAGCACCTCTCCTATGAGGAAGGGTTGAGGGAGTTCGGACTGTTTAGCTTGGATAAGAGAAGGCTCTGGGGTCTGGGGAGACCTAATTGTGGCCCTCCAATTCTTGACAGGAGCTTACAGGCAGGAGGGGGACTGACTTTTTACACGGGTGAATAACAGTAGGACAAGGGGGAATGGGCTAAAACGGAAAGAGGAGAGGTTTAGGTTGGATGTTAGGAAGAAATTCTTCACTGAGAGAGTGGTGAACAGGCTGGAACAAGCTGCCCAGAGAAGTTGTGGATGCCCCATCACTGTCTGTGTTCAAGGCCAGGTTGGATGTTTTCCTGGGCAGTTTGATCTAGTGAGCTAGTGGTTGGCAACCCTGTCCAAGGCAGGGGGGTTGGAACAAGATGATCTCTGAGGTCCCTTCCAACCCAAGCCATTCTATGATTCTATGATTCATTGCTGAGTTTAAGCTGAATTTCCTGTGTAGGCACCTCTTCAAGCTGATACAAAGGCTAGTCTTATTCTCCATAAATTCTAGGGAAATTTCCTTCTCACTGATAGTGTTTCATGATCTGGCATAATATTTCACCTGTAATCATTTTTCCTGTTGGGCAGGAGGAGGAGTGGGTATATGTACTGTGTTGCAATCTCACATCCACACTTCCACTGTAATGGAGTTTTCTGCTGGGGCAAATCAGTGCCTCAACAGAAGGCACTAGAAGGCAGTGTCTCTTTGGCAGTCTTGCCTAATGCTGTTAAAGGCAACTTCTCTGGGCAGATGCCTTTAGCTGCATCTTCGAGCCCACAACCGTATAACTGTGCAGCTGCCCCACAGAAGCAAAAAGGATCACTGCTCTCAGGGATGTTGCCTTGCTTCAGCAGGGTCTATGCCACATGGCCCAGTCTGGTCCTGGGGCTACCCCACAAGTAGAAGGCTATTAAAGAACTGTGGAGGACAGCAGCATGCTTGGGGAGACTGGGATGATGGGCACTACCTACTGGGAAATTAGCTGTTTCTCAGTAACCAGAGAAGAAAGGATGAAATGTAGTGTTCACAACTGGGTGTTGTGAATGCAGTCTAGCATAATCTTGTTGAGTGGCTGAGTTACTAAGATTGCACAAGTGCAGTATATCCTGCTTAACTAGGCCAGGAGGGAGACTGTTTCAAGGACATTCATAGTCTGTCTGGCTCCACTTGTCCTTCTGGCCCTTGGAATGCATAGGAAACAGAAACATGACCACTATGGATCTCCACACTTGTATGTACGCTTCTGGGACCCAACCCACAGATCTGCAGGATGTAGAGACATCATAGAGAAGTCACATCTCCTGGACAGGACTGAGTGTTTGAATGAGTACACTTAACAATGTTAGTTAAAGAGATATTGCCATGCGTAGTTTTGGGGGCTGTTTTGGAGCCAGCACTACCTCAGTCAGTATCTGAAAAGCATTGCATACCCTTCCCCCTCAGGAAGTGGTTAATGTGTTTTTAAAAGCAAGGGGGATTTTTTCTTGAATAGTGTGATTTAGCCGTGAGTTTTAACCACAGTATCCTCCTTCAAGCAGGCAGAAACTCGCAGCTGGTGAGACAAAAGTCAACTGAGGGATGTGTGTGTTCTGTTTTTTTTTTTAGACTGCCAACCAAAATACTAGTTTATCTGTCAACACAACCCACAGTATTTCCTGTTGGCCCCTTCCCAGTATTGGTGAGTGGAAAATTAATATACTGTTTTCTAACATTCTGAGGGCTGTTCCTTCATTCTTTATTCTCATATTGACTCCTGTCTTAACTAATTTCTCTTTAGATCCATCTAACTTTTTGATATGATCCATAATTTTGAACCTGAGTAATTGGAAAGGGGCATGAATAATTAAAATTAATTTAAACCAGTAGAGCCAGATTTCTTAGCAGTCCTGAAGTCCCTTAAATGTTTCAAACAGTTTCTCTCTT
>VXAV01000443.1:149339-202947 GCA_013399715.1 Alectura lathami | reverse complement strand
AGAAAAAATTTGAAATAAAAAAAGGTTTTTTTTTTTTTTTTTTTTTTTTTGCCGTGAAAGCTTGAGTGAGTTGGTCATTTCTTTGCCTTGGTGAGGAGAAGGGTGGTGATGGGATGTGTGCGGGTCTGAACCAGGCCGGGGGCGGTATGAGCCCGTTCCCACCGTTTTGGCAGTTCACCTCCATCCTGACCTGGCAACGGTGTTCCTGTCTCTCAGGACTGCTTTTGCCTTGTTGAAAGGGCATTAACGATGCCAGCTTGTTTGGCTGTTTTGTGAACAGAAGCCTATTTTCCTACTGTGATTTATTTCTTAATTGTGAAATTTTAACAATCCACATTATAAAAAATGTTGGTTATAATCCTCTGTAGGAGTAATTACATGAACGATTCGAGCTTTAGGTAAAATAACTAATGGTTGATTTTAAGTTTACACTGCATTTCAGGAAAAAAATGTCTATACATGGGGAAGCTACACTAATGTGTAATTCTGCCCTTTTATGTTCATGAGAGCCAACACTATTTCTTCCCCTCCCCTCCCCCCAAAGCATGAACTGTAAGCAAAAGCGCTGGCTTTATAGCCTGGAAGCCTCTATTAATTGCCAGTTCTCCATCAGTGATGGATACTGTATCTCTGCAGCACCTAGAACTGAGTGCTTATAGATTGAAAATCATGACATCAGAGGGAAAGTATTTTCATAATCGGTTTGTAAGTTTCTGCCTTGAGAAGAATATGTAGCTCTCCCTGGGGAGAGCTCAGTAAAGACCTGAGCTAAGTGTGGTCAGGGAGGGAAAGATGTGAAGAATACTATCACCTACAGCCCCACTGTAAGATTTTCTGTTTCACTCATAATCCTGGATACAAATGAAGGAATGAAGAATGAAGCTAATCCTTCCTTCACCTTGATAAATGAGAATATAGTAAAGAATTAGATTCAAGGATGTTCTCCCACTCCCCCTCCCCTCCCCTTTTTTTTCTCCTTCTGGTTTTATTAGGAGAAAAATATTGCTGGCTTTCTCTGTAAAATCCAGACCTTAACAAGTATCCAGTAGCTTTGTATTTAAGTAGTATATTACTCCTTGTAAAGAGAATTGCTGCAGTGAGAACATTTTGCCTATGTTAATTTTAGATAAAAGATTGAGAAATTTCAAAAAGTTATATTGAAAAAAAAAATTCTACCACTTTGTTCTTCATTTCTCAACTGACTTGAAATACCTCTTTCTAAATCTTTTGTTTAGAGCTGTGAGACACATTTATATTCCCTTATGTTTAGGAGGATTTGGATGCATTAGTTGTGAGGGTTGTGCCTGAAGAGGTGGCTGGTGAACTTTAGAGCTGTTCTACGGTATTGCTAAAGAATTTCATTTGGGTGCTCATATGGACTAGATATTAATCTTGTTTCATTTGCTTGCCTTATGTGGTACACAACACTAAACCACTTTTCCTTCTTTCTATGTATCCGCAGTAGACAGCATTCCTTTGTCTAGTGTGTAAATTACTTGTGGAAAATATAAAGTGAGAATTAAAGCAAGTAGAGTGTCCTTTTATCTTTGTGGGTCTTTTCCTGAAGTCTGTATCTGTGTGGTTCAACAGGGCAGCAAGATTTTCAGAGTGAAGAGAATTGGATAGAGATTGAAGTTTTTTTTTTTTTTTTTAAAAAAAAAAAAACAATCATTTTAATTATTAATTAAAATGAGTGAACTGAAGCTTCTTTATCCTGTTTTGTCTTGCCGTTAAGAGTTGCTGTAGTGTCTCAACATAACTAGTTTGAAACATGAATTGTGTGACACGAGAAAGGACTCCTTTTGGCCATTCAGCTCAGTTGCGTTATCGGTGCTGTGAATCAGTAACCGACTTACCTTGCATATTAAGCAGTTTTCCTAAATCTCTCTATCCCCCAGTGTCAGCTTCTTGACTAGAGCTATACCCATCGTTAATGGCTCATTCATTCAGCTGTAATTTGAAAAATCGTATTTACTTTTCAGTTTGGCTTGGGAGCTGTCTCAGAAGTACTAGCCTAGCAGCTGGACACAGGCAGTTTGCTCCAGGGATGCGAGTGGTGTGCTCGGTGGGCCCTCGTTAGTTCTCTGCTTGCGTAGCTGTGAAAGCACAGAACTGTGCACGAAGCCCTTCGCCCTGCTGAGAAGGGCCTTTTTGCTGTTAGGTGGATCAGCCTACACGGACTCTGGTATTTCAGCTTCGCTGCCCGCAGTTCCAAGTGAACTTGGGCATTTCTACACGGCGCTATGTGGTGTAGGCGTTTCCTGTAAGGAAATGGGAGCTACACCAGGCAGATTGCTGAGGAGCCCAAACTTCACGATGAATGGTTTTACCCTCAAAGGAACCATGTGTAAATGATGGCTAAATTGTCTGCTTGTTGTTGGCGAGCCTTACCTCACCAAGGACAAAGACAGAAGATTTCCTATAAGAATTATTCTCATGGCGAGGTGGTTGTTTGGTGGCACCTCTTTAGCACATGACAAACTTCTCTTTAAAAAAAAAAAAAAAAAAAATCATTTGTTGATCTGTACATTGTTCTCCCACTTGCCTTTTCATATCTCATTAAGTATTTCTTAAGAGTCTCTACGGTCGGTGTCATTGTTTCCTTGGCAGATGTTACCTGCCTTTGCATTTCTCACCTGAGGGAAGAGAAAGGTAATCTGTTACATTCTTCACAAATGCTTTATTCCTAACAACAGAGCGTGTGGTTTACTGTCACAGGAGCTGTGTTGTGTTCGGGCTCAAAGTCTGTCCATGCCATGAATGTGTGCTGTCATTTTCTGAGTAGGCTGTGTGTAAGCAGGGTGCAAAGTTCCATGCAGAGCAAAATGTTTGTCTGGAATAGAACAGGCCTGATGATGCCTTGGGTAGGACAGGAAGCTGAGTGTATCGTAGAATCATAGAATGGCTTGGGTTGGAAGGGACCTCAGAGATCATCCAGTTCCAACCCCCCTGCCGTGGACAGGGCTGCCAGCCACTAGCTCACTAGATCAAACTGCCCAGGAACCCATCCAGCCTGGCCTTGAACACAGCCAGGGATGGGGCAGCCACAGCTTCTCTGGGCAGCCTGTGCCAGCGCCTCACCACTCTCTCAGTGAAGAATTTCTTCCTGATGTCCAACCTAAACCTCCCCTCTTTCAGTTTTAGCTTTTAGTTTTAGGAGAAACTCCTCCTTTTCCCTCCATGGTCTGGATGGATAGATATAGGTAACGTTTGTCTCTGATATCTCTAGCGAAGAGGGGTTACACAGCCTGTCTAGGTACCCTGTCCTGTCACAGTGCTCGGTTATCATGGGTAACGTAATGCAGCAGTAGTAGTTCTGATGCAAGATTGTTTAAGATGTGCCTCAATTAATACGGCTGGGTTACCACCCACCTGAACATAGGGCGTGCTGTACACAGACAGACAGTTGCCAGGGAAAGCAGAAACTTGACAGGTAGTTCATGTGTCAAGGCCTGGGCTCTCGAAGCGTGCAGAGCTGGGAGCTGGGCTGAGCAGCACAATGGAGTCTGCTCGGAGAGGTCAGCCTCAGTGTGAACAAAAGGAAGAAGGGCTGGCAGTGTTGCAGAGGTTTGAAAGGATGAAGGGCTGAATTTGTTTTGCAATAGGGTGAGAACCAAGGCGTATTAGAGACGTCTTGCATTTGTCAAACTTGTTTGGAGGATGTGCGCCTGCAGTTGTGTGGGGGAATGATGTTCTTGTGCTGGAGGGAGGGAAAGAAAGCATGGTTGTAGGCAGCAGTTCTGAAGACCTGTGGTCTCTTTTGTGAGAACGATTGAGACCTAGTCATTTAGATGATGTCTTTATCCTCATCCCCTTCCCTCAGCCTCCTAAGCTTGGAAACCACAAGGTGTTTGGAGGTGATGGCATTGCATTCCATGTCACTGGGAGTTTCTGTTCTGTTGATTGCCTTCTCGGTTCTGCATCAAATCCCATGTTGTGTGTCTCTCAGTACTCTGTGTTTTTCTTTGTCTCTTATTTCCGTGTGAGAGAAGGAGGGAAAAACAGGGACTGCAGACACAGAAGACTCCTTTTAATGTCACTGCCATCTGCGGTCCCTTCCGTCTCCATCAGTAACTCCTGAAACTGCTGGCCAATTTCAACCATATGTGAAAGATGCTGAAAGTCTCAAGGGATTAATTTGCTGCTGCTTTCAGGAAAACTGGGAGCTCAGTCGAGAACTCCAAGGTAGAGCTTTCCAAGGGGAAGGTGGGGCAGAACGGAGCCCCTGTACGTCTGCTTGTTTAAAACCAGCTGCATGGTCAGCACAGGAGTGCAGGCGGTGAGGGCACGGCCCTGGAGGAGCACTGTGTGTTTGGGCTTCCCTTCTCTTGGGGTGCCACTGGAGATCCCTGCTGGAAGGGTTGGTGCTGGGTAGGAAATGTGGGATAAAGGGCATGTTTATAAGAAATTAGACCTCATTAGCCTGCAGCTAGTGGAACAACTTGTGTTTTTGACACTGTGTACTCAGCATTTTAACTAAACTTCCAAAACAATGCCCAAATCACTTTACTGAACGGTTGTCATCCATTTATGACTTCATGGTGTGTGTGCGTAACTTGCAGTTTATTGCGTGCATTGTTTTTCACCCTTTCAAAGCTAGATTGAATTGACTAACCTGTGTATAGTGAGCTTTATCTCAGACATCCCACATATTGAATGTATTATGATCTCTAATTGTGATCTCTTTTCAACGTTACTGTAACTTACCTTTTCCCGTGGTCCCTTTGAATGCTTTTGTTACTCATTATCCTTGCTTGGATCTGTGAAGTGCATGAAAAATAGCTTAATTATTTGTGTTAAGCAGGTGTATTTGAAAGGCATTTACTGTGGCATGCAGGGTTGGGGTAAATGGCAGCTGGTGACGAAGCCCCAGCACGGTGACCTTTGCACTGAGGTCTGCACCGTTGCAGTCAGGTGGACTAGGTAATGCTAGCAGCAGCAGCTGTCGTCACTGCCTTTAGCCAAAAGCTGGTACTACACTTATTCTTCTTGATCTGTTATGTACGCTTATTCTAACTAAAGGTGTAAGAAGGATGGCTGTAAGAATTTTTTTTTTTTTTGTGATGACTAAAAGTATAATCATAGGTCATGTATATTAATTGGGTTCATTAATTTATGCATTAGAGAATGCAGCACCTAACGGATATCAAAGTATTGGGCGTTGATGGTGTCATCCCCGAAGCTGCTCGTTCTTGGCATGGAGCGAACCACCCTCTGCTTGTCACAAAGGTCAGGTTCACCTGGCGTGAGCAGCTTTCATGTGGTGCACTTACCAGAGTGACTGACCAGACTTACCAGACGTGCTCTGCTGCTCTTTCCTTATTGGACTTGCTCTGTTTGCCTTGGTTTCTGTTAAAAATAAAAGGTTCTATTTCTGCTACCAAAGCAGTGTGGATCTGGATACTTGGAACAAAACTCCTGGAGCATCCACATTACAGAACTGTAATTAGATTTTTCCAAGAATTTAAGTTAATCCACAGTCCTTTGCTATTCTGAAGTTTGTTAGGCATGCCAAACATACGACAGGAAAAATAATAGATCATGTTGTTGTTCAAGCTGTTTTACACAGTAATGATTGTTTTAAATAACTCCAATCTTACAAAGTATATTTAGTTGTCCTCTATTTAAGAAAAAAATTGCTTTTGTTAGTGAACAAGTGATTGTGTTGTGGTGAGATTGTTGCTGAACTTGAAATCTCCTCCTTCTGATGGCGTCCCTCAGAGCAGGATGTGAGTCTGATTTAGAGCTTCTGTAGAGGAAAAAAGTAAAAATTACCTAAGTTGGTTTGGGTAGGACATGTTCATCTTGTGTCTGGAATGACTCTTGGTATTAAACTTAGCAGTTCTAGGTGATGGAGTTGTTTTAGGAGCTTGCAAAATCTTATGAGTCAAGTTTTCATTATGATTTTAGGCATCTCAGTTTGGGAGGTTTTATGTGCTTGGTACCTTCTAAGCTGCTTAGATCTTCGTACAGCCATAGCATGGTGTACTGTAGGTATGTGCTGTATGCTGTGAGCTTTGCCAGTCATCTATTTAAAACTAACCTCCAGAAGTAACTTTTCTATATTTATCTGCAGACAAGGGGCCTTCTTATTTGAAGGTTATTTATTTATGATTACTGGTTCTCAAATATAAATTTTCATTATATTTAGCTGTCTGAGACATGAAGGATATGCAGAGCCAGCATTGTAAGCTGAAGAAAGCTAAGACTGTAGCAAGAAAGTTGTAGTGCCTATCAGTTTAGTTACACTGTGGCACCTCCATACATATGCAAAGCAGGCGCTTAGACTGGGAGCAGTCTTTCTATATTAAAATAAGTCTAGCTGCAATCAGAAGGATAAAAGGAACCATGTAATGAAGCTTGTCTAGGTGCCATCACAGTGTGGGTTTCTTATGTTTGCATGTTTAAAGTTTTTTCTTTATTTCTAGCTGGGATCTGTAGGGGCTGGGAGGATGGTGGCCGTGAATCCCAGTAAAGAAGTTGAGAAAACAGTTTAATTCCCCTAAATTAGAGGAAATTATTTCCAATGCCCTGCAGCAGTTTTTGAGTCTCTCTGTAAACTTTCTATATACAACACACAAAAATCAGTGATTCTACTGCGTGTGGCCTATAGGCAATGGACATACGTATATGTGTATGTGTGTTCTTAATACACTGTATGTTATCAAAATTCTAATCTACTTCACTGCTGAAAGCTAATATTTGAATATTAGCAAATTAGTGTTTGCTTGGCATTACTAATTTCCAGAAAGTCCTTAAAAACAGCGTGTTCTGTGTGACTGACTGGTAAACTTTACACTTAATAATTACATCCCAGCTTTACCAGGATCTGTTAAATAATTTCTCTTTTAGTTATACTAAGATGAATCTGGCCTAATTACATTTGAATTAAGTTTGGTTTGTAATAGTTAATGCTGTTGCAGCTGAACACAGTTATTTGGCCACAATTGTTTAACATTGTTTCAGCCAATCATTTAAAATCTCATACTATTTTTTTTTCCTACATCTTTTCTGTGCGGACTTAGAAAAGCTAAAGTGACAAATAGAGAGACTTTCTTTGGTTTTATTGTTTCCTGACAGAGAAGTAGCACTGCTATTGAAGCTGTCAGCGAATTTAGCTTCCTCTATTTTAAGTGGAGGAGTGGGATGTTTGTGTGCAAAACTAATGAAATTCTGATTTTTATTTTACTTACCGGATGCAGGCTTCATAATGCTACTGAAAGTTGAAGATGTGGCCTTTGGGCACAGGAATATACAATTCAAGTATGATACGACGTAATAAATGAATTTTAAAGATGAGGGGAAGGTGTGCAAAATAAGGAAGAATAATGATACAATAATACGACTCGAACAACTTTGTAGTTTTACACTGAGTATGCACAGATACTTTCTTCTCCCTTACCTGTGTGCAGGGAAAAAAAAGCAGTGAGGTGCTAAGATACTGAATAAGGAGAAGTGCTGTAGCATATGGGATGGGCAAGCATGTTCTGAGCAGAAGCCACTTCAGTGAGGAAACGGGGTGAGAGGGATGTTGAATTACACCCTCCAGTCTTCCTGCAGTATATTCACATATGTTATGCAAAATGAAAAACAAGCAAAAATTTCAACAGCCTTTAGCAGGGCTTCTAATTTAAGTTAATCAAGATAATAGTAGATACTGAACTTCTTATTGTATCAGCCAAGTTGTCTGCTGGACCTGATTACTGAGGGGAGCGTGAAAATCTGTCAAAGTTCTATATTTGTGCAGAAATTTAAATAAATTGCTTTTCCTGTGCACTAGTGATGCCCATGAAGAACCTTTCAACACTGTTATTTTTTTTGTTTGTTTTGACATTTTTGTGTTCACACTGTAAGCTTAAAACCAGAATCATTTTGGGGCAATGCAGTTCAGTACAATTATTTTATGTTTTCAAATGCTGATGGTGCTAAGGAAATCCCACCAGCTTCTTCAGGGTTCCAGTTAATACTTTATTCATTTATACAAACTGGCAACTAGTCCTCTGAACTGGAGAGAAGTTTTGGAGACCAGGCATTTTGGTGTGACTTCTGAGAAGTAAGCCTGCTGCACTGTCCTTGCTTCTCCAGTTACAGCAGACATGAGTCCTGACTGGATGTTTACCAGTGTTACTACAAAACAAGGTACTTGGGGTTTGATATTATTTTCCTAAATTTGCCCACCCTTCCCTGTCCCCAGTTTTTTTTTTTTTTTTTTGAGCGGGATGGGGGAGTTGGAATAAGCATGTATTTACCTTTATGTTATGGCTGTGCTTTCAACCTTGCAACTAAATAGTTTTAAGTAAAGTGGGAATGCCACGTGCAAACAGTTACCACTTCGAGCCGAAGTACATTAATAAGAAGTGAGGATGATGTATGTAATGGAATTCGATAGTAAATTCCTTTGTGGCAATTACATAAAGCTGTTAGTTTCAGCACTTAATTGGTAACATCGGGGCTTGCTTCACTTCTGTTGAGGTGTGGGAATGTGAGGTGCAGAGAGAGGTAACTGCATTCCATCGAGTTTCAGTCTAGACAAGCATGAGAGCATCATTCTTCCTGTACCAAACAAGGAAAAGTAATAACCTTTAAAAAGTGACCTTGCAGCTAAAGAATGTGCAGTGGTGGGCACGTGGAAAGGCAAGAGTTCAGCGAGATCACACCAGAAGTCTTCTTCCTATGGTTAAAGATCTTGCCTTGAAAAGCTGCTGTTTGTCTTGCAAACTGCTGGTTTCTTGCCATTTCATAGAGCTGGTGGTTTTGCAAGAAATGGTTTAATTAAGTGCTGTAGAGTTAATTGTACTTGTTTGAAGGAAAAGGTTGTTATCTACTTGAGGTGGGAGGAAGTTCATAGTACAATTTTATAGTGAAAAGTATTAGGAAACAGATTTATCTCCCTTCTGTAACTGAAGAAAAGTGAAGTGAGCTTTGACTTTTTTTTTTTTTCTTTGTAACAAGATTTTCAGGGAAATGGCTGCCTTTTTTTTTTTTTTTCCTAAGGGGATATGTCTACTTCTAAGGCATATCAAAACTGGGAGGTAAGATGTGACGCTGCACAGAGCTGAACCCGGTTTAATTAGTTCAGATGGATTTCCTGGCTTGACTCCTACCAGAGGAAGGAGTTAGCAGAATTAGATGGGGAGGACTGTTGAGAGAGAAAAATGCAGTTATCGAGGAAAGAGTGAAAAGGCGTTGTCGAGTTTTCTTGGTGATGTGAGGGCAAACAGCAACAGATGCCCCTCATAACAAAGGAGGCACAAGCTGTGAGATTCACTGTAACATTCATAAATGTTAAGAATTCGTGAACAAAGAGATGTAAAGGAATGGGATTAGTAAAGATGGAAGCAAAATAGTTTGCTGCTTTGCTTTGATTGCCCGTGTGCATGCTCTTAACCTGCAGTAACTGTATGATAGCCCTTGGAAAGATGTTGGAAGCATGCATGTGCAAAGTTGCTGCGGGGTGTTTGGAGTACTGCAAATTCCCACTGTAATTTTATATTTTATCTTATCTGGCTCTGTGGATATTGTTTCTTCTCCCTTGTCGATTGTTCTGCTTGAGCAGAGATGGGAGATGATGATTCCTCTGCAATTTAAGGTGCAAGTGCAGCACTTAAAGAAGGGAAGTGGTAAATATAGTATTTAGCAGAGGACAGCATCATTCTATAGCTTGTTTTCAGTAGCAAAACCTTAATTATCTAAAAGCAACGCTTTAAAAACAAACATGAAATCAATCGGAAAAAAAATCATTAATAGACCCATTTATCTAACCTTAATTCAGCTGTTTTGTGCTTAAGTGCAATAGTTCTCATAAAATGTTTTTCACTACAGGCTGTCTGCCTTGTTTGGTGGAAAAAGGAGTAATTTTCAGTTTTAGCAGAGAAATGCATAGTTACAGACCTTCCTGCTTGTCTCTTTCCCGTGGATGCTATCTGCCCCAGTTTGGAGGTGGTTCTTCATATGTGCCTCTTCCTTGGTCTTCTCCCTTCTTCATTTTTACTTATTACAATTATTTCAGTTACTTTGAAAAGACAGTTTTATTTAAGCCTGAGCATTGCTGTTTTATTCATTTCTTTGCCTTAATGAAAAGAAACAAGTTGTATCATGTTACTAAAAAGAGATCTTTGATAAGTACTCAGATCAACAGGGATGCATAAAGGAAGTGCAAAAGACTGAAGTTTATTCTTCCCTAAAGGAATGCTTAGCTTCCCGGACTCTTCTGGTATGCTTTCTAAAAGTGGGATCTTTTTTCTTTTTCCTTTTTTATTGTCTTGCAGAGCACAAGCTGTGAGAATCTTGACTGGCAGATGACAGGTCTTCTGTGAATGCAGCATTCATTCAGGGGGGAAATGCAGTGGGCTGATGTACTGAAAGGAAGATTAGGGGCAGTATAGGACAGTCATTGCCTACATAAGCTTGGCTCCTTCTATACCCTGAGAGGTGGCTCGTCTACTAAACTACTTTTAAAGGTGCATGTGCTTGAGTAAGTAATTGAGGAAGCGCTTTCACATATATATTTAAATAATGATTTCAGAAGAATCATGTGAAGCTTCAGTTAGGATTTGGAGGTGGCAGCTAGGATAAAATTTTGAGAAGGGATCTTCAGATCATTGGGAAATATACAAGTTCAATGCCACAGATTTCCTAACAGTTCATCCTGCAGTGCAATTAATCAGAGACTTCAAAGATACTTGAAAGGCAAGCTGACAATATATTTTTTCCACTATATGTGGAAGAAAACCAAAGTGGTTCTCAATGTTTTTACCTACTGAATGTATAGGAGGAGGAGGGTAACAGTTCAAAAAAAGCATAGCCATTCCGTTTTAGGAGATTGTGCCTAGTCATTAGTGAGGTGGTTGATTCAAATGACACTGGACACCTTTCCTTGTAGTTTTGTTAAAATTATTTTGAGTTCTCATCTTTGTGTTTGTATTGTGCAAGGCTGATGACATCAAGCTATGGAAGTTAGCTTAAAACTTCAGTAGCCCTTGCTGCTCTGCCCTTCCCGTCCTTCCGATTTTTATTCACCAAATGTATACAAATGTGAATACAAAGACCCTCGTCATCTCACAAGTCTCCATTTGAGGACAGAGATAGAGAGAGAATTCCAAAAAGATTCTTTCTTCCCTCCATACCTGCCATACAGTGCCATTTATCCCGTTCTGTGAAGTATTGAAGACTGGTTTTAGCTCATGGTAATGAAATCTCATAGCACTAAAACAGAATCAGAATGAACTAGGTCCTAGCAATGATATTCCTGGAGAAGAGCTCTTAAATTCCTCTTCCATGATCGACCAGGTATTTGGTTTTGGTCATCAACAGCTGGCAAGTTGTACAGTGCTGTCTGGCCCTGCAGATTCCCATGTGTGAGTGAAATTGTCTCAGGTGTAGGAGATCACACAATGAAGCAATGCTTAAGCAAATGATAAAAAAAAGGTTTGTGTGAGATCTGCATCTCCTTCCCACTTACTGGGGGCAGCACCAGCACCGTAAGTCTGTTATCCCCTGGCTGGGTGCTGCTTCATGTACAGGGCCTTACCTAATTCAGGATTGCTGTTTCTATGTGCAACAGAAGTAGATGCATTGGAAGGTAATGGTGGCTGATGCCCTTTAAGGCAGCAGTGGGTTTGCCCCCAGCAGCTTTGCTTTGAATCTGTCAGTGTTGAAGACAGTGTATTGTTGCCAGCTGCTAGCCCAGATACTTTGTAAAAGCAGCTGAGGGAAAAGGAAATAGTAGCTATGGCGGCTGCATAAATTGAAGAAAGGAAATGGGAGCCTCCCTCCAGTGCAGCCACTAAGCTAAATAGTTAAAAATAGCTTATTTTCCCTTCTAAGCAATTGTCTAAGTTACCATAAGTGTTGTTGTTTCTTGGAAGCCGGAGACAAGTCTCATTCCCTGGATTTGCTGTTCTGAGATACCAATTGTGTTTTGAGAACTTGTTCTGTGCATACCACTGAGTATTGCACTACCGATTATTGTTTAAAAAAAAAAAAAAAGCATTGAGGCCTAACTGTGATTGTAATGAAGAAAAACACAGGTAAAAGGGTGGAAGGAGGACCACAGTGAGATGAAATATCTAGCCAGTGATTAGCATGCTGCCAGTGAACAGGAACATATCTTTGGTTTGCTGGCTACTGGTCTGCTGTCATCCACATCATCATTTGGGGTCTCTTTCGTTGTGATACCAAACTGATGGTTGTTTGGTTTTGATACATCTCATAATTGAAAGCTGGTTGCAAAAAACTGTGCTTATTAAAACTGGAGTTATGGAGAAGAGTGAAAAGTGGTGATTTTAATGTAAAACATACAGGTACTACAGGTGCCAATTTTTGAATGAAATTTGGCTTTAGAAATTTTACAACTGCATTTGTTAATTTCCTAGCACAGTTAACTGCTCTGTTTCAATTCTATACAAATAGTTCGAAAGTAAAGAATGTTTTCATTTGAAATATAGTAGTGTTTTATCTTGCTGCTCTTTGATTTCTGCTCAGTTAAAGTGATGTTTTCATACTCACTTCTGGCCTTTGAATTTCATCTACCTGTACTCCACAGCAGTCCACAACAACATCTGTTGTGTTGTGCAGTCCATTCATCCTCTGTCTACTTGAGCTGCTCCTGTGAAGTTTAGTAAACAGCTAGAACAGCTGAACAAGTGACTAAGTAGTTTTCTTGGTAGTGTGTGCAGTTGTCCAACTCTCTGAATCTATTTTAATGATTCAGCAAGAATGCGCTGTGTAGTTGGTAGGCGCATGGTAGATGTTCCTTACTGTAGCTGAAAGTGATTTTCTGATATCAAGCTGCTTCTATTTCTAAATTAGTAAATCCAGGTGTCTGTACTCTGACATACCTTCATTGCACTTTTTTCAAAGCAGCAGTAAGCTGAAAAACTCCCCATGTATCCTTTTATTCATTTTCCTTTTGATACTGAATATCCTTGGGTTTTATTGCAAGCAAAACAATGAAGTGTAGGGATGTGCATACACTGCTGAAATTGCATTACTCTTAGTTCCTTCTGTCATCTTTGTGTATTGCCTTCAATTTTTTTAATTTTTTTTTTTCTGGCAGATGTTCTCTAACTGCCTATTCTGCCTGCATAGGAGAGCCTTAGCATTATCTAGTTATGTGGCTAGAATGTTTTATTGTCTAATACTGGTATATGTGGGTATACGCCCAGTCTTCGGTGTAGATTTTAAGAAACACCGAGGCATAAAGGACTTTTAAACAAGCATACAAAACCCTAAAAGCATTTTTAAGTTTTTCAGTACTGAATGGTGAGCTTGTCCTAGTTCTGGCAAAATATTGGCATGCACTAGGTATTTCTTCACTTCAAATGTTCTGATTTGCCGCACTGAGATAGACAATAGTGCCTAATGCTGAATCTCCTCAATAGACAAGCTGATAGCTGGTAACTTTCTTCTGGTGCCTGCGTTGATGAACATACTGTTAACCTGATGTTAGGTGAGAATCAATAAAACTGGATTACTCGTTTTTACTCAGATATTGCTGTTTCTCATTTAAAAGATTAAGCCCTACCAGGACTGGACACTTAATTGTAATGAAATATCTGTCAACTTTTGTTGGCCTTAGAACAAATATTCCCTGCTGCTGCTATCCCACGAATGCTGAAGAGCAATAGAATTCTTAGTGCCAGATAACATGCAGTGACTGTATGCCACTGAGACAGGGCTGTGTTAGCTGCGAAGTTCTCTGATGAGGAATCAAGGCACTAAGGGTGACTTGCCTCAGATCACCTTTGGTTGCTTGTGGTGGAACACTGACTTGAGTTCTGCACTTGTGGGCAAGTACTGTAGCCACTGGGTAGTTCTTGTATTCCTGGCTCCGCCCAAATGATCTCATTCTATGGGACCAGAAGTTATTTTAGCTCCAATTTGGAAAATGCAGTTGGTCTTGTTGGGAGATTGCTTGGATCTGTAAATGGGCGCTGCTGAAAACTTTAGAGTCCGTGTACTTTTGCACAGCCCTTTTCCCTTGAAGTGTTGCACTTTCTCTGTAATGCTGATTTTCCTTAGATCACATTGAATATCTTAGCAATATCTTTGGAGGAATTAGAGGGGCATTTAATGAGGTTCTGAAAGTTTTGAGACTTAACCCTGCTCCATGCCAGGAAAAAGGCTACAGAGAGTCCTAAGGAAGATGCATAAAAATACTGCAAAATCAGTTTTACAGGCTGTCTTGTATCCAGATACCATGGTGAGAGCAGCCTTCAATAAGGATATAGAAGCAATTAATTAAAACAGAGAAGGGGGGGGGGAAGGGGAAGGAAAAAAGTCTTATGTTGAAAACAAGTTGTCATTAAAAGGAAAAAAAAATTACCTTGCTGTATATTTTGAGCCTAGCTGTTTATTTCTTACTACAGTATTTTTTTTTTCCTAAGCATACTATGACTAGAATCACGGAATAGATGCCAGGGTATTCACTGAAAAAAAAAAAAAAAAAAGCTTCTACAAAGTAGATTTACTCTTTATTGGAGGTTACAAACAATTCCAACATCGATCTCTTATCTGTCCCTTTTCCCTGTTTCAGTTGCATCCCTTACTTTTGCCTGCTTCTCTGAGCAAAGGCACCATTTCTGCTTTCTCCACTGGCCTGCAGGCTGCCTTCTCTCTGCTTTTCACATATTAGTATTCTTAGTATTTTGGTTTCTTCCTATTTGTGTGCTTCCCTGGCAAGAACAAGGAGCATAGGCGAGAGTCTTGGTTTTATTCCAGTTTTACCAGAGTAGGTGCTTGGCTGTGGGAGGAGGACCCAAGATGAGTTCATCTTAGCTTGTTCATAATGCAGCTGAGTGTGTTTTTACCTGCCTATGTGCAACATGTGCACAAACAAAAAGAGGCACTAGAGCATGTCCAGTGCTGCTGGTCTGTGAAAAATTGAGTTTCCAAACTAACAGCCTCTTCTAAAGTTTTTCAGAGGCCTGTAATTTTGGTACTTTGTCAAGAAAATGAGCAATCCTCCCTCTATTCCCCTTCCACTTCTCCAGAAAGAAAAAAAGAGCTAGCCGCAAACCAACCAGAAGCCACACCCTTGGGATGAGGCAGCCCGTCTGCCACATCTTAAATTCTACTCCAGCTTTTCCAGTTTTAGAATTTGTCAACAAAATACTTGCAATAAGTATGTTAATATGGACTTCATAAGCTGTTTTTTTTCTAGTCTTACTCGCAGACATGACAGAATCATTTTAGCAGAATCTGTTTTGGACTCTTGAGTAAAATAGGATGAGAAACACCTTCTGTATGCAATCTTTGACCACGCTGAAAATTTGGCAAATGTCTTAAGCAACTGAAAATAGAGTTCCTCTAGCATGTGTCAGAAGACTTAATTAGAGGCAGAGTTCCAGGCTTGGTTATAATAAATATAATTATTCCCTCCCCTCTCAATTTGAATTAAAAGCAAGTAAATATAAATAATGTCAATCCAACTGTCCCTCAGTGCCATCCTTAATTGGCTAGCATTGAAAAGATGGTTAACAATGCAATTAGTTTAGAGGAGATCCTAAAACTTGAATTTCGGGTTATGAGTATGAACATACTGAGCTGAAATAACATGAAGATAAACTGGAACAGGAATACCTGTGATAGTGGTCAGTTTCAGAAAACCAAATAATGATGAAAAGCCAACACCAAATCAAACCTAGTGTGTTAATGCAAATATTTATAGCCTGTCCAACTGGAATGCCATTATGTGTTCCAATGTTTTGCAGTTTTGGTGAAAACTTCCCTTGTTCTTGAATTTGTTTTTGAAACATTATAAATTAATTAAAAATACAAAACACAACACTCGGTAAAGTAATTTCGTTGGGATTGCAGGGAGTAATCTCTAACTTCTGGCAAAATGTTTTTGAAGATGATGAGCACTGGTGTTATTTCCAGGTGGAGAATTCACAGCCCGGTTTTTAGTTATTCTGCAGCTTGCTCCCACTTGCGATGCTTCTCAAGTTACTGGCAGAGGAGGATCGTGTTCCAGTGACTGTGCTCCACCTTGCTTCCTCCACTGTAAGCTGGGAGACTTGTGCTCACATGAGCTTTTAGTGGCTCCATTCACAGGCTGCACGTTTTCATGCAGAGCATAAGCATCTTCAGAGGTGCACATGCTCTGGGTTTTACAGTGACGCTTCCCAATAACAGAACTTACATCCTTGTGGAGAGTTTTTGTATTCTTTGTCTGGAACTGCCCCAGTGACACAAATTCTGTGTTTGACAAATAGTCTTACACATGAAAGATTGTTCTAAAGGCATTGCAGGACATATAAAATTGCCAGCATTCTTCTTGTGAAGGCAGTGGTGCAGTTTTCGGCTGGTTTAACTGGGTGAGGTGGTACACTTGGCCAGCACCTGTGCTTGTCCCTCCATGTTTTTAAGAGCCTGCATGGGGCAGTTTATTTTTCCAGGGGAGCCATCAAGAGGTTTTATGTTACTTAATTTACTTGGCTGTGTTTTCTGGATATGAGGCATAATGGATCTTGAAGGAATATGAGAGACTGGCTCCAGGACATGGGGGAAAAAAAAACAAACACCATTGTGGCATGGACTTGGGAAGAGGGAAAACAAATCAGTGAAGAGTGCCCCCTACTTCCTACCTCTCATTATCAATCTACTCCATTTGAGGCTTACAATGGCTGTGTTGAAGTAGTCCCCCTGCTTGGCAGGGTGTTTCATTCCCGCCTTGATGAGCTGTAGGCTTCCTATCTCGATCAGCTGTGGGTTTCCCCAGCAAGTGATGACTCGCTGTGGTTCTGCAAGCCACTGCTGTGGGCCGCTGATAGGGCTCGAGGTGCCAGAGTGCTGCGAAGTGGGTGCTTTGATACTCATGCTGTAAATTCCAGAATGCTGCAGTCTCTGTCGCTGTATATGGTGAAATCGCGTAACTAGTAAATGATTTACAGAGGCAGGGTTGGGTTGGCAGAGATGCCCTTATTGTGAAGTGAAAGCTCCCTAAAGCAATGAAACAATAGAGAGCGGAATTAGAGCGGAATTTAAATGAAGGAAAGATTTTGTGGCAGCCAGCCGGAAGGCCAGATCGGGTTGTCTGAGGTACTGGCTGGGTTTGTTTTCATAATCTGATACTGCTGCCCTGGAAGCTTGTGGAGCTTTCTGGTTTTGCTTATGCAGTGACTGAAGTGTATGATTGTCGTCGCATCTTCTAATAATTGGTCCAGTGTTTTTGCTTATCGAGAACGCGGAGGTGATTCGCAGATTCTCTCTGCCCGAGCATTGCTAGCATGCCTAGGGATTTGAGATCAGTTCAAATCAAGCTCATTTAGAAACTAGGTATGTAGATCTTTGTTCCACCTCTCTGCTGCTCCTAGCCATGTATTCCATCCTTGCCCTTGTACTCATCCTGAACTCCTCATTAAGCAACTTGAGGTCACTAACCTGGCAGAAATGTAAGTGGTATGTTTGTGGGGCTGCTGGCCTAGTTTTTTGCTAGACTTGCAAATTAGAGCAGCTTGTGGAGGCTCCTGCTGTGGGTCAGCTTGCTGAATAATGGCAGTGTGCAGCAGCAGGGAGAGAAGGAGGGCTGGGGGACAGACATGATTGCTTCTTTGAGGGAGGCTTTCTGTTTGCTTGGGTAGGTCTTGTCCTAAGCTTCAGCACTTGCTGTTTTTGGTATTTTAGTAAAGTACAAGATTTTTATGGGGTAGAGTTATTACATGAAACAAAACTGTTAAAACCGCACTGAAAATTTCACAGTGTTCTGCTACAGCCAAAGTCTAGAAACTTTCAAGGTCTGAAGGAAGATGGCTTTGTGTTTTAACCTAAATTCACATCAGATTCTTAAAATGAAACATTCTAGCATCCGTATTTGGCAAGCATTCATTATGCTTTTTTGTCCTAATATCTGACCTGCAAAGGAAAAAGATGTGCGCTGAGTGTAATCTTTTAGCAGATGTAGACTCAACTGGAGGCAAATCCTCATGTATGACTCTTAAATATAAAGTTCGTTACAGACTTAGGACAGGGTGAAAGCGGAATCTTTTTATTTGAGCTTAGCTTTATAGAAAATTTTGTTGCTGAATTTAAAACAAGTTTAATCAATAGTTACGTGGGTTAGTGTTGTCCCATGAAGAATTCATTGGCTCAGCCTTCCATTTACGCACGTGGCAAATGAGTGCAGAAGGATAGTTACCCCCTTGCTTGGGGAGCTCTTCTCATTGTTCAGTTCCAGGTTTTGTGCTGCCTGAAGGATATAATACTGCCAATTCAGTTGTGAAACAATACCATGGTTTTTGCTGGTAGGAATGACGGCTAACAAACTTTATGTTGTTCTGGAAAACAAAACAAAAAGGTGAGTTGGATTTATTGCATGTTGGGAAGGGAGGTAAAGATGATGGCACCTCGGTTTTAGTATTTAAGGAATGCTGACTTCCAGTAAAAGTCACTACAGAAAAGAAAGTGAATTGCTCTTTCCAGTGAAACTAGAAGTTCATTAGCTGTCAATTTGAGCTCTGATAATTAATGGATTGACACAGTGAAAGCAGTCTATATCCTAATGCTCATGCTTTAAAAGTTTCAGTGTTACAGGCAGTTATTCTGAGAAGGAAATTTGGCTCTGCCTGCTTGCTGTGTTTCCTAGAATCAGAACTTTTTTCATTGGAAGGGACCTTTAAAGATCGTGTAGCCCAACCCCCTGCCATGGGTAGGGACATAACCTGGCCTTGAATGTCTCCAGGGATGGGGCATCCACAGCTTTGCTGGGCAGCCTGTGCCAGTGCCTCACCACCCTCTGAGTAAAGAATTTCCTCCTTATAGCTAATCTATATTTATTCAGGAACTTCAGGACTGTTGGTGTTACAGCCGTATCTGTGTATGTACTTAGATTACACGAGTGGCTAGGTTTCTTAATAACACACATCTGAATTCTCTGCTGCAGAGTGAACTTTATTTCTTGCTTTGCGTTTTTGGCCGAAGTTTTGTAGCTGGTTATCTGACCTTGCACTGGAAAACATGAGTGCATCAGACTGATGGGCATAGTTTGTGTCTTTTTAAAGCGTGATCATGAGGCGAATGGTTGTAACAGTGTAGAATTTGATAATGTTATAACTAAGCAGTTTAATGTAATATTTATTGTAGAATATTGTAGTGTAATTAAGAATTTCTATGATGTGCAAAATAGTTTACAAGACGATAGCAGGAATGCTTAGTAATACAAGACCTGCTTACCTACTTGAGCTCATGAGATGCATTTTTTTTCTGTTAAGACTTAAATTTGTACCAGTAGCTCTGTATATTTGTCTGAATTTGCGTCATTTGTGGTTATTTTCGTCTGCCTTCCAAGCTGAAATAATTTGCCTGCTTGTTTTTTTTTTTCTCATATCCCAGTTACCATTTGTGTTAAGTAGATTGAAAAGATGTTATGAGTGATCAAACACCTTTTTATCTTCCATTATTGTCAAAGTTCATTTCCCTAAGACTAGTTTGTAGTCCTTTTGTTGTGATATATAGTGATTGTCTGGCTTAGTAATCTGTCTTCACGTATCAGCTCTGTTTGAAACCCTCCCTCTTCACAGTGCCTTTACCCTGTCTTAGAGGAAGACCTGAGATGTTTGCTGCAGCACAGTGTCTGGAATTTCATGGATGCCTGTATATAAGGAAAGGCAACACTTGATGTTCCAGCATCCACTGGTATTTGTTCAGGTCATTAAGAGAGAAGTTGCTCAGCGTCAGTACCAAGAAGGAAGCAGCAAATTTACTTCTAAGAAATGGCTGGGAAATGCCTGTGTGCAGTCATTACATCCAGGAAGTGTGATGGGAATAGGAAGTCTGAGAAGGCCAGACCTGGACAGTTACAAGATCTGGGGAGAATGCAGGCACCCCTGGCTAGCAGGCTGATTGGTGGTTTTTCTTATCTACTTCAGTGATGATGGCCTAATGATCTGGATCAGGGTTTTGTATTTTGTCTGCTTTTTTTTGTTTGTTTGTTTGTTTGTTTGTTTTTCCCCCACAAAGAAATTTTTGTTTCTAAACACAATGGTTTTAAATTTCATTACTTTTATTGGTTTCCAGGGGTTTCTAGTGGCTTGTCAGAGATGAGTGTAAAATGTTTTCAGGAAGGAAATCAGTCTGCTAGTAAATAATCCAGTTACATTTTAATGCAGAGGATATATTTAACATCTAATTTCTCTGGGACAGCTTCTATAATTTGTACTTGCTGAAATAATGAATATTTTCTCTGTAGTTTATTTAAAAGGATCTTCAGAGAACCTTTTTGCATATTCTATCAAAATGTATGCAAACTGACTTCCCCAAAGTCCATTCACTGAACTATCAAAAATGTATTAAATCACTTAATAAGAATTGAGCCAAGTAAAGATTTTGTGTGCTGAAGTGATATCAATAATGTAGCAGATTCTTCTTCTTCTTCTTCTTTTTTTTTCTTCATTTTTTATCTATGAAGAGGAAGTTTGGAATTTCTTCATCTAAAGGTAGACTTACTTAGAAGTGTGTTGCTATGACATGGTGGTGCTGCCTTTCAGTTCTGCAGAGGGTGAGGAAAGAAATACTTTGGATTTTACTCTAGCAAAGTTTCATAATTCAGTCTTCATACAATTCTATACCGTAACTACTCAATACAGAACAAAATTACAGGTTAAACTTCTAGAAAATTTTCATCAAACGAATGTAATGTTCAAGTTGTTTGATTTAAGAATAATTTCCTCATTAAAAATTCTTCTTTCTAATTCTTGGAAGTGTGGTGGATGGTGTCACATAGTGGGATACAGAAACAATCAGCTGACAAATGCTCATTTTTTGTTTTCAAACACCCCTTACAAACACTCCTGGTCAGTACTTGGCAAGTGCGAGTTCTTATTTTGGTGCTCTGACTCCAAGGTATTGCATACTTTACATTTGTAGAATTTTTACATGCTGATTTGCTTTTGAAGGATGCAACAAAAATGAGGGCGCTGATCTGTGAGCGCTGTCCTCAACCTGCAGCTGCCAGGTACCAGGCTGCTTCCTGCCACCTGCCTCCCGTGCGCTCCGAAGCGGTTTGACTTGCCTCTTATGCAGCGTCTGTGCTTCAGAGTGCAGGGAGACGGCGAGAGCTGACTTCTGGACACTGACCTCCCTCTGCTCCCCCAGCTTGTTTTTCCCCAGATCATCTCTGAATTGGTTCGCTGTAGGGTTGTGTGGGTGTCAGGGCTGGCTCAAGAAACAGCAGTAAGTAGGGGAAGGGAAAAGGCAAAATTGGGCTAATCCCACTTTAGGTTGGTTTAAGAGGCAGCCTAATGGCCCTGAGAGAAAGAGAGTATTATTCCTGGATTACTGAATAACAGAGTTGTCAAGAGTTATTGAGCAGCTGATCAGAACGAATCTTTGTCTAACCACAAGTGGGTCTGTGGAGTGTGAGAGTCAGTAGCATAAAACCATATGAAGCAATTAAAAACTGCATTGCCTTAATCTGAAGCTTGGCTTTAAGAGCTGATGTTTTGGGAAATTCTTGTCTAAAGAGAGAAATTTCTTTCTTTCATCCTCTGTTCCCATTGGTAGTGTCCTTGATTTATAGGAGAAGGAGGCTCACTTGGGGTTTGACTATATTGTGCTTCTTAGCGAGCTTTGGGGTAGGCCTTCTCTGCAGGGCAAAGGGAACTGCATGGGTTTGAGCTGGATATGTGTGATGCACTGACTTGCTTTATCTCTTTGAATTTCTGCAGTGATTTATTTACTTTTTTTAAACTCTGCTTCTGTCACTGGGTAAGTGGCAAGTGGTGGGAATGTGTAAATGGGGATTTCTTGGTTTTGTTTTCCTTTTGTTTTATTTTAAAGGACCCATTTTTCCTTGAGAAGCATTGCTTTGTGGTGATTCCCAGCTCTTCCCTTTTGTTTCCTGGGTCCTCAGTAAAGACTCAAATATGCTAATCCCTCGCAGCAGCAGGATAAAGCTTCTTAAACTCTGTGGTTTTGTGTATGTTTGTTACTTAAGATAATAAGAAAACGTAAATAATAAAGATAAGTAAATGATGTGCTTAATTGTTTGCCAAGAAGCATACTGCAGACTTAGCTTGCTTTTAAAAGACTCCTCTAATAAAGTGGAGGAGACTCTGGGTTACATTTGAATAGCAGACCTGCAGAGCTCTGAGGAACTGTTTCTAGCTCTGCTGCTGAATCACATTTGATGTTGTCTAAAGTGACAGATGATGGAAGAAATTAATACTGTTGCCATTTCTTAAAAACAAAACCAAAATAAACAAACCCCTACTTATTTAAATCAAGTGGTTGATACAATTCTATAGAGGTTTATAGTTTATTTCTAATTTAAAGATGTCCTACTGAACAATTGGTTGGGTACTTTTTTTTTTTTTTCTCTTCCATTTCATCTTTTGCTCCTTCTTGGACTATTTGGTAAGGGGATAGTTGCCTTATGGACGTAAGGTGTTACTCTAGTTTTGTGTCACGTTTGGATAGGCTGTAAGCATGACATACAAAAGAATCTGCAATTAATATCTTAAGAACTTAAATTTTTTTTTTTGCATTTGTGAAGAAAACAAGGGACTGATACAAACTTACTTCATGCGGGACAGTTCTATAGTTTTAGAGATGCTATTGTGTGATAAAGTGAAGGCAAGAAAACAAAGACTTGATTTTATCACAGTTTATTTATGATCCGCTGCCGTTGTGCTAAATATTAGTTTCAAAATCATAATTTCTTGGGGCACATACAATGGTAAATTAATGAATCTATAATATTAATCAAAGTTAAGGATGTGGTTATGTTCTGCTGAATATTAATTCGGAATGTCAAGCCAAACCAAGACATTTATCTCATGTTCATAATAAATGGCTTGGAATTGCAGAAAGTAGAATTTTTCTTGGTGCTTAATTATTTTGGATAAAGTAATGCTTTATGATCTAGTTTTACACAGTTGGATATTTCTTTTATTATATTTTTTTTGTGTGTAACCTGGTAAACAAATGTTTTTGGAAGTAAGATCTTACACCTACTGAGGCTGTAATTGCCTCTTCCAACCCTAGAGACAGATGTAAGTCTTTTCAAGATTGAAGGAGGTCATTGCTGCCAAAATGCTTTGTTGTTTCTAATGGAAGCCATTTTATGCTGTTTCCTTCCTGAAGGGAAAATTGATTAATGACATTAAAGGGTACTGAATCGCATTTCAAATGGCTTGAAACCTACATTTATGTTTCAGTCCAATGAATCCTATGAAAAGTAAATCCTTCCATGGATTTTATGTGAAAGTTGTGATTTGATACAGATTCTTTGTTTGTTTGTTAAGATGTTGATACATTTGTGCAGGAGAGAATACAAGGATGGAAAGGAGAAGCACTCATTAGATCCTTTTTTAAACAATAGGCTCTGATCTCTGGCTTGGAGAGTCCTAAGCTGCAGACAGTTAAAAGCCAGAAAACTGTACTGGAAAATATTAGATGTTTGTGTCTAACGTGAAACTGGTCAGTATTGGAAATCATCCAAAATACATATGCAGTGTAAGTTTAGGACTTTTAAAAAATATTGTTACTGGGAATGAGCAACTAGCTGGAGGGAAATTAGTGTAACAGACAGAAACCTTTTAATACCCTGAGCAGCCAGCTAGCTGGTGTCTTTTAAGCAGCAGGATAGTCCTTGTAAAAGATGTGCGTGGGGTCAGTGGGGAAAAATCTTTTGTCTCATACTGAAAATAGACATCTTGGGATCATTGTCCCTGTTCGTTATGAATGATGAGATATCAGTGTGATGAGTTTTTTCTACCTACTTGACGTTTGCACTGCGGAGGAGCAGTGGTACAAGTAAATACTTGTACTTTCCAGAAGCATGCCATCACCTTGTGAAGAAGGAAGATGTGGGAGGCCTTGCCCAGCACCTCTCTGCGCGGCACAGCCCGGTGCTGTCACGCAGGCGCTGGGTGCCCTCCTGCTTGTTGTGGGGGACATCCTTGCTGCTGCTGATCCTGCTGCTTTTCTGCTTCATTACCCTGCTGTGCGCATTGTTGGTGCCTTTTCACTCTCAGGCACTGATAAAAAGGCTGCTCGAGTGTATCTAAAGGAAAAGGTCTTCCACCTCCTTCTCTCTCAAAATATAGCCCCCATGGCAAACGTTAGCTGGTGTAAGTATGGAACTGTGCTCAGCTGCACCGTTACAAGGCAGATTTAAATGAAATCCAGACTAAAATTTTAGTCCAGTTTGCTGAGAATATGATAAATACAATAACTAGTTTTTCATGATAGCAGCCTGCTAAATTAGGGGTTGCTGGATGTTGTTAAGGAGAGCAAACATTTCTGTCTCCTCCGTGCTGTTAATTATGGTATCTCTTCTCAAGGATCCTTACATATAAATCCTTATTTTTGCATTTCACAGGTGTTCATTTGTCTCTATTTCATAGTCTGAAATTAACGAGGTGATATGGTGATGTTAGTGCAAACCTTTTCTTCAATACAAAACTGTGGTAATAAATTGCTAGTTCAATTTAAAATGACTGATATCTAATATATACAGTCATTATTTAGGTATAAATATGGTTTTATATTTCAGTTGATAGCAGTGGTATGCGCAAATTGAAATATAATTTGTGACTGCTGTGACAATCACATTTCTAATGGTAAGCAAGGCAGTGCTATACCACTTCTGGGAGACATGGACTTCTTATCTGGCACCTTCAGCCGTTTTTCCTCTTGACCTTTTTGCTCTCCCTTCTTGTACCCTTGCCCACACTTCCTTGTTTGCTGTTGAGATTTCCCATACTCTCCCACTGCTTACTGCTGTATTTAATTAAATGTTTACCTTTGCAAAATTATCCAAACATAGGGCTTCACTGAGCAACGTGCCATGAAAAGCCCTCCACAGGAAGCAAAGCCTTCTTGCCAAGTGTCAGCTGGAGGGACCTGCGCCTCCCTTCCATCTCTCCCTGCGGTGGGAGATGTCAAGTATTTCTAGAGCATTTATTATGGCTCTGTTGTGTGGTTATTAAAGCTCATCCTCATGTTTTATTAGGTACAGTCTCGTATTTACATAATAACAACGTGAAACTGAAGAATCTGGTTCCCATGTTCAGTCGTACGTGATCAAGCAGTAACCTTCTCCCTTACCTTTGGGAAAGGCTTACTCCATTTGGACAAAGTTTGTCTGGGTGGAGAGATCAAACGTGTCTCAAGGGCAATGCCGGTCCTAACCTAGGATTTGCTCGGTATGTTCATTAGGCACTGCAAACAGAATGTGGCTGTGTCTTTTAATGTAAGCTTTGAAGAGTAAGTGTCTTGCTAAATATTGTATGCTTACTGCGTATGTGTAATTTGTATGTGTGCAACAAAAGACCTGGGCTGAGAACTGCTCTCAAAAGGAGGGGCTGGTTGGGTAAGGATGGCAGAGGGAGCTTCCTATGCATTAGTTCTGAGCTCAGACAGCACTGGCATGGAGCCTGAGGAGGCTGAGTTGGCCATGGGTTCGTAGCCGATAATGCGCTGAAGTTAGCCCCTTCAGATGGGGCTTGGGTGCCCGCGGGAGCTGAGTGCGTGGCTGCATGCAGTGTGGAGCGTTGTGCGTGTGAGCGGCCTTTTTGAAAGGAGATGTTTTGGGCTTTGTTAGCAAGGATTTGGCTTATACCTTGTAACATCATAGTAGGTCAAAGCCAATTAAACGATGATTTTAAGAGCTTGCAAATTACTACAGAAAAAAGTGATACTTATTTCCAGCAGAATCAACCTCTAACCCAAACAGGAAAAAGCCCTCCATAACTAGCTAAGGGAAAGCACTTTTGTGCACAGTTCGTATTAATTGTACTGATCTATTCTTAATTTGAAACTACACTCTGGCGCAGCTGAACTGAAGAAACTGCCATCTATGACACCGAGCTGAGCTGACATGGCGTTGCCCTAGCTAGGTGAGGCCGCCAACGTGCCGTAAGGCCGGTTGGGCTCTGTTCTGGAAGAAGCCATACTGCTGGGCACGGCTCTGCCGCCCCGGGTGTCTGCCTGGTGCTGTGGTGCTGAGGAGGCGGCTGCAGAGCTGAGGGCTGCAGGGCCTGGTCGGCGCAGCCGGGAGCGCAGGCAGACATTCAGTGCCAGGGAGCCACAGCGCTTTCCTCTGGGTGAGGAGAAGTCCTTCCAAAAGGGAGGGGAAGAAGGAAAAGTCCGCTTCATCCATCACCTGCTGTGCTTTATTGTGCTAAAGGGGCTAGCTAAGTTCTTGGAAGTGAACTTAGCCTGTAACTTCTTCAGGCTGTTGTAAAGCTGAATGCGTTCCCTCCTGTCCCTCTCCTTTTTCTTTTTGCATTAGTGAGACACAGTAATTGCAACAGGATGTTCAAAGGTCTTCCTGTATTCTTAGTAAAATGGGCTTCTGTCATGCCATTTTCTAAATGAAATGAGAATTAATGTATGTTAAAGAGGTAAGCATCACCGCCGCAACAATTCAGAGTGCCCTTATTTTTCTATCAGTACTGTAGTTTTCACAGCTCTCTTTGTTTTGGAAGCTGTAGATTCTTTCCAAAAAATAAATATTTCAATCAATTCCTTTTCTTGAATTGTGTCTCAAATCTTAATTTCTGTAAAACGTAAGGCTAGTTTTTGCTAATATTAAAAGGATATTGTACAGATCAGTCACAATTATGGGCAAAAGCTTCACGTAGTTCATCGCTCTTCTGAAATAGTCAGTAGCTGAGGCAACTGCATTGTAAGAGATCAAAAAGATCACTTCCTCAAATGAGGTTCTGCAGTCAAAACAGAAGGATTTGCAACTTTGCTGCCACTTTTCCCCTCTGTATTTAACCTATGGTCAAGATCTGGATACGACTTAAGGCCTTTAAAAAACCCAGTAGCTCTAAGCAGTACCGATATAAAAAGTTTTTCATTTAAGTACTACCCTGTTGAATGTTTTGAGCAACTGAAATACAGAATTGTGCCCTCAGATATCAGTACAAAACCCAGGGTAATTTAGTAGCTGAGTCATTACAATGTGAATGGTTTTAGCATTGGATTGGGTGAGTTCGTTTCTTGGATGTGTCTGGGTCAGTCTTTTGTTTCTTTTGTCTTCTTTTTTTTTTTTTTTTTTTACCCAAAAGTGCCCTAAAAGATAGAGAGGTATGGAGAAGCATGAAAATTAGTTAGAACATGCTGCCAGCCAGGACTGTCAGCTGTGAGCAGTACTACTTGCTCGTGTTAGCTGACTCGTTTTGCAAATTTGGAGAAAACAATTCTTTTCCAGACTTCGCTTTAGAAATTACAGTCTCCTCATCGGTTTAACAGTTTGAGGATAGCGATGACATTTTCAGCTCATCCAGGGAAACCTCTTTTACCTGAAGAAAAAATAATGGCTTTTTTTGTTTGTTGTACCATGTATATTGGCAAAAGTTTTATAGTTCTGTTTTGAGAACAGAACCAGATAATCAGTCAGAATATTCATGAATCTAGCACATGGCCCCTCAAACTCCCCTAGCACTTGCAGTTTCAGTCAAAAACCTTTGTAGAGATGCAGCAGAAGGACTGTCATGCAGACCTGTAGTTTCTGTATAGTAAGGAGTATGTCTTGAAGGTGCTTGTTGGTGTTTTTCAGATGCTGGACTTGTTTAAGCTTTTGGAAGTGATCCTGGATTAGATAAATTATAGAAGAGGAGCTGTACAATGGTAAAACATGGCTGTTTGTACAGATACAGGCTGGTTTCTTTTTGGCAAGAACCAGGCCAGAATGGGAGTGTGAATAGTCCTGTGTTGACTGAAACCTGTACACATCCTTAGTTGGCTGGGCTGATTGTGGAGGAGAGAAACAGCCAGTCCCATACTGTGGCGTTAACCGTTTTCTAGAAGAGGGGCAATGCAAGTTGCAGTCCTGATGAGTTGTTACAGTTTGCATTGTAAAACAAATGTTGTTTTAACAGCTGATAAATTGTCAGTGATGTCTGAAAGAAAATGTGCTTTTGTTCACTTTTTCAAAGCTATTAGAGTTACTGTAAGGATTGCACAAATTGATGTTGAGTAAATGCAATGTTACTGTCTTTTGCTCGTAAGTAAAGTAGGGGGAGAAATAAGGATAGAGAGGGATGAAAACAGTCATCTGTCATGTCAGCATATGATACTTTCAGCTGGAGGGAATTGCTATTGTAGAATCAGCTTACTTTTAGGGGGATGCTAGCCATGGTGCAGGAGGCATGTACTACTGGCTATTACTTTAGATTTCTTTTGCAAGAAAAGGTAGTTCTGCAAACAACATACGCAAAAGATAAAAATTGGAAATACTGCTGACCAAGCTGAAAACTTCAATTTTATTCCTCTCATCTAAAAAGGTACACTGCTGTGAATATTTACTGGAAACACCGCACAGAAGAGATGCTGTGTGTTTTTGTAGGAAAAATATCACTAACTCTGCAGGTTGTTTGCTTAGTAATGCTAGAATGGATGATGGTGGGAAAGAAGTTCAGTACTTGGCAAAATTTTGAATCACATTGATTGTGAAAAGAGATGAGGTACAGGCCTTTCATAATCAGTTACTTCTGTGGCCAATGTAGTTGAACATTTCAAGATCTTATTTCCCTGTTCTATTTAAATCTGAGTTTCTGATGTCTGTCTGAGTTTTATTGTAGAGCTAAATATATTCTGTTTTTCTAGCAGAATTGTTGAAAAGTCTCACATCCAGATGCATTTCAAATGCATCATACTATCTGAAGTACACAAAAGAATTTCCAAAACCATCCTTGAAGTCTTTGACTTTTTTTTTTTTCCTGAGTTTCAAAATAACATATATCCCTCCCTTTTGTCTCAAAATATCAGTTTGATAGTTTAGAAGATTCTGGCTTTCCTTAACATAATCTACATCATGGTCCAAGTCGGTAGAGCCATTTTTTTTGTAACCTGGGAACTCTACAGCCATAGGTTTTGGATGCCATCTTTACACCTTAAAAGTAGCTGAGATAGTTCGATGCAAGTTATTTCCTTAAAGTTTTTTTTTTTTCCTCTCAAAATATCCACAAATAAGAAGTGATTTATTTGAATTTGTTTAGATCACGTAAAAAAAAAAAAAATGTTTGTGAAGATTCTGAATAACTATGATCTGAATCATGTCTACTTAAAGTTAGCCAGACAAATACATGTAGCATTTTCCTGTGCCTTGATGGCATGCCAGAAGTATGTAATCAAATTTGCATGTCTGGATTTGCATTTGGTAACTAAACCTCCATGTGTGTAATTCAGAAAATCTTTTTTTTTTTTTTTGGATATTTAAGCATTTAGCCAACAATTCAAGAAATGTTCCTAGTTACTGTTAGTTGTAGTCTTTTTTGATTGATTGCACATTAGATTTTGATAATGCTTAAACTTTTTCTCAAACCTGAACTTCATGTTGTAGGACATCCATTGGAAATTGCAGAGAGGGAATGAGTCATCCAAGGTAACTGAATATTGAAGCCCAGAGCTCTAGAAGGAAATATGTATGTGCATTCCATCTAATATTTTTCAGCTGTAACCCTGACTGTGCTAATTAATTATTTGACGTGTATGATTCCCTCCATTATTTTTCTCTTGCAGAAAGAGAATTCATACTGTCCCCATTTTTCCTGTTCTTGGATACCTTGTGAGGCTTGCCAAGGAAGTCCCAAGCATTTGGGGATCAGCTAGTAAAGAATTTTGCCTCAGCTCATAAGAACAGAGCCATCTTTCAGCTGTGACAGAAACTTGTGATAAGAAGGAGAGGAAGTTTTCCATGAGGTATTGGTACTTGTCTGATTTCTGTGAAGTGGAGGAGAGAAGGCTGAATCTCCAGGGCATAAATATATTGCTACCGCACAACCATATTTCTGTTTGAAAACTGAGGTTTGCAAGAATCATGTAAGCTCTGGCTCTAAGCAATGGCAGATTGCTCCTTGCTGTTTGTTCCATACTCCTACCACTTCATTCAGGCCAAATCTTAAAAAGAAAGAAAAGAATTAAAAAAAAAAAAAAAATAAAGAAAAGCTGCAATAAATATCAGAAATTCATGTTGGAACTGAAAGATGGCTTCTGCAAGCTCAGAAAGAGATTAGATGAGAACTGGATGTAGTTCTTGCTGATAATTTTTCAGNAGTGGCAGTTACAGTTTGTAATGGCATAATTTGAAGACCATTTGGTTGTTCTAGCTTCCATAATTCTGAATTTCACTTTTAAAAAGTTTTGATTGAAAGGTGCACAGCTATTTCTACAAATTGCATCCAGGTAGTTAGGCAGAGTTCATAGGTAGCAGGTAGAGTGAAACATTGGGAAGTGTTCTGGATGCAGTTTGGTGAGTCAGAGAGCTGGGCTACTGCAGAGGCTTCCCATGAAGGGTGCAGTTCTGGCTCCACAGAAATATGTGGCAAACCTGCCGCTGACTTTAATGAGGTCAGCCCTTTGGCTGTAAAGGGACTTGAATAAATACCCTGCGTAATTCTTTCCTTGTACTAGCAACGTTTCACGCAGGCATTTGGGTGCAAATGTCATGATGCTGTTTTTTGTTACAGAACTGTGAAAACAGGTGAATGTATCTGAGTCGGTGTGGTCTTTGCAAGAGAAAATTCTGCACCAGCTGTCCCTGCTAGTTTTTGAGGCTTTGTAGGAGAGAGACATCTTATAAAAATCGGGATAGACATGGCATTTTGTTCCATCTGGAATCTGAGTGTGTTGCATCAAGGAGGCTTCAAGAGCTGCAGTTGCTATAGTGATGCTTGCAGTGATGCTTTTCAGTACTTATTTTCTTTGAACACATATTAAAAGTAAAGCTTAAGAAAATAAAAATTGACAGCCTTGGACTCATTTAGCTTTAAACTGTGGCTTGTTTGGAATCTTTTACATCAATGTATGCATATCAGTAAAACTGTATAAAATGAAAAGAATGTCTGTTCTGTTCTTCCTACTGCCAAAAGTAAGTTCTTTTTAATAGAAGAAAAATCTAGGTTCTTCTAAGATACTGCTTTTGCCGGCATAGGATTAGTCTATTCTTCAGCAGAAGGCGATGGGGGGATGCGTGTGTAGATCCCCACAGGATTCAATTGTTTGTAACGCTATATAAACAGACACTGCTGTGAGGAGCTTACGTCTGATTTTAGATTATAGCACAGCAAGACATTTCATGTTCCACTTCTTCCATTTCCTCTCCTGTTCCCGTCCAAGTGGTCTGGGCTGTGACTCCAGCATGGCTGTTCCAAAAGGAGCAGCGAGCGTCGCCGCGTTTCCCAGCTTCTGCCCTGACATAGTCTCTGACTATAATTCTGGTATTTGGCACTTAACTGGAATTAAACAACTTTGGTGCAATCTAAGCAAAGTATAAAAGTTGAATTGTGTGTACTAAAATGTCACAGAAGTGAGAAATGTGGGTTAAACCTGGTGACAGAAGCCCTGCCAGGGTTCTGTACGGCCTGCTTGCCAGGGCTCCTCTGAGAGCCCTTGTGCTGTACTGAAGAGGAGGCACTCTGAGGCAATCTTCCTTTCCCCTGACAAGTCTCTTGTGTCTAGTACGCACCTTTTCTTTCAGCTGGAGCTGTTGTGATGTCTCTTGCTCTACCCAGTATGCTTTCACAGAACTATTAAGAAATTAGTACCCGTAAGGTCTTTAGTTTTCTGTCAAATTTTGTTGAAAATAGCAAATGTGCTGCTTTACTGTGGGAACAGAGAATAAAAGAATCTTTGCTCTCATTGTCCGGGCTATAGGGCAGACATGGTTTAAGAGGGGACTGTTGCGTTTTTGTGTGGATAGGAGCAAACCAATTTGGTAGTAATATCCGCTGATGGCCGTGCAGCACTGTGCCTGTTCGTTGGTGAATGCTTGTAGGCCCCAGTTCTTGTCAAACTTCCCCCTGATTTCGAAGATACAGAAGTGTTATCCCATGAAATGGGAGAACAGTAGGGACTTTGATAAACACTTTGTAGTAAGCAAGGTAAACTTACTTACACTTTGATGTAAGCAAGTTCAAAAATGTCCTAGTTATCGCTAGGTTTTTTGATCTATCCTCACTTGAAACCACAAGTTGATTCCTGTCCCAGTTTTTTTTAGTCAGAATAAAGACACAGTGTAATGACTTGGGGCAAAAATATCCAAATGTGACAGTCAGGTCTCAGGCTGAAAAATGCCAAAGCCAGCAGCTGCGGAGCTGTTACAACAACTTAACACATGTTAGCATGGGGGTTTTGTTGATGCTTTTTTAATGGTTAGAAATATGAGGAACTCATTTCCTCATGGAGGATATATATTGTGGTAGATGTGAATTTCAGCCAAAGGTTGGGTGAGGGGAACAGAGGAACTTTATGAGTTGGCAGTTGATCTCAGAAACCATGCTGTACATATCGACAGTGACCTAGAAAAGGTGACTTGGTACTTGTGGGAGAAACTGGCAGCTGCTGTCAGATGCTTCATGGGGGAATAGCAAGGAAATGATGGGCAGAGGGAAAAAAAAAAATGAGAAACTGAATGCCAAAGGACTTTGAAAGCAAAGATGGGAAGTATAATGGAAAAATGAGATGCATTCAGAAAGAAAATGACAGATGGCATGTTTTAGGCAGACATATAAAAAAAAAAAAAAAAAAAAGTTGGGAGGCAGTAAGTAGCAATAGGGATATGAACTTTTGATTTGACTGTTTGGACTGAGATGAAGGTTATCATTAATGAGAGAAACNGGTGTGAAGGTGAAACTGAAGGGAACATAATAATGAACTCTGCACTGGAGAGGAGAATGTACCTGTAACTTTAAACGTTGTAGGACAGATCCTGCACTCACTGTTTCAGTAGCTTTGAAGACCAAATACAGCTGTTGGAGTGATGGTATTTTATGAGGGTAGTCAGAGACCGATTAATTTGATTGGTCTCTGTTTATATTGTCTGTATTTTTTCAGTTACAAGTCAGTAATTTTGCAAAGCCTGTGAACTGTCATGTCTTGTTAACTCTTTTGTAACATTGGAAATGCCAAAATGCCCCCAAACTCGATTTTGATATAGAAAAGTTTTTTTGTTTGTTTTGTTTTGTTTAGGACTTCATTGGCCTTCTTTTGCTTCCTTATTTGGCTCAGTAGTGGACTGAAAGGGATTCAGCTGAAGGGAGTGGTGGCTTTCTGCTGAAAGACTTTGTCTGTAGTTCATGCACTCATTTGTTGTGTGGAAAAATCTTAGCCAATGCTGAGTTGAATTCCTTGTTTTTCATTCATGGAATGTTCCTGTTCCCATACAACTGGCATTCACTTCCTTGCTGTCACAGATAAGAACAGTTGCACCCCAAAAGATAACCTGTATTTTTGTTTTCTTGTTTAATGCTCTATCCTTTTTACAGAGAACAGATTTACATGTCTACCAACATTTTCATTATTTTACTTCCAGTTTTGCATTGATAACTGTGTCATATGTACTTACAGTCCAGTGTTCTAACGAGAATGTATGTCACACTAATTAGGGAAAAAAAATAAAATAATGAAGTTGCGCTTGAGCTGCTTCTTCCCTCTCTGAAATCAGACTGATTTTATTGTTGTGAGCTTCTTTATTTTAATTTCTGTTAGTGTTTTCTGGTCCCTGAAAAATACAGTGACTAGATAATGTTGCAACCCACGTGAATCAAAGTATTTCCTGTTTTCTCATCCTCATTGTCCTCACTGACATGCAACCATGATTTAGAAAAATAAAAAAATTAAAAAATAAAATGCAGCTTATAAAAATTGAGATTCCAGTGAAGCTTTGAATGAATTTCTTTGCTAACAATCTTTGCTTGTATAGTTTGATGGAGAGAAAGGATTCCAAGAGTTTTTCCATAAGGGTGAAAAAAAGTGTGCAAGCTTGAGAGGTTTGCCTTTTAGTATTACAGGATGAAGGCATCAAGTAAGGCTTGGAGAAATAACCATGTTGTGTAGAGTTTTTTTGATTGTTTGTCTTTTCTTATGATTAGAGAAAAGCTGAGGATAAATATATGGTAAGCTTCTCCTAACTACCCTGCCGCATTGAGGCAGAGCACTTAAAGACTGTGAAGGGCAGTTGTTTCATCTCCTAGAGGAGATGTTTAAAGACTTCTGACTTTCCATACGGTGAGGGAAAGAAGAAAAGCTAGAGAAGAAACAAGGACGGGAAGAATGAACTATCTTATCTGAAAACTTTCTGGAAAGCCATTGTTTGAATAATTAACAGGTGCATAATTATGCTCCTGGAGTTAGCCCTAGGCAGTCAGTTCTTCCCCATCTGGCTGTGAAATTCTGACTTTGGCTTCCTCTTCTGAGGTAGAAAGGCTGTATCAATTGGTAGAAACTGTGATCAAGATGATCCTGTTTTTTTTCCTGTATAGGAATCCTAGGATTCAATATTCCAAATAACACGAACCGAGCCAGTGTTAATCAAAGCAAACCACACGTGGCAAAAAATGCCACGTCCATATTTCTGATAGCAAGGTAGAGCTCTACTGTCCGCTAAAATTACCTACCAGAGGGATGAATTGAGTTGGTTACTGGTCTTGGATTTGCTTCAGTGTCATCTGAAAGGAGTGGCTTTACCGGATGAATGAATCACTAATATAACTTCCTTCCACATCTGATTTGTTTTATAGCTAATAAATAGTGAATTTCCTTTATAGTTGTATAAAGCTGGAGTGATGCAATCATTCTGCTGTTACCAGCAGTGCAACTGATAAAGATGATGCTGAAAGAACGTGGCACCAAAGCATAAGTAAGATGTTACTAGACAATCTAAAGATGCTTCCTTTTTTGATAAGCAGTGTCTTGTTAAATGCTGGGTTCTGCCACTTTCCTGTTCGGTAGTAGCTCAGTCTCCAGGCAGAACAACAATTCTTTCTCGTAACCTTGAGGAGGAGTGTTTGAGCATTTAAGGTGCCAACATAGTATTTAAACGCTTGTTAACAATAAAGGTGTTTCATTTCTTGTGGGGTATTGGAAGCTTAAACTTTAGGCATTTTGCCACACAACTGAGAATGTTTTGAAGACAAACCTATAACTTCCAAATTGTTCAGGTTTTCTCTTTCCATTATTGTATCCTAGCATCTGTGAATCCTAGTGTATTTTTTAATGGTCTGGTAGGGTATTAAATTTCGGCATTCATTTTATTTTTAGTGAGATTTGGGGGAAAAGATTGAGGAGTCAAACCTGAACTGTGCAGTCTGGCAACCTTAACTCTGAATGACAGTGTTCTGTAATTCTCTTCACTTGCTTATTTTGTCAGCTTTCACCGTAAATGCAGTTTATAATACTTTCCAGCACTGCATGTAATTTATATTCCAATAGTTCCATTTTTTTAATGTCTAATTAAACAAAGTCACGTTATTCTGATGTACCCCTCTCTCTGGCAAGAATGGAGTGTTTCTGAAAATGCTTTCCATGTAAGCTAGCCATCTACAGCCTGTGATAATCAGCTGTGATGGCACATAGGCAGCTGGCTTCCTAATACTTTGATTGCAGTATTAGTTTGTCTCAGATTCTGAAAACCTGTCTGATCCTGTACATGTGTTTAGTGAATGTAGTGGAAGAAATTATATCCTGCCTGAAGACTCTAAAACACATACGGGTTGAGCTGTATGTTTTCACTGTACGTGTGAGTTTTTCCCTTTTTTGATGGCATTTTTTTTTTTCCAAGTCTGTTCTAAAACTGTTTATAAAAAAAAAAAAAAAGGACTTGGATTCGTTTAACATTGGAAGGATTTGTAATCTAATCACCAGAAATAGTTCTTATCTGGCTTATCACCATGTCAAGTAATTTAGACTCGGCTCAGGATCTATTAGTTAGAGGGATATTGCAAATAAGATTTCCATTATACAAATCTATTAAAAAGAATGAGAAACCTACTTTGTACATATGTATGACTTATCTGAAGTGTTTAGGATGTTTATATTAGAATATTCTGTAGAACTATTTTTTATAAAGAAAAACTAACTTTAAAAATGCATGTGCAAACGTGAGTGTTTTGCCATGTCATACTCTAATTTTCCCAAATTACAGCCAGCTTGCTCAAAAGTAAGCACACGAATTAATAAACCTGCTCTGAATTTCTTTAAAGCTGCGGTTTAAATGTTTACTGCAAGTGATATTGCTTTCTAATGTTTTTACTTCAAATTGAATAGAAAAGCTTGCCGTACTCAATTCATAAACTATTAACATCCTCCGTCGTGGCTGATGTAGTTCTTGAGCAGAGCTTTCTTTCTAGAGGCGCCTAAACCGGGTAACTAATATTTGTTCAGTGTCCCTATATACAACTCTGTGCTTTCAAAAGACTGAGGCCTTTCACCAAGGTGAAAGCTTAGAGGAGGAAAAACAAATCACTGGTAAATTCTGCCACTGGGGAAGCCTCTGTTAGATAACATTGTATTTGTTTTTTACTTATTTGTCCCAAATGCCAAGATGCTCTTTGTGCTTATTTCCTGCCCTTAGACCATGTCTGGCTCAAAAAAGGTACGAGTTCCCGAGCGCTCGCTGTGCCTGTGCCTGCGGCAGGGAGCTGGGCGGTGCATGGGCAGACCCTGTGCTTGCTGCCTGCGGCATCTGGGATGTGGCCTCAGCTTGCTAATGACCCAGGGAACCTGATGTTTTCTGCTTGCACTCCGCATTGTGTCCTAAGGGATGTCTTAACCCATACTACTCGAGGGTGTGTGGGGTGAGGGGTTAGGATGGTCCTTGGAGCATAATTGTAGTAATCATCCTCAGGTGTGTGATGCAAAATGCGAAGCAAGTTGATTACAGCCTTCTCTTTGGGTGGCTGTGTTTTGGGAGCACTCTCTTCCCTGTTTCATGTCATTAGCGTGGGAATCCTGGTGTAGGGTACAGCTAAGCATGAGGATCTTAGAATCCATTAGGAAAAGCTGACCTTCAAATGGAATAAAACTTATACCTGTTTTGTAACAAACCACAATACAGTCAACCAGGATCATTTAAAACAAACTTCTTCTTGTGGAAAATTGTTTGTTTGTTTTCCCCTCTCCCCTGAAGTTTGTTTCTGTGGTGTGACCCGCAGTACTGCAGTTCCACAGACAGGAAATCCTTGGAACAGGTGTGTTCAGTGAGCTGGGCTGGGCTGTGTGTACCAACCGTTCCCGTTCCCTTTTTAACCACATAACTTTAGAAACCAGAGATTAATGAAGAACTTGTTTTGGTGGGACACTGACATTTGCAAACCTTGTATAGTGAGAAAAGTCAGCTTACGTCCGCCTCTTAGCTGATGTACTTATATTTACATCTTTATTATACCGATAATGAAACAACGAATGCATAAAGAAACTGCATGAATAATTTTTAAATAGTTCAGTGCTGTGGCCATAAAATGTATCTAACACCGTAACACCAAGAAATAAATGAACAATGCCTTTGTTCAATGGGCTGATAACTTTGAAGTTTAGCAAAGGTAAAATTCAGTATTTCCTGGTTTTGCCCACTTCAACAAACGCATGAAGAAGCGCTAGTATTTTTAGGTCACGGTTCTTCCCACACCTCCTGTCAGATAAGGAACATGGTGTGGCACTGTTTGAAGTAGGTCTGAGTTCCTTCAGCAGCCCACAGTCTCTTAGTCCTTGTTAACACTCTGTCCTCTGCATAAATCTGCTTTCACCTTGCATCACCTAAATTTAAGGTGCCCTGGGGTCTGTTGTGCTGGGTTGATGGTTTGTGGGATATTGTGTGACACACCATCAAGTGCCTTGAAGATAAAGGCTTGGGGAAAACTGAGGGAAAAACATGATTACAATTCTGGATCTGAATTTCCTTGTGCATTCAAATACAGGAAGTTTCTCTATTTTCAAATGTTTGAGCATGTCACCAGTAGTGTAAGCTTCCTACGGATGTTTATAGGAAGAACTTTTGTGACATATTGTGAAGAACAGGCTGTGTATGGACACTATCTGCAATTGCAATTGCAATCTGATCTAGGTGTTCCTGCTTCGGCAGGGGCATTGGACTAGATGATCTTTCAAGGTCCCTTCCCATCTCTAACATTCTGTGATTCTGTGATCTTTCTCCAAACTAAAGATACTGAAAAATATTCAGGAAAATGTTTTCGTAATATACCCAGAGGAAAAGGCATCTGAGCTTGCTAGGAAAGCAAGTGTTGTTATGTGGCCGGGGGCAGTACCCAGTAACAGACTTGTTTCAGTGGAATCTGAAATAGACTCTGAAATAATGGATTTTGCTCTGGAAAGTTGGTTGCATCTTAATTTGGGGCAGAAATACCACATCGTTAGGCTGCTTTACTGTTGCTTCTGCTGCAGGGTTTCCTGTGTTATTCCATGCAGATACTTTGCTTTGACAGCCCAGATAAACAGAAGCCAGACACTCATACCCAGAAAAAATCCCTGAACTCCAGTCTAGGGCAAAGATAAAGAATCCAGTCTCTTTCAGCTCTGTGAACAGACATTGGCCAGTGAACAAGATTATGTGTGACTAAGGCTGTGATGGATTCTGTTCTGACATAATCGCTAAACAGAAACATTAATATACTGATTTTTCTCTGAATGCAAACATAATTATTTAGGAAGTGCATAATACACGTATATTAAAAAAAAAAAAAGTGAAAAGAAAAAATGCTACATTTGTTTAAATCCTGTAATATACTACTTCATGCCTTCAGAAGATTAATGTAGGCTGGGATTGTTCCTGGAGGCTTGGAGGAATTAGGTGTCCAAAATCCCATTGAGTCAGTGAAAGCCAGCTACTTCCCATTTTTTCCAGAAATCTAGGCTTAAATGGCCTTGAGTTTGTGTTGTAGTGATGCTTACATACAGTGGAAGTTATGTATCAAAACTGGCTTACAAAATCCTTTTGGTTGAAATTACATCATTTTCTATTGATTAACATCGTGAGTCTGTGAGTAGATTCTTCCAGAGCTGACTGATGTACATGCAAAGACTGGGATACCTGTCTGCTCATCAAAAAAGCAGTTGTTTCATCTGGAGATGAGAGAGTGGGCGGGCAGAAGACTGTGCGAATTGGACAGTGTGGTTTGAAGCCGCAGCCCTGCTTTATGCCACATGAACTCTCTCCCCCCAGCAAGTCTGCTTCTCCAAATTCAGTGGTATTGTTGAAGCTCTCAGGCTGCTGCAAACAATAAGCATTCGGACTGCAGGGCACATGGGTTTGTGCTGTACTCCACTAACGTGTTAGCTTAAGATTCCCTCCCAAGTGAGTGTTAATCGTATTCCATTATTTGACACTTCTACAGCATGTAACGGTTTAATCATACAAGTTTTCTGCTTTTTGGTGTTTAAGACAACTTTTCAGAAGGCTTTTTGTGTGGTTATGGACCCTTGCATTGCCACATAGGATGTGCTGGCCGATTCTGCTTTAATATGAAATGTGAAGTTTTTTTAAACAGACTTTGCTGACTGTAAGTTGCAGTATTGAGTATTTTGAAGCAATGAGTGAATGTTAAGATGCTATGACTTTTTTTATTTTTTTACAATGTTTAAGAAATTAAGTAGAATAAAAACAGAAACAAAACCCAACAAAAACCTGCCTTGAGCTCGTACTGCAAAGCCTTTAATTATTTCTTAAGAGAAAAGCTGTGTGATTAAAAGTCATCAGTCTTGGGTCATCACTGAGCCAAAATGATGTTATCTTTCTTAACGTACCAGAGTGGGTTTTTGACTGCTAGCCGTTGATATATTTAGGAATTTCATGTTGGCCAGATTGATAACATTCCTGTACTACCTGTTTGTTACACACTCTTCCTTTTAATTGTCTTGTTAAAAATCAATGGTAATTTGGCATAGGGAGAGATGATGGAAGGAAGGAACCTGCTGGGCTAGACAGACTTACACATTGAGGACATTTGTTTTTACTGTACCAGCAGAGCACAGCTGTAAACCAGAGTCTTAAGGGGAGTACTGAATCGTTTGGGAGTGTAGCTTTTTTCTTGTTTAGACGTATACATTCTGGAGGATGTCTCTAAGGGGAGTGGGTCACATTAGTAGCCAAAGTAGAGGTAGTAGAAGGTCACCTTGTGAGGGCTGTCATTTAGACTTTAGGATACTTGGCTTTAATTCTCTAGTGTGCCCTCGTCTGACCCTGGCTGAGTCAATGAGATACCTCTTCATTATGGATTCAGCTTGATCTCTCCTCCTGCCAGATGAAAAATGCCTCAGCCTCTTGATGTAAACCATGAACTGGTGTTAACTCTGCTGCTTCAAATTTGCTTGAAATTGTTCAGTTTTGCTCAGCAGTTTTTATGCCGGAACAAGAGTATTGTTAGCTTTCTTGCAACTGTCATGAAGGTGGATAATAATTACTGGATCCTGTGCTCATCTGGGTAAGAACTTTGATTTTGGGGCGGTTCTTGATTCGGATGAGGTTTGCACAGCGAGGTGCTCTGGTTGTCCTCTGGAACATTTAGAAGGTTGTGGAAAAAAGGCACTGAAACAGATTATGGGCAGAAAGCTCAGATCTCTTCTGCATAAAATCTGCCAGTGTGTGTGGACTAATCTGTCAGCTGCCAGCAACAAATCTCTGCTGTCCTGTTGCTCTCTCTAATGGCTCCTCTCACTTAATCTGGATTCTTCAAAGGTAATGCTTCCATTCAGAGTAAATTTGGGGGAAGAGAGAGCAAGGCCTTCATTCAAGAATGTGAATTGCGTGCTCTTTGGCCACTCTGTACCTCTCTATTTACATTAATTCTAATTCATGAACCCCCCTGTATGGCGAATGCATTTGGGCAGAGGCGTGCCACGTCTGTGAGCTGCAAGGGGGTGTGTTGGTGGCCTGCTGACGGTGAGGCTCTTTGCCTTGGGTACTCCTCGGGTGTGTAGGACACAGCTGCCAAATGACCTGGTTCTGCTTTATTCCTTTAGCTACCTGAAGGCAGCAGACCAGTAGTGCTTCTAAATGCAGTCGAAACACTGATTTGCGCAAGTCTAAGAATACAACTGGAAAAGTTGGCATCTCTGTTGCTGATAGTGCTTATCAGCAGACAACACTGAATTAGGAAGAGTAAGGAGAAAAAAGATTTCAAAGTTACTTGCTTCCTCAAGACTGAGGAAAATGAAAGACTCAAAGTATATCCATGTGCAGGAAAAAAAGGCACTTGAATTTTCTAGTGTCAAGTTATGTTAATGGAAAAGGGTCTTGTAACGAACATAAATGATTTAGTCATCTGCACGCTCAGTCACTTAATTGCTTTGAAATGGATATCAGTACAAGCAATCATTTTAGTTTTGGCACTAGTCCTCAATCAAAGCTTGGGTTCGGGTAATTGCCAGCATTTGAAACTGATATGTTGCACAGCAAAAGCAGAGAAGACCAAAATAAATTTTGTCAATGAAGACTAAGAACATGCAATATTGTGAACAGATCATTCCAGATTTTGACACTGAGGACTTTAACTGTCAGGACTTTATTGTCACAATGTATTTTGCAGTTTATCTTGAGGTACGTGCTATGCTTTATAAAACACTTGAGGAGATTTAATGTGTGATATTTATTTCCTCTCGTTTGTAGGAGCCAAAGTCTATAACTGCAGATGCAACTTTCTGAGGCACTTTCTTTGCTTTCCTGCTTCCCTCCTGGAGTTTCCTTCCGTATTTTCTCCTTGCAAGTTTCCATTCTTTCTTATTGCCTCTCTTTAAAATATTACTGCAGCGTTTGTGTTTGTGGAGCCCGCCTGGAGATCACCTAGCATAGAAGTTCCCTGTAAATCAATGGGCTGTGTTGTCCTGGCTGGTGCTGCGCTGAGCTGCTCATGACCTCTTGCTCAAAAAGTCCCCAGGCTGTTTCTGGTGGTTTTAGACCTCCATACTTGTGTGTCCAGTCCTTGAGCAGGCAATTTGCTTCTCTTCCTGACCAGTCAGTCCAGAGCTCTGCTGTGTATTTGGTCAAATGTGCTGCAAAATAGAGTATTGGAAGTTGTAAATACGTGGAAGATCACCAGCAAATTAGTTTTTTTCCTCCCCATATGTTAGTAATAAAGATGGTCTGTCTGCAGAAGAATGACTCATTTCAAAAGAAGTCTGCATGTGACGTTTTCATTTGAGTGTATGCACATTTAGATATATTTGTAGTTAGCCTCTGAGGAGAAAAAATGAAAAAAGCAGCAGCGAACTGCTTGCTTGGTGATGATTTCTTCAGGATTCTTTCTCTCTTTACATCACCTCAGAACATGACTGTCAGTAGTTGAAAGCATTTTCTCAACGGAGCCTCCTGATACACTTTAAGGTGCTATTTTGATCACCTTCCTTTTGGTAGCTTGCATTGGGAAGACACATGCGATCTCATAACCCAGCCTCTAGGGTGATGTTTCCCCAGGTTGTGTACATAAAAGAACTTCACATAGCACTGGCAGCATTGAAAGAAAAGAGGTTTTGTGTTTTGGGCTCTTCTGGTTAAAATCTCACTAGTTCAAAGGACAACTTACGGGAAAAACAAAAACAACAAAAAAAAACTTAATCCTTTCAAAAAATCTGTTGCAGCCTAATGAGGTTCCCAGTTGAAAGTATTGTGGCCTGTATGTAAAGAAATCCTATTAAAAGCAAGCAAATGTTCAGACACCTTTTCCTTTTCCTTTTTTTTTTTTTTTTTTTTAGGGAGGGGGAGGGAGATTTTTTTTTTCTATGTCTTCACCTGTGTGGTCTTGAAGGTAGTTGGGCATAATTACCAGAATGGTATCTATATATTTGTTACACCAGTGAGTCTGTTCACTAAGGTTACGTGCAAATGTGTCTTCTGACATCTAGCTCAGATTCTTTCTTTTATTTATGATTTCTGCATCACAGAATGTGTTGCCTGGCATTAATTGTGAAGCTGCAAATTTTGATTTTTATCTGGCAATTAGAACAGGGAGTTGAATAATTCTCTGTAGCGTTTCCTTCCCTTTCCCCCTCCCTTTGCACTTGATGTGAGTTCCAAATGCAGCATTGAATAGATATAAGGACAGGAAATGTTACATGGAACCAACTTCCTATGCTATTAATGAAAACATGACTCATCTTTTAAGGATTTGCTGTTGGACTCCTGTTACTTTTGGTATTTCTGCTGTAATTGTTTTCAGTAATTACATTTTACAATAACACAAAATAATTGCAAGAGAATGGGTATTAAAAGCATATTAAAAGCAGCAGCAGCAGCATATTCGTTAGTTTAAATTTATCCTGGTATAGATGAATTATGTTCATAGCCCACAAGATTTCTGACCACAGCAGCTACTGTTGTACATTTTTATTATTATTGTTGTTATTTTTTAATCTGTACTGTCCAGAATTAACTCCTCTTATTATATCCTCACAAAAACATGGTGAGAGTAAAAGAATGATCCAGGAGACTGTCTTAGGAAACTATGTTTAATTCCAAGTTCCTTCAAGAATTCTGGAAAGTAATTTAACTGATTCACCATCCTCCTTCAGGAGTATGACGGTGAGATTTCAGCATCTGCTAGAAGTTAAGTCTGTTAGTGTGTGTGGTCATCAGGTGCAACAGTAACGGCAGCCAAACAAGAAAGCTGGGTAAATGTAGTGTTTCTCAGATTACTTAGTTAAGCACCCATATTCAATTGTAATGCTGCTCATGTTTTAAGCATGCTCCACTATTCCGCCCCCCTTCCCCCCTCTTGGTAGGACTTTGGGAATGGTGACTTCCATTCTTGTTTTTGTTGGAAATCCCAGCTGGATGAGAAAATTGAATTTTGAGTTAATTTCATTGTTTTCATTAAATTATGTTGTTATAGTTTGTCTGGTACACAAGTTCAAGGGAAATGGAAAATAGGCATTTCACAATAAATCTTTTTCACTGCTTCAAATTTTAGTTTTTAGTCCCTTTCAGCATCAGCCCTATCTATTTAAGTTTTCTGTAGTGGCAAATTTTTACAGTAGTTTATGACAAGTAAGCACTCAGTTGTCGTTTGTTTGAAAATCTCACTGCATCTGTCATGAAAAGTGATTTAGAAAAGATCTGAATGTATAATGAGTTCTTTGTGATGAAGAAATATATGTTACTGTGAAATTTATGTTTTTGTAATGATAATGAAAGTGCCAAAAATCCTTCTCTTACTTCTTATGTTAAAGAAGAATTAAAATTAAGTAAGTGCATTCCAGTTTTGGAGGTAACCTTTAATGTGACTTCTTTCTTTTCTTTGTAATTTTAGAAATATGGAAATTATGGCTCTTATTGCATATGAGTTAATCAAATAATTATAATTAAGCACAGTGAACTCTCCAGAGCGCCCAACCAACCAAAAATGTTGTTGATTTGATCCAGTAGGTCTACGCTCTTTGGGAGAATACACACAGCTCTGGCATTTTGTTCTGTTTTTGTTGTTGTTTGTTTGTTTTTAATGTTTTAGTCCTACTGATTTGCGAGTTGTTACGGATTTACACATTTATTATAGCAACTGCAGTCTGGATGAGTGGTTTTACCGCAGTTATTTTTGTGGTGCTTAACTTGTGCAGGGGTAAAGATGTGGACAGCTTGCAGGGTACTGTGGCAGAGTTGAGAGAGCATGTCATCTCAGTGGGAGCAGGGCTCTAAAAGATGGCTTCAGCAGTGCAGCAGGCACCCTTGGAAACCCGTGCCCCCATCGGGTTTGGTGCTGGGTGTTGGTTTGGTTGCAGAGAACAGTGCCATGCGTGTCTTGTCTGGGCAGATGCTGTGTGGCTTCCACGTTTTGCTGGTTTGAAGATGGAGGGTGGTACATCTGGGAGCTGTGGAATCTGTAAGCAAAGGGGCATTGCACAGTGAGCTGGTCATGGCTTCTTAATGCGCTGAGCACATCTGTCCACAGGCACTTTGCCTTTAATTTTTCTGACATAGATGGCAAATGACCTGGATATGTGAAATAGAGCAGTTCAAGAGCCACAGCCTTCAGAGGTTAAACAACTTGTTTAATTGCTCTTGTTTACTGAAGATCTTAGCATTGAGGTATTTCCTCAGTTTTGTATTTGTTAGAGCTGAAGACAAACAAGAGAATCCAGTAGTTCTTGTTCTACCCTACCATTTCCCCAGCTGAGGAATATCATCTCCCTTCTGCCTGATGGCTGCGTGTTCAATACCTTGAACCCCATGTCCTGCAAGAACCGCAGAATGGCTGAGGTTGGCAGGGCCCTCTGCAGGTCACCTTGTCCAGCCCTTGCTCGAGCATGGCCACTGAGAGCCACCTGCAGGACCACCTCCAGATGGCTTCTGAACACCTCCAAGGGTGGAGCTCTGCCAGAAGCAGCTTGGGGATGGCTTCCAGCTACTTCCTAGCTGTAGTAGGGCAGTGGCTGCCCTTTCCCATGGCACGTGTGGAGCTGCCATGGGAAACAGGTGGCTGAGTCCCACCTCTGCCTGCGCCTGGCTCAGCTCTTGGCTCCCATGGTGACTGAAGGCGGACAGAAAGCATCATCCATGAGGAGCACACGTACAGCCAGAGGAGCAACAGTGTTGTACCTTGAAGGCTAAGATTTCTGTTGAAATACAGTTTAGAACAGACACCCCAGCACCTCCATGTCTTTTTATAGCAGTGTCTACATTTGAGGGAGAGAGGGTTTAAGGCAAACTCAGCTAGGCTGGCAGCTGCTTCCAAGGCCTGACTTGGAAGTATACTGGTACTAAAAGTTTTCGGATCTGACTAGTTCCACTGCCTGGAAGAGCAAAACCTTATCGCCACATTCCCAGGGCAGGAATGTGCAGAAACTGTGCAAGGAAACTGAAGTGACTTATCTATTCTGTGGTTCTTCAGGATGGTTTCTGGAGATCTGGATGTCCCACCCGATTCTCCTTGGCTTTAGAATTCCAACAGTGAACCTACGGAGACCATAAAAAAAACCTCCTGTTCTCCAGATGTTCCAACCCATCAAGGGAGGGCAGGGGTCAGCAGAGTATTGCAGTGGGTACTGCTCCCACAGGGGCCATACTGCTCTCAGTTATAATCGAAGCAGGAATGTGCAGAGATCAGCACAAAAACTCTAGTTCTTGGGTGCGTAACCTTTATTTTTGTTGGAAAAGTTTCCTGCTGAGATCATCTGACATTAAATTGTGGCAAGTTAACTTGCATTGTTAGTATGCTAGAAAATTGATAAAGACAGGCACTTACTAGCGCTGGTGCGTTCTCAAGCTCATCTCTTCCTTGCCTCTGCAGGTATTGTTGGGGGCAATACGTTTTCTTAAATCACAAGAGCCTTTGGTGGCAGTGATTGTTTTTTCTAGTGTGTAGCTGGACAGCATCTAGCACAGCAGTGAACAACTTGTGTTTTTTCAAGCAGCTTCAGCACGTTCTTGCCTCTCAACCTTGATCCTAATAGACAGACAGAAAGGTGAAGGGTCCAGATAAATAGGCAGTTAGAGTGTTCTGTGCCTCTGGAGCGCAGATGTGATTACATGTCTTTTATTTATTTATTTTTTCCTCCCCATTAGTTCAGAGGTTAAGTTTGCTTTTTTTGATTTGTTTGTTTTGTTTAATAAACCTATTGAAGTATTATGAAGGTGGACTTTTCCTGGAGTTGCATGGGGCTTTCAGTTCCCCCTTGCCCTCCTCCAAATAAATAAATAAAATAAAAACACAAAACAGTTTTTTTTTATAAGGAAACTAAATCTGTGTGGCTGCTTTATAAGTTCTGTTATTTTTAATTCATTTTTCCCAATAAGGGCAAATAATGAAAGAGCTCATCTTGCAGCAACTTGAGCATTCTGTAAACAAGCAACAACACCAGTGACCTTAGTCCTATTCTGCTATAATACTCATTTTAAAACCTTCATAGTGTCCCTTGGAGCAGATACATCATGTTTCACAAGAACCTACAGTTCTGTCCCATTCCCGCTTGAAAATTGTATGTCAGTGGTAATTCTCTTCCCTTTCGATACTCAGAAAGTTAGTCAGCTCCAGTTCTCTCGCAGTAGTGGAACACTGTCCTTTTCAACGTTGTTTCTTAGCCAGTCCTGTGTCATGGAGCATGGAATGCAAGACAGATGCTTCACGCCTGGCATACTCAGCTGTTCCTGAGAATAAAACTGCTGCGTGCTGCTGGCAAGGGTTGCTTGTGGCAGCACATGCTAGCTCTTAAAATATGACCTTTTTGTCCTCAGTAACTCAACTAACTCTACTCACTTAGAAAGAAAAAGGTTAGTGTGAGATTTGGGCAGTTGGGTTTCAGAATGTAAAGCCACAGCTTTATAATGACCATGTTTATCACCTCAAAACTCAGGTTGCAGATGTGAAGGATAAACTGTGCGCTGACCAGCCTATAGTGAGGCGGGTGAGTAACATGGGCTGCTGCCTCACTTACTGCAGTATGTAGAGCTGCCAGTGATTGAATTACAGTGGCTTAAGAAGTTCCTGTCCCCTCCAGTGAGAGTTTTACCACTACTGGACTGACATGCAGCTCAACTGATCATACATGCCCTACCAGACCATTAAAAACTACACTAAGCAGTGCTGTTTTAATTGCTGCTGCTGTGGAATGAGCTGGGAGTCACTGTCACACTGCTTTTCTGGATGGTGCAGCTATTTATTCTTGTCTCAGGATATTGACGTTTGACTCTTCAATGAATGGTAACAACCTTAGAAGTGAGAGACGTATCTGAGTCTAGATCTGATGTTTTGTCTTTCTGTTATCAAGTCGTGTGCTGATAATACAACGAAAAAGAATTTTGGAGCAGGTTTGTTTGCTGAAACACAGCTGCTTTGGGGCCAATGCTGCAAAATGACAAAATAATTAAGTCATCAGCAAGGAAACATTTTGTACGTATCTAATATCTTTAATAATTAACAATAATATTCTACAATTTCATTTTAAGTTCAAAATCAGTTTTCTCAAAAGATTGCTTGTCATCTACTCAACCTTGCATCTTTCTGCTCCCAGTGCTTTCACATGAGTTTCAGAACAGGATGAAGTCTGCTTGTTGAGATGCATATTGCAAGGGTCTTTGGTGAGCTGTGCTGCTGAGTAACAATTACAACAATTTTGTTGTAGTTACCTAATTTTCCATGCATTTTATAAAATCAAATTTAAGTGAAGAATGAAAATACTTTAAATAGCATATTCACTACAAATATAGGATTTATGTATCTTGGACTTGATGTCTTTTTAAAGAGCTTGTTGTTTGAATATTTACCCTTCTCTTTTAAAGAAAAGATGATAGAGGCATATCTATCTGCATGGTTGAGTCCTTTCATGGAGGTGACATAGACAAAAAAAAAACCAAACAGTAACAGTGGGTAAAGCATCTGAGTTCTTAAGATGCTCAATTTTTGAAGTTTGTCAATCAAGTATTTTTAAAATCAGTATGCTTATTTATTTCTTTTTTAAATGAAAAGAACTCAAAGATTTTCTCAGGTGATCATGTATACTTATTTTTGCACTCTTTCTGTGCATAAAATGTTCTGCTGGACATTCCGCAGGGAGATTTTATGTACAGCATTGCTCCTGTTACAGTCAGTGTTCCACAAGTCTGTTGGTCAGAGTTGTATGGGGTTTACTCGGTATTTCTGTTGGTGGTTGTAAATGATGTGTGAAATAGCTCAAACTAGTACGTTGCTGAGGAAAAAGAAGTCAGTGCTCAGATGGATAAAACATAGAAAAAAGAGAGAGATGAATAGAGAGCGGTGGTGTTGCATGGGGACTCTGTTAGGTAGGCACTGGGTTGGATGGCACTCGGAAAGAGGTTTGCGATCTGGAAACGACTGAGTGTGGATGCTGAAGGACCCAGCCAACAGTTGTGTAATTTATGCGCTAGGACAAATGATGCAAGCTATGCAGAGAAATTTTTATTTTAAGTCTGTGAACTTCAAACATTTGCACGTTCATTTTGAAATGTTTGCTGAGGTTCTTTTGTCCTCTGGATGAAAGTAACTTCAGGATATGCCTTATTTTTGCTTCTGACTGTTGGAGTAGAGCTTAAAGAATGAGCATTTACAGTTTGGGATAGTGTGGAAGATAAGTTTCCAGAAGACTGTAATCATCACTTTATTAAAGATAAAATTTCATTAATGAAGTCAGTGACAAAATATTTTTCTTTCTTTGTCTAAAGCTGCACAGAGTGAGGAGCGGCTGTGTGCATTTAAGGACCCGTATCAGCAGGACCATGGAATCAGTGAGAGCCGAATCTCCCAGGAGAACGGCACCATTTTGTGCATGAAAGGAAGTACCTGTTATGGACTCTGGGAAAAGACACGGGAAGGAGACATACATCTTGTAAAACAAGGTATGTGGCATTTTGTCACCAGCGCAGTAGTTTTTGCTACTCTTCACCTTTTTGTGATGTGGCGAGTCAATCTGAGGATGCCGTGTTGCAAAGCTGGATGTTTTGTTCACACGTTGTAAAAATTTAACTTCACATTTAGCTATTTTAAATATGAACAGCAAGTTTTTTGGAAAAAAAATGACTTCTAAGAGAGACTAAAGAGTCCCATGTACGGTTAAAGGAAATAAAACTAAAATTGCTCATTATTTAGGACATCCAGAGGAAGATAACTTTCTTGAGTGTACATCAGTATGCGTATTGATGTTATGATGAATTTAAAAATAAGTATCTAATTAAGTAAAAATGTACATTCATGTTGACTGGACGTTTGTTAACAAAGGAAATTGCAGGTCTAGCACAAAACTGTGACATGTTAATTCTCAGTTCATTATTTTTCTCCTGGGAGTGTGATGGCAGGGAGGTGTGAAGTGTCTTGCAGTTGCTGGAGATGTGCTTTTATTTTGATTCTCAGAAACTCTGAGCTTGATTGTCTGAATACAAGTTAATGCAGTGTAAGGTATGAACTGAATGAAAACTAGATTACAAACATCGCGTGCAGTAGTTCTGCTCAAAGCTGTTATTTCAATTTCAGTGTGATTGTTCACCTCTGCCTCCACACTGCCTCTTTCTGTTCCTTGTACCTGTGCACAAACAACGCTTAACTGTCATTGACTGTATTTGAAAAGGGACAATTTCTGTAAGGAGAAAAGCACTAAGCAAGGAATGAGTTGTGGTCCTGTAGAAGGTTCCAGCAATGCTGGCAATGAGGAGGAGAGAATTTTTAGAAATGAAGCCAGAAGCACCAAACTATAGATGTGGTCTTGTTTTCTAGCTCTAAGAAGAGGACTGAGTCACAGTTTTGTCTAGACTGTGGGCCAGATGGTGGTAGTGTTGTCTTGGTATCAGAGAAGGGGGGAATGGCATACATCTGCCTAGAAGGCTCAAGAACTCGGGTTTTGTCATGCTGAGGTTGACAGCTAGACACCTTTGTTGTTGGCCTGCATCGCTGCCCATGTTTCTTCTCCTTGTCTGTGGTAAATTCTGAAAGAAATTAATTAGTTGTTGGTTTAAAAGGTGGTAGTAAAGTTGGACAAGCAAATTGCGGTAACTGTTTTCACCCCACTGTGACATTTAATTGGGTATTACATGGTACTGATTTCTATAGGTGTGCTTAAATTGTCAATGTGATAGAATTAATTTTCTGCTTCCTTACAGAAAGCATTATTTAATTCACCTCCTTTTACAGGTTGCTGGTCTCATATAGGAGACCCACAGGAGTGTCACTTTGAGGAGTGTATAGTTACCACCACCCCTTCCTTGATTCAGAATGGAACATACCGCTTCTGCTGTTGTAGCACTGACTTGTGTAATGTCAACTTCACTGAAAATTTCCCACCTCCTGACCCTACTGATACGACACCTTACAGTAAGTCAGACATTTCCATTTCTGTCATTTCACAGTTAAGTCATTTAGAGAAAAATTCTTCCTTTGTGCGCTGTAAAATGTGAAAGCTGTGACCTTTCTAGCTGTATGCAACAGAAACAGCAAACAGAACAGAACTTTTCCATGTGAAGTTTACCACGTTTATATATTCCACAGTGCTGTACAAAGAATGAGTTAAATGCTTACGAGAGAAGTGTTGGTGTAGGCAACTGCTGAACGCATATTACGTTTTCCAAAATGGTCTCTAAGCTTGGGAGTTTGGATGCCCAACTTCAGAAGCCTGTGGGGATATTCAGAAGGATTCAGGCTTCTGTTAAAAACCGGCCAGGAAGTTCATTAAAATTATGGCACATTTGAAAAGTCTGGCAGGTCTGTTCAGTTGTGTTTCATAGATAGCTTTGAGCAGCAGAACCAGTCTTCAGAGAAAGCAGTCAGGCTGTTGAGATTCTGTCTAACAGTGCTTTGAAATCTGACTTTTCTTTTGCATATCTCTGGTAGAGATTAACTTTGACTTAACATTCAAAGAGTACTAGTTTGAGGAATGTAGTTTCATCCAGATTAGATTATCTATTAAATTACTTATTATAAAATTAACATAGCAAATCAAGGTATTAGACCCCTTAGCCCTCAACTACAGGAGGAAGATTGTGACTAGCAGGCACTCTGTGATGCTGCCTTCCAAGAAACAAGAAGCAGAGTTGTTAGCCTCGTCTAAACTTCAGCCTTTTCTAAATACAAATAGTGAGAGAGCAATTGAATAGAGGCAGGTTTGTAAGTGCAGGTGCAATTGTTTCTGTGTATTGGGAGTTCTTTGTCACTGAAAAGCGTTTTGTAAAATGAAGATGACTTTAATGGGATAGTATTTACAACACTAGAATGAGAAAATAATAGTTTGTGTTTAGGAATGATAATTCTTTGAATTCACTTAGTGACGATATTAATGCTGTCAAAAGTAGCCGTAGGATAGTCTTTGTAAGCAATTTTGGGCAAAATGAGGGCTTTGCATGTTAATGGGAAAAAAGAAAAGCAAGCTTTTGCTAGGAAAGTGCATAGGGTATAATTGGTAAAGAGAGTTGGCAAGACATGTGGAGTCTTTTGTCTGATAATAATGTTTGTACATCTAGTAAGCAATCACTGTGTCGAACCTTTGTCAGAGCTCGGCACTGTGCGGTGCAGAACAGACACTACTTGACTCTGGTAATAACTGTGATAGAGCTCCCCGGATGTGACTGGGTTTGTTGCTGTGCAGGGAATTTAGACAGGGGGAAAAGAAGGTTTAAAGATAGTTCCTTTTCCCTCCCTATCTGCCCACAACAGGAGACAAAATTCCTATAAAATGACTTGTGCTTATGCTTCTCTAAGGGTAGAAATTACAGTCTGAAATAGTTTAGTTATTGCATGATAAGATCTTCAAGTAATTTTTAAGTGGAACTTTTAATACTGAAAAATCTGGCCTGAGTTGCAAAGTGAGAGGAAAAAATATATTAAACATGCAACACAGTCCTTAATTCACCCAGCTGTAATTGAGTGTTGCAGCATACGTTACTACTGACTCAGACTGCTCTATGTTCTTGTGTTGTCACCTTCCATTTTCATAATACGCAAATTTGACTTCAGGCATAAGCAAAGTAGATTGCTTTCTGGCCCTGTTGTCTATCTACATTGGCTGTTCCAGCAGTGAGGATGGCCTTGTTTACTGTGCTGGTATTTTATTTATAAAGCTCCACTGCTGCATCCATCAGAGACTGCTGCTGCTGGCAGTGTCAGTCCCACACACTCTCAGCACTGTGGAGGCAGAAGATATTCTAGAGAGCTGGGCAGACAAAGAAAGAGGTTGTGACACAAACTCCTGCAGTTTTGCTGGACTGGAGTTTTACTAGCCCTCTTGACTCTTTCTAGAATCCATTTTCATGCCACCTCAATACTGAGGACAAAATTATTGCACATTCCTATGGGAAATCTTCCGCAGGTTATTTCAGTATAGTCTGTGAACTGTGAGAGCACTATTTCACCTATATTTTTGATAAGGCATTAAAAATGTACATGGAAAAGCTCTTTAATGACAGAAGAATAAGGTATTTGGCTAATAAAACTGTATTTAACTTTATGGTCATGTAAATTCCAAAGCGTGTGTGAATGGTGTGGTTAATTATGTGAAGCCTAATGAGTAATGAGCCAACCGTCAACTAAGTATTTAATAAATGTTTTTCTACTGACTTCCAGTAAAATCACCAAGAATAAAAAGTTCCTGGAGTAACAAGTAGAAATTCAAATATAGTTGAAAAACTAGCAGAACCGGTGAACCTAGTCAATTTAGATTTTATTATTAAGGAAAATTTTAAGTATTCTTTTAAAAATGTTTTCATTTCTTTGAAGCTACAAGAAGGGTCTGTGTAAACTGTTATACTCAAGTTAAATCCATCCATCCTTCCAAAATTAAATAAATAGAATGATATTGTCACTTGGTTGCGATATAGGAGAAGTAACTGTACTGTATTGGAAGATGTAGCTAGAATATAAATGTTTGAAGAAGACTAGAATAAGTTAATTAAAATCTTTCTACACGCTAAGTACAACAAACTTGTTCTCATAAAATAGAGGAAGTCTTTTCAAAAGTTACACGTAATTTTCATGTCATTTGTTGTCTTTTAGAATATATAAAAACCAAGTTTATCTCATAACTGTATCTTTGTGGAATAGAATTCCGTATTTTTATCTAGATTAATTCTCATTTTGTCAGGACACAAATACAAGAAATCTATCCTATCTTGTAACAAAACATTTATAAAAATGAAAAATAAAGGGCAAACTGGTTCTTTACTGCTTCTTACTGTGCAGCTGGTAATTTAAACAATCATAGGTAGTCATAATAGTATTCTCTTCTATCTTAAGGATAATCCAGAACAATTTGAGCAGTGGTTGGTTGGTTGGTTGGCCCTCCAGCTAGAGTTCCGTAAATGCTGTAGGATGGTGTGTAGTCTAGAGCCCACATATTAAGGTAGTGAGATATTAAAAATGGGAAGATTCAAGTAGCTGTTTGCTGAAGTGCCAGAAGTAGAAATTAGAGAATTGTGTTTGTATGAGATCTGAAGGTTTTATCTGTG
>VXAV01000443.1:128697-149317 GCA_013399715.1 Alectura lathami | reverse complement strand
TCTGTGTAGTTTAGGGCTACTGAAATGCAGAGGTTCAAGAACAACCTCTCATCCTCAGCCCAAGCTCACACTTTTCAGTTGGGGTGGGTGGGAATACTCTCTCATGCTTTGCAAAACTGCCATGGATAGATTCATTATTCTTCCATCTTCTGTTTTCACGAAGAAGTGACAAAGAACCCCACCATCTTAAGTTCAGACAGTACACGTATATACCCTTTAACCCCGCTTAAAAAGCGCCAGCTGTTCCTTTGTGGGTCACTGTTCTGAGGTATGTATTTACTCTGTCAGCCTTATTCAACATTTGTTTTGAGACTCTTATAAATTGTCTGTCCTTCGTGCCTAGAAAATACTTTCCAAATTCTGAGATAATTTGAAGGCAACTTCATTAATTCTGTATTAACTCATAATGTCCACTTGAATACAATTTAAGTAACAAAAGGGATAAGTGTTCTCCCTCATTGGTCGTATGTATTGTTGTAATGAAACATTTAAGTTAAAGTAACATTAGGATCAAAGCAACAAAGCCATTTTTAATTTCTACTTTTTTTTTTTTTTTCCTCAAGGCTGCATTTCTGATACTGCAAATAAATTAATCTTTCAGCAAGTGAGTGTTAAATATGTATTTTTGCATGATGGGTGAGGCATTTGTGTGATACATGGGAAGAATCTCTGGCAGCAGGAGTGGAGCACTGCTGGTACATACTGTTGAAGTGATGTAGGTTTTTTCCTCATAGCAACAAATGGTGGCTGTGATTTTTAAAGGATCTAAAAACTTGTATTACACAAGAGCGCTGAGATTTGGTTATAAGACACTGCCTGCCTCACACAGCAAAGGAAGTTGGTGTCTCTTTGTTCTAAACCACGAACAGACTGGTTTATCTTTTCAGTCTGCCATCTTGGCCTTTCTTTGCCAGCTTTCTTGCTGCATGTATGTCTAGTTTTAAGCGCTCACGGAGTTCTGTGGAAACCTTGAGGAGAGATATAATTTTTAAAGAATGTAGTTATTAAGGTGCATGTTTGGGTCAGGTTAATTAGGGTAGTAAGAGAGGGTTTTCATTCAGCTATTACCTTTGAGAGGTAAGACTCATATTGCTGCGGGCACGTGGCCCAACCTAGCTCCACTGAAGTTGAATTAGATCACGTCAGGCTAATTTTGGAAAGCTGTAACCCTGCTCTCTCTCGGTTCTCATCTTGGACTGCTTTTTCTGAGAGAGTAGCATCCACTATTAATCTGTGATTGAAATGCCTTTTCTTTCAGCTAGGTTCTTCTTGGCAAATGCAGCACCTGGTCTGCTAAGTCGTAGCCAGTGTTTGAGCAGTGCTTCCATTTCTGATCTGCCTAACCTAAGGAATCGCTCTGTAAATCAGCATTTTCCCCTACCTGCACGAAATTTTTCTTCTGTTGATTTGGATGTATAGGAAAGGGAAAATTACAAACCTTTGCAATGTGGCAGATCTTGTTTTGAAATGTGGAGGCAGGCATGATTCATGTGAGCGCTAAAACTTACACCCTTGAAATGGTGGGAGTAAATCAGGTACATCGTTCACAGGGCAGAGTTAAGATGCTGTATGACATTAATGTATCTTGAATATATTATGAGGCAGGAATATATATACGGGAAAGTGGCAGGAAAGATTAAGGCAGTAGTTAAGGTACTTAACTTTTTTTTTTTTTTTTTTTTTAAGTTTACTTAGAGACAGCTAAGTATTTTGTGTAAGAGGACAATAGTGTGCCTCCTGGGAAGTTATTCGGTGGGATATAGTAGAAAATGGAGATGCTGGACTGGTAAAGAAAGTAAAGATGAATGCACATGGAGGTTTCCAAATAGATAGCTCTGTTAAAAGAGCTTATATGCAGAGCAGCTGATAGAGGGGGAAGAAGGGAAGTCTATTTTTGGGTAATAATTCTGTGAGATACTGACATCATGATTGAATTTTTTTTTTTTTTTTTTCCTAGTTATTAACAAACGTATCTTTTCTTGAACCTTCTATTGCCTTGTTTTTGTCATATTTAACTCTTAAATGAAATCCATTTTTTATTGTTGCTTATTAGGCTACAGAAAATGAATTAACTGCAGAGGGGGTAATGATACAGCATGCACACTGCTCCAAATAATGGTGACATTTTCGAAATGTGCTAATTAATGCTATTTCTTGTGTTGTTGCAAATGAGGGAAAGACGATGGTATTGTAGATTAGTGTAGGGGAGAAAAAGTAGAAGTGAAAGTTACTGTGGGGAGCAAGCAAACAATATTATAGCAATTAGTAGCCTTTATAGCAGGTTATGTAGAAATTAAAGTGAAAACTCTAGTCTCTGCAAAGTTGGTAGAAGGTTTTGCAGGTCAGCCAGGATGACTGGCAGTGCTTGTTGAGTAGAACCACAGGATCACTAAGGTTGGAAAAGAGCTCTATGATCACCTAGTCCAACCGTGAACCCAACATCACTGTGCCCACTAAACTATGTCCTTAAGTGCCACATCTACGCGTTTCTTGAAAACCTATAGGGACAGAGACTCCACCACCTCCCTGGGCAGCCTGTTCCAATGCCTGACCACTCTTTCTGAGAATAAATTTTTTCTAATATCCAACCTCAACCTCCCCTGGTGCAACTTGAGGCCATTACCTCTCATCCTAAACTCGTTGAGTAACTGTAGTTCAGTGGTTCTCATTAGAAATGGATGTATCAAAAGCAGAATCTCTTACTGATTGTTGTCAGCAGCACTTAATGTTTTAACTTCTAAGACATCAGAGTCTATTGAGATTAAACTTGCATCTTCACTGAATTTAAAAGTAAAGCTTTGATGTACAATTGGAGCTTGAATATGAAGGCAAAGCCTACTTAGCTTTACATGTAAATTTTTTCTCTTACAGAAACGTTTAATCAGGAAGATGAAATTGGAATATTTTATACTGAGACTGAAATAATTTAGAAATGTTAGGAAATGTTTCAAAACATTTGCCCTGCACCAAAGCTACAAAACACTGGAAAACTATGTTAAATAAAATAAGAACAAACATTTATTTGAAAGCAGAGAAGCATTTCAAATATTATTTTTACCAAAAAAAAAAAAATTGTTTAACTACATTCCCTGTTGCTTTATCAGTCTGCTGTTTGATGCCTGCTAGATAGGAGATCTGTACAAGGTTACTTTAGAGCTGTGCTAGCACAAATTTAGTATTTTGTTATGACTAGGAGATTCAAGAATAAGAGCCTTTGCAGAGTTCTTTCAAAAATATAAAATCTAAAAATTTTATCTTTATCTCAAAATATTGCAATAACATTGCATATTACACAATTGCATATTTTCACAATTGTGAAGTGCTAGCATTATAGTTACCCTTGGCTTCAGAGGGCTAAAATCTTTTTTCTATAGAGTCCATAGAGAACCCAACTCTTCAAGTAGGTGTGGACATTTACTTTTAGCTTATTCATTTGGTGCAATTGTCTGAACAGCATCGTTGTTGTCTTTGAAGTGCCCTGCGTATTTCTAGTACCACACAGGAAATATTTTGAGTTTCAGGTCTAGAACAAAGAAAGGGAACATCTGTTTTCTGAAGCAGCAAGTGATTTTTGCCTTCTTCAATAATAGTGGAAATTTGTTCTGTATTTTGACCAGTAAATAGGCTTTTCACAGTTCTTGTATTGGGCAGTTCTTGAGGCAGTAATTTGCATTTTTGCTGGAAATTATCTGCTTACAGTTAGTATGTTTTATGTGCTTCTCCTAAGAGTTTAGGTATGTGCAAGTATCTTTGGAAATACAAATATTGTAAATATATTTTCCCATGTTCTGGAAATGCTGAGTGTTTTCCGACTTCCATATTCTCATGTTATTAATTCAATGCCATAATTAGTGGATCTCTATTGTGACAATGCGTTTTGGAGTTTTATTGTGAATGCCTTACAGATGCAAGGTGAAAGTAGATAAGGCTGATGAGAATGGGACTTGGTTGAAAACTGGACTGTAGATAACAATAATAACAAAAAGGTAGTAGATAAGTTGTTTTACCTCATATCTTCCTAAGGTAAAAAGAGAAGCAGGCAAGGTTGCTATACTTCTTGTCTTTATTCAGGTGCTGCAATGTACAATGTAATAATAAACATTATTCTAAACAAACGGTACGCTGCTATGGAACACCCCACACACCTTGAGGGTGGGAACTCCCTGGAAGGCAGGATAGACGTCTATAGCAGGATGCTTTTTGGAGGTATTCAAGACTGACGGGTTTTCTGATGCAGTAGTAACAGTAGCCCTCTAATTAGTACTTCCTCCATCCTTAAAATGTTATGACTGAATGCTGTAAATCTTAAAACATCAGGATGAGTTATATACAACTGTCATTTAGTCAGAAGTAGCCATTTCTGGGTTATTTAATGCTAAGTCCTGAGATAATTGTTTATACCCTTGAAGTTTGAATGTAAAACATGAGCATTAGTGACAAGTTCAGCAGTATGTTGTTCCAGTCTTCTGTGCTTTTAAGTTGATGACCCTGTGCACAGTGAAATGTTACTGAAGTGGGTTGCCCTAGCAAATTGTACTGACTGAATGAGCCAAGATCTGTACTCTGTCGTCATCACCCGGTAAAATAAAACCACTGTATGTTTGGTGACTGTTCTACTTGTCAGCATCCCTGTGCTTTTTTGAACAGAACATTTGTTTTCACATTGGGTTTGTTGATACCCCACCTCCCTGTCCTGTCACGCCGAAGGCCCCTCGCTGTTGGAAGGAGTGGCTGCACACAGGCTGCCAGAGGCAGTGGCTTCCACACGCTGCAGCTGGAGCCGCCTGTGTGTGCTGGAGCTGCTGGGCGGACTGAGAACACTGCTCGTCACAAGATTCCTCTCCTGCACATTCCTCATATTTGATTTTTTTTTATTTATTTTTTTTTTAACCATGGTCCTACTCCTTTTTTCCTTTAAAAGGTCGGGATGAGTGGAGGTAAGATTAAAAGGAGCAAGAGCTCTGCAGAGCTTAGGTACAAAGCACTGCTAGGTGCTGCCAGCAACTACTGATAATCAGTTCCCACTCCTGGCTTTGTCTGTTCCTGGTGCAGTGCTGGTGAGAAAGGTCTGTGCCCACAGACTGCTGGAGTAACGAGAGGCAGGCTTGGGAGTGGCACTGCTAAGCACAAAGCTGAACATTGCTTATAAATTCTGGGTCGGTTGTTGGCTGTTCAGGAGTAATGAACCTACCCATGCAGAATAGCGTTTAGATCACAGAAAGCCTTCTCACTTGTTACTATCCTATATGCTAAGCTTGGTGACAGAAACCTGATTCTGTGTCATGGTTTTGTTTTAGACAGAGATGGAGGCTTTTCGGGTTTGATCTTTAATCACTGTTCTTTTGTGAGCCTTTTTTGGTCAATTTCCTTATCTCGAAGACATTGTGATCCTGAAAATCCAATGCGTTATATTAATTTCTGGCTTCTTTTTTTGTGAAATAACACACAGTGTATTCTTAAATGGGAGACTGGCTTGAGGTAAACCAGCAGTGGTGTTTCAGTCTGGCACAGTCTGGTAAATAAAGCCTCTAGTTTTTAATAATGTGATAAGCTGCTTCTAGGAACATTTGAACTGCTGTTAGACCAAGCGCTGAAAAGTCAGCGGGCTCCCTCAGGAGCTGGCACAGAGCAGGCAGCAGGCTGATGGCTGCCATCCTGCCCGGGGCAGGGGGCTGCCCAAGGGTCAGCACCGTGCCCAGCTTCTGCATCAGGTCTTCTGATGGGAGTACAGCGGAGGGCAGGAGCTGTGCTTCACTGGAGCTAGAGTTTGTCTCCCTTCCTCCACCTTGTCAGGCAAAATCTCTGTGTATGGAAGGATACTGAGGATCAGGGGTGATTCATTTATATATTTATTTCCTTGTGAGGAAAGGCTTACGGTCTTTTAATTAATGAAGTGAATGGTGAATTCAAGTAAGTGCCTCAGGTGCTGAATTGCAAATGAGTGACTCGCTCTGTAATTAGGAACCTGGAGTTCTACAGCTGGGCATCTAGCTCCTGTGAAGGTGCATGTGTCACCCTGACTGTAGACATCTCCATTATTTACGAGGAACTGAGCTGTCAGGGATGCTCTGAAGTCACAGTGCTGAGGTGATCTGTTGGCATTCTGGCTAACGGGAACCAGGGGCTTGAAAGAACAGAGAAGAGCTCACAGAGCACCCAGGGGACCCCGCACAGGCAGGGAGCCATGTCAGCGTGCTCCTGATTTTCAATTCAAAGCTGTAGCTGTGTTGAAATTGTTGTGGTTGATATATGACATGCATTGTTATTTTATTTACTACATATGGAACAGTGAAAATGAACAGTGCCCTGTTGCTAGGGACTCACATGAGTGGGGAGGCTGTGTGTGTTGGTGTGTGTAAGAGAAACGCTTTCCCTTGCTATAATTCTCATTTTGACTGAATCTTTGAGAGGGCATGTGACTGTCAGCGTCAGCTGTTGGATATTTACAGAATATATGTATTTGAATTCTGTGCTTTCAGTGTCAGAATAGGTATGGATCTTTCTGAGTAGTGAATGCAACCAGATTTACGTGGACAGTCTGTACATCTCTTTCTCAGAAGCCTATTTTTAGTTCTGTGTTTTCATTTGGGATATTAAGATATTTATTCTATAACTGACATTTGATAATTTGAAATAAATCAATATATTAAATAGTCTTAAAATCTAGCTTAAATTCTAGATTATTTCCGTTAATTTGGGTAGTATATTCTATACGTTTGTACTGATATGTTTAAAGGAGAGAACACAGAAATTCTATTCTTAAGGGCAAGCAAAGAAACTGAAAGAGGGAAGCTTGAAGACTTTCTATTGTCTTAGCATTTTTTTCTTAGAGTAGAACAAGCGATTTGAGGTTTCCAGAGAGGTCTGAGGAAGGATCTTTTTTTTTTTTTTTTCTAAGACATATGGTACAAAGTTGCATTGAGACTGAAGTGTTTTTAATACTTTAAAATACCTTTGAAAGCTCCAGTGAGGTGCATTCAGTATTTCAGTGCAACAGTTTTATGCATTTGAAGTTTGATCCTACAAAGCTTTGCATATATTTGGTTCTAGGCCAGTTACTTTGTAAAAGTTTCTAAAGCATCTATGGAGAACATTACAGCCAGTTACTTTGTAAAAGTTTGTAAAACATCTATGGATAACATTGCACAGCTTTTGCCTTCTTTTAGTCTGGTAGCATGAAGCTCACTTAGAAATTGGGTGCAAGCCTGTGAGTGTTTTCCTAGGCTAGCAAAAAATTCCTTTTTCTAGACCTTCATAGTGACTTCAAAACTATATATGCTCTGAGGTATCCTTGCAACCTATATAAAAGAACTTTTCACTGTACTAATGCTTGGAACAGGAAATGAGAGTGTTGGATGATTCCTTCTGATGCAGAACCGAAATATTCCCATTTATCACTGAGTGATGGTTCAGAGCCATGTATGTCGATGTGTTCACAGGCTGGATGTATCTGAGGAATACATGACTGTGTGCTCCAGCTAGCCACACCTTCTGTGCGGAGCCATCAAGATCACTGGGGCTTGGTCATAGCTCTGTTTCTCCCATTAAAGCATTAACTCACCATGAGAATAGTTAGAAACAGAGTTTTAAAACTCAGCATGTTAGTGTGAATGTTGTAAAACACAAGAATGCTTTTAATATATATGTCCTTTTGCCATGGGAAGTATCATTNTGGAAATATAATTTTTTTAAAAAAAAAAAAAAAAAAAAAAGCATAAAATGAAACAAATAAATGAGGGAGGGAAACATCCACATTCACAAAAGCATTCACTCCTGAAAGGTAGATATCTAAACTGCAGCACATATGAGTTGGTTATATTCTAATTGCTCTCCTTTTTCCCTCAGTTTCTGTTCTCTGAGGATATAACAGCCACGAATAAAGCAAAATGGATGGTGCTGAGTGAGCCATAGTGAATTACATGTAGCGATGTTCTTCCTCTGAGTGCAGGTCCAGGCACTGCTGTCTCTGTGATAGCATTGGAAAGCAGAGGCAACTCACTGCAAAATATAGCCTAGAAAAACACCAGCAGACAGTGCTAGATGAACATGGAGAAAATATTTAATTCATTTTTTAAAAAGTTTTTAATGACCCTGTAGAGTAACTCGAGCTTCTCTGCCTTTGTGAGCACTGTCAGTAGATGAATCGTGTGCTTGTCAGCAGTACGGATGAAGCTGGGCAGCGGCCACCGCCACGCGTAGCTTTGGGTGTGCGGAGCACTGCATGCACCCACGTTGGCCCCTCCCAGCTGCAGAGCCATTCATAGCATCTCTGGAGCAAGCTAAAAATGTGTGTGGGTGAAATAAATACACGCTGTAAACCAAACGCATTACGCATCTCCTGAGAGCAGTGCCAGGAGCCCTGGGAGGCGTGCTGTGCCCGGGCCTCGCAGCTCTTGCAAAGAGCGCTCGTGCAGGCACACTGGCAGCAGGAGAGCGCCGTGAGAGACGTGCTCTGCTTTGGAAATAGGGGGCTGCTTATATCCAGCACCGCACGGAGAATGCTTAGCGTGTAGTGGCAGTGGGAGAGTGTGCATCAAAGAGATGTTTTTAAACTAATTTGAGATTTTGGCTTTATAGTTCAGACATGCTAACATTTTTCCTATTTTGATGCAGATCAGTTAAATGTGATTTATTTGTTTATTTAAATTATTTTCATAGAGACCATCAAGCTCTGCTATGGGGAGAAAGTTTCCATAGTAGGCTCAGGATGTTAAATATCTGTTATGAAGACAATAATGTTTAAATTATTGTCTTCATAAATTATTGTCCCCTAATGGGGACAATTCATAAATTGTAAATCCAAAACTTCACTGAATATTCCAGAGTAGAGCAAGCAAACTAAGGTACCAAGCTATGTCTGCATAGCGACTCCCAGCTCTGCTGGACTTGGTCCAGCACTGAACTAGTGAGTGGTGTTCCAGTCCCTAGCAGGCTGCAGGGCAGGGAGCAGAGGCGAGCACAGTCCTGCATTCAGTAAGGGTCCAGCTGGGTGGTCACCACGTTATGTCTGCTGTGGAACAGAAGTTTGCTGTAGCAGGGGGGAGTGCAGAGCTAAATATTTAATTAGCATGCTGAGGTCATACTTCATCTACGTGTCTGTCAACGAGGTGTTCGTTTTATGACTGCACACTGATGCTTGCTAACTTATGGGTGAGTTGGGAGGTGAGCATAAACTGCTAAATTTTGAGATTTTTCCCAGCGGGAATTCAAGTACTCACCCTATTAAGTAATTTACAGTTTCTACTCAAGCAGGACTTGACGCATATTCAGTAGCACAGTGGTGCCAAAAGCATGCCATGGGTTTGTCCGCTGCAGTGTTGGACGTGCAATCACCGGTGTGAGTTGTGTCCGGAGTGGAGCGTCTTACTCCCAGAAGTGCTATTGGCGCAGTGATGGTCTGTGTTGTGATGGAGCTCTTGAGTTTGGTAGGCAAGCCTTTCAGTTCATGCTAGATTATTATAAAGTTAAATAGTTACCAGGCAGGTGCTGGTAACTATAATTTTTTCTTCTGGTGAAGCAAGTATAAATGCCTTTTGAAGTTTCAATATCTACTTACAGCTGAAACTTAGCTATATTTTTATTGTGTAGAATAAACGTACGTATCCTTGATAGCTAGCTATGCTATTGCAGTGATCTAGATTCCTCACAAACCTGCCATGGATTTGAAAGTTTATAGCACAGGGATGTTTAGAAAGAAAAATAGAAGATATATCTCGTAAGCACCGTAGAAATCATAGAACACTTGGATTTCCTTTTCAAGTGAATTGATTGGAAAACAGAACTCCTGTCTAAAAAAATAACGGGAGTGTACCTGCCCCCATCAGGCTTACCTGCCGAGCTTACCTGCAAATTGTTGGAAGGGTTAAGCAGGGAAAACTAACAAAGAAACAAAACAAAGAAAAAAACACACAAAAGAAAACCCACAAACCATAATGCAGGCTGAAAGTATAAAGCTGATCGAAGTCTTCCCTTTCAATTGGCAGTCAGTCCTCCTCCTTTAATGGAGCTTATAGAACTGCATATTCCTAAATCTGACCTATTTTAAGACTAGCAAGAGAATGGTGGGCAAAAAAAAAAAAATCAGAAGTCTAGTGATCAGGGGGTGTCTTAATATGTTTAAAAAAAAAAAAAAGTATTAAAATGGGCAAATCTCATAGCATCTTTGGTGAAATCTAAAAATGCTTTGGTGGTGTCCAGTTGGGAACCAGATGAGTCATCTGAAAACCTTGGCTCTGACTGCTTGTACTTTGTGATGTGTTGAAGCAGGCACACCTGTCAGGAAGGAGTCGGTCTCAAGTTTAAATTAGTTTTGTTGTTTGACAAAAAAGGGTTTCTATTCATTTAGTGGGACTTGAGTCTTTTGCCATTCATTTAACAGGATTTCATGGTACGTTCAGGATTTGAGTGAATCAGATTGACAGAAGCCTGCTTTGTATTCATTTTTAAAGAGGCTGTGTTTCCCATTCTGATTTCTAATTTTTTAAAGCGAGCATTTGTGTAAATATGTCTTCTGAAGATACCGATCTTAGGCTTAAAGTTTAGTTGTACAGTGTCATTAAAACAGTTCAAATCAGTACTCAGGGCTGTCACAGCTTCAGGGTTTGATTTAAGAATTCTTTTAATTACATTGAAAAAATGGTTTCAAATAGCAGAGCTACAGAAACTGTGTAGTTTACTGTGCAGAAGGGTTTTATTCAGTCTCTGAAATCAATCTAGAAATGAGCCAGATTCCAACATTGCTGCAAAATCAGTTCCTTAGGATTGTGAAATGTCTCCGCATTACCTATTTGAATTTGTGTTGAAATATTTATTCGTGGTTTGAAACAAGTTTGTTACTGTAGGGCAGACAGAACATGTTATACAAGTGGAGTCAGCTGTGTTTCTCATATACCCACGGTGTGGCACAAATTGATGGCTGTGATACCAGCCTCCGTACCGGGCGGGTGTGTATTTGTTTTGGCAGGGGCGTTGCCTTCCATATCTTCTTCCCACCCCCCCGGTCTCCCTGTTGGCTCTCCCCTCCAGCTCACTGCTGGGCATAGCCGCAGCGGTGCCGTGCAGCTGGTGGGGCACCGCTGGGCTGGGACAGGCACCTGGGAGTAGGAGGCAGGGGATGCTGCCGGAGCTGGCGCTTGTGCTGTCAGAAGCGAACATCAAACGATGCCTGTGTTTCATCTGGAATCAAGCACCGAGATCTGTAGAAGGATTTTGCATAAGTGCAAGCTAAGTATTGCTATTTATCATTATTGCCTTTTTCATCTTCATGTTATTTTAAAACAATCAGAATAGCCTTTGAAGTTAGGGAAGGTTCTGTTTTTCTCATTACATAACTGGCTCAACTAAAGCACAAAGAAGCAAGGTAACCTACCTAACATCAGGTTATTTCGTATCAGAGCCAGCCTTGTGTTTCAAGTTCTGGAAAATACTTCCTTCCTTGAAGGCCAAACCCAAGCTTTCACAGGTACATAACGCACGCACTTGTGTGCCCTCACACAAGCAGCAGTTACTGGTTTGAAGGAGGTCACTTTGGGCGGTACCTTGGAAACAAGCTGCGTGTCAGTGGAGGCTGGGGTCATGCTGGGGTCTTGTGGGGTGAAGGCCTTTCCCTCACCGCGTCCTTGTACCCAGCGCAGCTTCTGCCCGGTCTCCTTCTGACATGCTCTGTTCTGCTTGCCAGGTTTCCACATCCTCTTCTGCTCTTCTCTTAATTCCCTTCTACTTAAGGATGTCCCCAAATAGCTGCATCTCATATCCGTGAAATATCTTTGAGAAGGATGTTCATCCTGCCTGGAAGCTGGCTGAATCTCCATCCCAAGCAAGGGCGGGGATGGAAGGAAACAGCGCTTGCAGAGGTCTCTCAGCTCGGGAGGAGAGACGTCCTTCAGAAGGAACCAGGAGAGGCTCAGCTGCTCGCTGGCCTCTGCTCGCAGGCATGGGCACGGTGATGCAGCCACGGCAGAGCAGCGTCTGGGTGGGAGCAGAACGAGAAAATGGAGCGTGAGAAGAGACTGAGATGCGCGAATGCTGACTGAGGGAGTGCCTAGGTCTCCAGTAATCGAAGGGAAGAGAATGTTCACTGCATTTCTCGGGGACCCTGGAGCAAGGCAGGCAGGGGATCTTTGGCTTTCAGCTTCATCGCTCAGTTTTTTTCTAACAGTAATTTAACATGGGGTGAAACCAACTGGTGTGTTGGGGAGAGGAGCAGTAATAGGTGTTACAACCGTAGCATTAGGGAAGAATTTTAAAAGCCCTAAAAAGGGAACCTGCTGAGTGTTGGAAATTACATGGCCAAGTAGAGAAGATGACTGGGAAAAAGAGGGAGTATGAGTGGGACTGAAGGCAAAATGGGGCACGTGCTTCGTGTTAGACTCCTTCCCCCCATGTCACGACAGGAGAAGCTGGAGCAGATGCGTGCTTTGGAACACCTCGTGGTGTCTGCATTGGTGTTAGCCAGACGGACACGGCCTTCAGCGGCTATGAATGTTACTGCAGTGTCAGACAGGTTTACCTCGCAGCTTTGGAGCCAGAGCTTCCAAATCTAAAATTACAAAACCGTGCACATACAGGAGCATGCGCTATCTATAGCGACTTGTACTGAGAGCACGGGAAAATGTTCTTGAGTCAGAAGAGCTATGTTTTGATACTGAAGTATTTGCAAACTTAAGGATTACAGTTGAGGATTACAGCATTAAGATGATTTAGGACATGAAATCTGAAATACTAGGGCAGAAACCAGAAGTAATTAAAGGTTTTGTCAGAACCTCCTTCTTGCTCTATCATTTTGTATTGATCTTGTTCCTTTGCTTGAGCAGATTATTTGCCTGAAACTGTGCTCAGATTAGGGATTTGTTGCACGGTGAGGGCAAACCCGCGCTCCCTGCGCGCCCCACGCCAGGCGGAAGCAGACGGCGAGCCCGCGGCGGGGCCGCGCCTGGCTNCCGTGGGGGCCCGGGCGCGCGGGGGCGAGCGGGGTCGCGGGGTCGCGGCTGCCGCTTCACAGGCGTCTGCGGGGTGCGGGGGGTGGGACGAAACTCGGCGTTTTGGCGTCGTTTTTGTGCTGTGTTTTCAGTGCAGCGATGTGCCCGGGAACATCAGGACTATGAAATATTTGACTGTTGAGCCAGTTGGGTTTGAAATTACTTAAAATAACTTTAAAGAGGCTTTATGAAGCACGTTTTTTTTTCCAGTTGCAGCACATGCCTTTTTTTTTTTTTTTTTTCTCTCCTGTTCCAGTGTTTTTACAGAGGTTGGCCGAGTGCCGCTGTGTTACAGCCGCTGTTGCCCTCCAGTGTAATGAGGAGGAAGGGCTGTGGGTTCAAGATCAATGCAAGGGGGTAATGCAGATGGTTTCACAGCCTTTTTATTTTTTTTGTTGTTTAAATCCTATTTTATTCCAATATGGAAGATGTTCCCAGTGTGTGGTTTAGTGTCCAAAATAGCTCTCAGTTAAGCTTGAATGCAAGGCTCAGATCTATACTTAGTGCAGTTCGCTTAAAGAAGCAAGACAGTTCTTTTCTCTCTGTAGCTACCAAACGTTTAGCTGTGTCTGAGGAACTTCAGAAAGATGATCTGAATTTGGGGCTGGCCTGGAGCTGCTGTTAAGGGCTGCTCAGCAGTGCAAGAAATTGCACTGAAAACGCCCGAACTCACAGAAGACAAGGCAGAAGGCGAAGCTGGCTTGGGTTTTTATCTGCTCAGGAGTTAATTCTCCAGAAACGTGACAGGCTGCTAATGCACGTCTCTGTATCTGCTCATCAAAGGAAGAGCCGTCAGGGACCGCATAACCCACTTCTCTGCCAAAGGAATTACCACGCATGCTTAATTCTTAAATTCCATCTATCAGTGCAGCCTTTGGTTTTCAAAACCAACAAAGAAGACTAGTCTAGTGCGTGCAGCTCAGGTGCATGCCAGCAGATGTTCCCTAGGAGGAGGATGGAGGCTGGGGAAGGGTTTCCACCACGGACTGCAGGGGTGCAGGGAGCCCTCTTCGTCCAACCGGCCGGTTCTGGCGACAGGTTTCCAGAGACATCTGCCCGACTTGCAGCTGTAGCAGGATTCCTCTAGTTTAGGCTGTAAGATCTGTATCTTCAGGCACTCTCTGAGAAGCAGAGAGGGGATCTGCAATGCATCGTTGCGGGGTCAGGATGTTACTGCAGGTCTCATAGGGGCCTGCTGCTTGCTTCAGCCCAGGTTCTGCATGTCCACAAGATTACCTGAGATCCTGTTTACCTCTGAAAATGAATAGAAATGTGAGCTCTCCAGATGTGGAGAAAAGATGAAAAGATGTCATAAAGAACACTTTGTAACATCACGTATATATGATTTTATAGAAAAATATGATACTAAATGCAAAGTGGAAAAATATTGTTGACTGCCTAAACCTTTTCTTCAAATAATAGGATGGCAGGAAATAGTGCAAACTTTCTGCTCCATCTAAGCCTTGCACTATGGAATAGAAACCAAGGATTTGCTCTCAAGTCCAGGGAAGAAACATCCATATATAGTTATATAGAAACAAAATTGCCTTAGGTTTGCAGCTTGGCAGGGCTGTTTTGTTAAGGAATGTCATACCATCTCACACCAAAATACACCATTCCCGTTGTGCTGTTCATCTGCGCCAGCACCGCATGCTCAGTCCCCTTCCACAGAAGTTTTCTTGCTAACCTCAGCCATTGTGTACTCAGATGCTTGCAAAGATCGGATGTGAAATAGTGTTCCTTGCCCGAGCTTTGGTTTGGTTGTTGATAGCGGTCACATCAGTCGGTATCAGATAATTACATTTTACACAGTCTTATGTTATTACAAATTTTGGCGTGGACTTTTATTACTTATTCATCAAGTGCTGACAGAAGGATGCAGTATCACTTTGAATTTACAGGTACCTAAAACAGAGTTAAGACAGTAGTTGTTTTAAAGCATGCACCTATAAAAGCTTAGGTGTATGGCAAAAATTTGGGGGGGAAAAAGTTGAGGAAATGCTATTTTTCCCTTTCATTGTTCTCAGATGTATGTATGTTTTTTGTGGAAAACTGGAAGCAGCTCCTGCTGGAGTTCATTGCAGAGGTCTGCAGAGGGTAACTTTAAAGGTATTGCAGCCTTGTAGTACCAGCTTAACTGAAGGGTTGGGTCTGATGCGTCAGTGGAGAAGGCTGTGCGATGGCGTTTCTTGTCTGCGTGTTTAAAAGCCTACCATGATCCCTGAACAGCTACTAATGTACATTTCTTTCTTACAAGTTCTGTATTTTTTGTTTTGTTTTGTTTCACATTTTCTTCCCTGAACTGAACGAATTTAAGATTCACTTAAGGTAATTTGAGTCACCTTGGTATATTTGTGTTGGAGGTATTCTTGTCATTTGCTCCAACATGCAGAAGACTGAGCTCTCACATCAGGAAGGAGGGGGTGGCCGGTAAGCAATGGATGGCCTGGTTTGCACAGGAAGATCCCCGGAACACGTTTGATATAAGCTGAGCAGATAAGCAGATTGTTGCTTGTATGTTATGCACAGATGTTTTGTAAGGAGCCGCAAAGTATTTAAATTAAAAAACAAGCAAACAAAAAAAAATGTGTAAGTACAAATATTTTCTTTCTTTTTTTTTTTTTTTTATGAAAGAAGTGGGAAATAAATCATATGCACCATGACACTGTTAACCTAGCAAATACAGTAAGATCTGAATCTGCGGGCCTTTGGAAAAGTTGATAATGGTACGTCTTTTCAACAGGCAAAGACTTGGTCAAAAAAGTTGCACTCAGCGACTGTGAGAAGAAATGTGACTTTAAAAGCAAGTGGGATTTGTTAGGCTTACAGAATCCCTTTCCCACTTCGCGGAGCATATGCAGCCGCCTGCAGCTGAAGGCCACATTGCCCACACCCTTCAGCCTTCCATCTCGCGTTGTGGTTGTGATTAAACGTAAGGTTTCCCTCACGCTTCTGATCTCGTTCTTAACATGATTAAGATTCCTTAGTAGAAGAGCAACTTCTGTAACAGGTTGGCAGTGAACATACTGAATCTATCACATCAAAGAAATAGTTGCAGGATGGCGTTAAGAGCACTTCTTTTTAAAGCAATCTGTATGGGCAGATCTTTGAGTCCCTGCGTAGTTTTCCTGGCTTTGATCAGAGTCCATACAGCTGTAGTTGTTTTGGAGAATCAGATGTTAACTGTTGTGCTGTGAAGGCTGAAGGGAGGTGTTCTCCTTACTTGTTGGAGGCTGTGATTGCTAGCTGCTCGGTGCTATGGTTAATGAAATAAATGTTAATATGTAGGTACCTTCCAGCTGTAAGACTGCTTGGCCTCTGCGCATGTTGATACTGGAAGTTCTGTGGGAACACAGGTAAATTTTTGAAAACTGGTTTTCATTGCAGACAGTAATTGCAGTGTTTCGCTGACATGCTGCTGTACAATACTTGTCTAAACTTAAACACACACACATTTTCTCGCATTATTTACTACTGCGTGACAAATACACAGCTGTGAGTCATTTACTTGAGCAGTGGGCTGCAGATTTTCTAAAAATTGAATGAAAAGTTTCAATAGCAATGCAGAGATCTGGCGGAAATTTGTTTCATGTGCAAATGTCGTGTGTTATGTGGTCATCCCCTACTTCCAAAATACAGGTGTCAGAACACCAATATCTGCAGGCATTCAGGGTTCTTTTCATACTACATGCGCACACGCTTAGAGAGAGAGTGCACAGCCCTGTGTCTGTCCGTGTACTTAACAGTCAAGCATTTCAAAGTCCAAGGTTTCGTATTCCGTAGTTTAAAGAGCAGGACACAACGTAATGGCTTTCACAGCTCTAAGGCTGGCCCTTGTGTGCTGTTGTGCTGGGATACAGTCTTATCCATGTAATCAGAGGTTTCCCCCTGGGATTCCCAGTGTTTGAACGTGGGTGACACTCGCTGTCTGTCCTCATAACTTTCTGAAGATTCCTTGTTCTAACGGTGCTGTCTTCAGCGCCCCAGGTTTGATGCCCAGGGGAAGAGGACCCTGCAGGCAGTGACACGCTGCGTGCCCCTTGGCCATTGTGCTGCAGCAGCGTTGGCGTAGTGGGAGAGAGGAGCTTTCAGGGTGGTTTTTAGTTGCTATAGGCAGGAGCCTATCCCTTCTTCTCCTGATTTCCCACTCCATGCTTTGCAATTTAACAGCGGTATTAGAGGCAACAGTCTGACGTGCTCTGAAGTGGAAAATGTGACAATTCTCCGTGGGTTCCCTGGTCCCACAGCCAAGACTGGCTGTGTGACCTTCGCAGCACGGCCTTTGGCGCTTGAACTGACGCAGTGACGCAGGCAGGGGTGGGTGGCTGGTGCTTCGTCTGCTGGGGGGCTGCACTGGGGGCGAGGGCAGTGCGGGGCAGTTGGCCGGAGGCTTCGTGGTGACTGCTGGTGGAAAGGGGAGCCACAGGAATCCTGCACCTTCCTTCTGGCTCCAAGAGAAGGGTGCTGCAGTGTTTACAGACTGTTTGCCCTTGACCTTCATCACCTCTTTTTGTCTGAGTTTCCCTTTGTTTCTCAAAATGTTCTTTGGTCATAGGATAAATGTTAATTTTTTAAATACGGAAACAGGAAGCATGCAAAAGAAGCTATTACTTTTGAAAGTTAAATTACAGAGAAATAAAAAGCAGCAGCTTTTTCAAGCATAGGAGCAGATTGGAATACTTTTGCATTAATTAATATTACGAGCTTATGTTTATAGCAGAAAAATTAATTTGAAGGGAAAATATTACTCCTCATGATGTCGTTAATGGCATCAGCGTTTCTCTTTGTCATTTCTGGGGAAAGCTAAGAAAGCAGCAGTAGAAAAATTGTGTGGTCAATATGGAAGCTTAATTTAAAAAAAAAGAAAAAAAGAAAAGATATTGTACAAGTGTTTGACAACTGTATGGCAAAGATGCATTAGGAGAGAATGAGAAATGCCTGATGTGGTTTAAGTGCCCATGGGGAGCATCAGAAGCAAGGGCCAGGCTCGGCCAGATGACTCGCCTCTAGCCAAGCACTGGAAGAAGCAGCGGCCCTCTGTGCGTGCCTCTGACAAAGTTCTCTCCCTACACAGGATCTGTTGTGCTTGGGGTTTGGAGCACACAAACAAGCTCTGTGCTGCTGCCGGGGTCAGCACGCTGCCGGGAGCGGAGCTTTGTGTGCTACCAGCTGCTCCCCAGCCAGGAGGACGTTGCCTCTGTTTTAATGACTTGAATGACTTGTGCTGCTGCTGCAGCTGATCCTCTCAGCATGTCTCTGTATGAACCCAGGCTATTGCTTTTTGATGCAGTACAGTTGTTTGGGAACAGTGCTGGGATATCAGTGTTTCTGGTCTGAAATTTGAAGGCAGTGCCCAACAGCTTATGCAGTTCCTTCTGTTTGTATCTGTCACCGAAGAAATACCCAAACATTGATGACGATCCCAAACAATCACTTATTGAACAGTAGCTGTGCATGCTTGAAGTCTGTTCCCATGATGAGATGATGATGAAGTACAGAAGCTGTAGGACAGGTGTCATGTCATTGTAGATAAACTTTAAAAGCAGAGTTGAATGGTTTAGGAATGGGGCTGTTAACAATTTCAGACTGTCGAAAATATATATATATGTATAATAATTACACCTATATATGTGTACGTATTTTAAAAGATAAGCCAAAAAATGTAAATTATGATTGAGCTATTCCATTTACAGAAGTAGAAAAGTCAAAATTATCATTGCCCTGCCAGCAATCACAGATTTTCTTACACTTGCCTAGTATTTTGCAGTGCTTTGTACGATACACGTTTCCTGTATGTTGTGTTTTTTAAATACATATATATATATATATAAAAATATATATATATCTCTATATATCGTGTGGGTGGGTGGATGGATGGATGCACATAGTTTGAATTCATAATCTAGATGAAAACTGTAACGTAAGGTTTTTAATCTCCACATGGCAGATGTTCCAGCAATTACTGCACAGCACAGTGCTCTGGGGCAGTAGCTGATTGTCCCAGTGATACTCCGTGGTACCAAAAGCAGTAGCGAAGGTATTTCTTTGGACAGAACTTCAAATTTGATGGTGTCGTGATTGCCATGAGCTCCCTCTTATCTGAAGGGTTGATCTGGTGTGTGCTGCATGTTAGTTTTGATGGGTAATTTTGTAGATACTTGCATCACATCTGAAATTCTGTTTTTTTTTTTTTGTTTTACCAACTTTTTAGTATTTCTGCTTACCATTACAATTTTGTAAAAATGGCAGCTGATGTCTTTTAAACTTGCTTTCTCTTTTTATCTGTTTCTCTGTTGTTCATCACACTGGGAACTGGGATAAGTGAATCATGTTTCACTTACTGGAAAGGCAGATCAAGCAAAGTGAGTTTGTTCATTCAGCTAGTGTAGACTGGGATAAGTTTTATTTCAGTCTCACCTTAAAATTTACCCAGTGTTTAAGCCTTGTGTGCATCATATGTTTAGTGGGTTTAGAATAGTTAGGTCTCATTACAAGTCTTTAAAGGAGTGCTTTTAGCAATATATAAGACAAGTTTAAACATAGTTCCCAAACTTGGTTTTAAAGCCAAGGTAAGTGAAGTCTTGTAATGCCACATTCCAGTGCTTCTGACATCAGAGGAGTATCTGCAGTAAGAAAGTTGTGTATTAAAGGGGCTGGATATTTATGTGCCTAAAGAAGCAAGACTGGGATCTGAGGTGGAGTAGCACTCGGCTAACCATTCAAGACACCGACAAAATTTTTCATGAGAACCTCCCCCCCACTCTACAAAAAGGTAGTAAATTGGCAAGATACATTTTGACAAAAATCTTTTTTTTTAAANAAAAATTTTTTTTTTTAAAAAAAAAAAAAAAAGGCTTAGTAGAACTATTTAGTTTTCAGTGTTTTATTATTGTTTTCAGGTTGTTTTGCTGTTGTCTGTGGAGATGTCTGTCTTTGTGGATTAAGCAGTGAGAATCATCCTGAAAATGATCTGAGCACTGACACATCAAAAAATAAAAGTACTTTGAAATATTTGCACAGACATTCTTGCATCTAGTATATGTGTAGGTGCTGGAACACAAAACATTCATTATTCATCACATTGCAGCACTATTAGCCATTTTTAAACTTATTTATTTTGAGATTTTCATTTCTAGGTGGGGTAAAAGAGGTGAAGGTTACAAGCCTGATGCGTAACAGGAAACTTGGTTATGACACTGACAGCCGAGCAGCACTGCATCCGTTTGGATGGCTGTGCTGAACTTCACCAGATAAAAAGGAGACAAAGAAGACTCACTTTCGGGTTTTGGTGCCTTTCTCCAGTGCCTTTTGGTGACAAAAAATGTTGAGAAACTGCAGATCAGCTGTGCTTGGGAGGATCAGCTCCTTTGCCATCCTTAGATTTTAAGAAGAAAAATAGATCAGTGCAGTGTCTTGCAGTCTGGAGTATGACTTTTTCTTTTCTCGTTGGTGTAATAGCAATTACATGTTCTTACAGTCCTGACTTTCTCAAATTTACAATTAATCTTCATCTTGTTTTCTTTCAGATTCTTCTCATTCTTTCCATCGAGATGAGACGATAGTTATTGCCCTCGCATCTGTGTCTGTACTAGCTGTTTTGATTGCTGCTCTGTTCTTTGGATACAGAATGCTTGCAGGTAGTT
>VXAV01000443.1:95506-118175 GCA_013399715.1 Alectura lathami | reverse complement strand
GAAAAACCACAGTAATAGCAGAGAGGAATGCCAGCAACCAATGTCACTCCCTAGCCATAGCCTTTTAAGTGAAGAAGGGAAATATTATCGGTTGTTGTTTGCCATTAGGCTGCTGCCATCTAGCGTTCAAGATCGTTATTGCTAACAATACACTGCACCTGAGTGTGACGCATGGGTCATGCTGACAGACATCAACTGCCAGCTCAGGCAGTTTGCAGGCCACATGGCAGTGCTATGTGAGCACTATTTTTATTGTCCAGAGTTCATGAACGGTGAGAGTTGCACTGATGGCTAAGGCAGTGCTTTCAGTATTGAGACCTGATATAGTGCCCAAAATATCTTTCAGACTTTCCTCATGAACAGATGGATGGATGGAAGGTGATGTAATTTAATGTGGTCTTTAGCTATTCATAGTGACATGGGAAATTCAAGGAAAACCAATCCTGTGAAATAAAACAAGAGGAAATACGCTGTTAAAACTTAACAAGCGAGAAAGTGTAGTGACCTCCACCTTCTTCCCGAGCATACAGAGTTAATCTGACCTGCAGTATTCCTTCGGTAGTCAAACAGCTGCACATTACATGCAGAGACTTGTAATCTGCCTGGGCTTCCTCCCAAACCCCAGTTGCACAGACATTAGGTGTCATCCTCAGGCTCCAAGACATTCTGAAGGTGCCCCTCAATCCGCAGTGTTTGAAGATGCTATCCTCTGAGAGGTTTTTGAACAACACTTCATTCATTTCCAGTTAATTCAGCTATTTTGGGGGGAGGGAGGGGTGGGGCACAGTGGTTTTAGGAGTGGAATGAGAATATCTTGATAGGGACTTTGATGCTACCTTTCATCACTTGAAAGCCCTTGCCCTGCCCTTTTTTTTTTTTTTTTTGATCTGTGATTTTTTTCTTTCTTTTGCTAACAGGGGAATCTGTGCCAGAGTACCAGATGGCTTTCCAGACAGAAGTCGGAAACCATCCCACTTTTGAAGATATGCAAGTCTTGGTGTCCAGGGAGAAGCAAAGACCAAAATTCCCAGAAGCATGGAAAGAGAACAGCCTGGTGAGATAGAGTAATCGCTAACAAACAATTGAGCCAGTTATAGGGTGTCATCGTTTCTTGAAAGCAGTGTTTGAATATGCATGAAGTATGTATACCCACATACTCTCTGTATGTTGGATGAGAAACATTTTCTGCCTTTGGACATCTAATAAACTAGTAACACCCTGAAACAGCTGGCAGAATGGCAAAATAGAATCCTCCAATACTGAAATTTGGAAAACATTGTAATAAACTGTGAAGAAGTATAGTCCTCAGAATGTGCAGAGGCTACAGTTTCTAGCAATTGTTCCATTATTAACTACATTAGAAATTTTGTATGGCTTCATTTGATCTACAGTTTTAATTTTCAAAGGTATAAACCAAGTAATGTTGTTTGCTGTTTTGAATTAGTACGGCTATGGCTTAGAGCCTTGCTTGCTGCTGCAGGCCGACAAGTTCCTGCAAGTCAGCTGAACTCTGGTAGAGTCTGTGTGCTTGCTTTCATCTGCAGCAAAGGTGAGGTCACGTGACCCCCCTTGGCCAAGTGGGGGTTGTTTCTTTTATCACAAGCAAAGTGCAATGTCAACAGCGACTGGGTTCCACCTGATACGTGATGGCTTATTTAAGCACATAGGGAAATTCACATATTTGACTCATGTAAAAAGATAATTTCAGGAATTCACTTTCTGAAAATTTTCCCTTCAGTCTTCGGAGACTTTGCTAGTTGATAAGTATGTAGCTACTGTGCAGATAATGGGGAGCCTAAGGCCTCATCTGTGCTGGTACTTGTGAATATGTATGAAACCATTTTCAGAGAGGAGCATAGCCTCCGGTGTTAGCAGTGTTATAAAACGTGTTGTAACTGAGTTGAGAGCTTCATAGAAAGTTTTTCTTGTTGCACAGTTTTGGCCAGTCTTAACAAATGTTTAAAAAAAAAAAAAAAATCCACACCCGAAGTGTATAGGAAATCAAGCAGCAACTGTTTTAACTAGAACCACGTTGGCAAATACAGTGCTGGAAGAACCCAAGCTTGACAACTGTTTTTGAGGACAGTTGCAACTGAACAGTTTTAAGGCTGGTTTTGTTTTGCAGACTACTATTTAAATGTTAATTCTGTTCTAACAAATTGACAGACTGCGGTAATTAGACACTGACCTGGTAAGGATCCACATATTTGAACTGCTTAACACATTCTTTATGGTGTCACTAACATTTTTACAAAAATCTGACATTAAAAAAAAAAAACAGCTTTAAGGATGGATATATACTATTGCTTTGAGAGAAATGAACAAAAAAATAACTTGTAGTTCTTTCATATGTATCAAACAACCCGCTCCACCCTGTGCCAGTCTAGTGTAATGTCTCAATAAACACTCTAGGAGAGATGCTGTAGAAAAACAAGCTCCCTGTAACCTCACCCAGGACCCAGATCCTCTACCTCCTGTATCTCATGCATGGGATAAAAGACTTCTGTCCATTATTTAAAGCTATGCTGACACGTTGGGTTAAAGCACTTTTGTGCAAATTCACATATTAGAGAAATGTGTTTGTTCTTTTCCTTTTAGAAATACAAATAAAAAACAATGTTTTATTGTTTAGGTCACATAAGTAAGGTGCTCTAAAGATGTGGAATCCTAATCTTATGATTACCTATGCAGTCTCAGACCGCTTCTTTGAACATGTGTTACGACACTGACTTTGATTAGTGGTATTGTTTTTCACAGTGCAAATCAACAATCTGAGCAGATGATGTGCACAAAGCAATAAAAGGGCATAAAAGGGCTATAAACTGGGTTGGGATGTTACCAGCGTTTCTGTTCCGTTTGCTAAGTTCACAACAGGGACCAAGCTTGATTTCAAAGGTCGGGACTGAAGGATATTAGTAGAGTAATGGAATAATGCAATTTCCTTCCTTTCATCTTTTTTATGAATTGCAGAACTTCTAAACAGTGAGTTTTAGTGTAGAACCCTTTGAACCTGAAATTAATAGAAAATACATTATTATGTTACATGTGAAGCTCTAGAATTTCAGTCTTGCTGACTATCTGTACTGTAATCACTGTGCTCCTTAAAACATTGAAAGGAAAGGATTTGCTGGGGGACTACGAAATTAAATAGTGGTTACATTTACTGCTGGTGAAACCTTTAGGGGAGAGGCAAGATAGGAGATGAGGATGTCCAATAACTTAAAGATGCATCTAAATTGTGACTAACTCAGGTACTAAAAGCTGAATGAAGCCCTTTTATTTTGGTGGAGCAAACATATCCAGTACGCTGTCCTGATACTGCCCCTGATGGTGTTTTTGACTCATGTCCCTCAGCTACGAGTGGTTTAGTTTCTTAGCCTTTATTTGATTGACTGTGGGAACTAGATAAAAGATCTGCTTGTGTGGGAGCTCATGCCACCTGTGCAGCCATAGCTGCATCACTGAGCAGCAGTGACTTGCCAGATGCGAGCTGTGCCAGGAGCCTGCTCTGTGGGCGAGGAGCTCTTTGCTAGCAGGCAGAGCTACTCCTGGCTTTCACTGCCAGAAGTGAACAAGGCAGTTCTGGCACAGAAGCAATCAGCAGGGTCCACCGAGTACTTTAGTGCCCAGCTGGGACTGTTCACAGTCACTGGTGCTGGAGAGGTTAAAGCTGGGCTGTGATGTGACTTTCTGGCAAGCCATGGGCCGATCGGCAGCAGGGGTCCACACACGTCTGCCTGTTTCCTGTGCTTAGGATGCTGTGGAAGTAGAATGTTCCGTGCTCGTAATTTCAGTTGTCTCCTCTCCAGGTCTTTGACCATATGGCAGCATGATTTGAAGGCCATGAGCTCTAATCCTGACTGCACCATTCACCGTGCACAGTGTGATCCCAGGAAAGTGTGTCTGTTTCCATTTCTCCATCTGTTAAGCAGGGGCAGCAATAATCTCCTCCCATAGCAGACACATTCACTGCTATTTATGAGGTATTTGGATGTTACAGTAGCAGGCAGAAGAAAAGCATGACAAAATGGGCAAGGCCGTGTCAGTTGCATACAGTGCAGGGCAGCAAGGCAGGGACCATTAGCTAAATTGAGAGGATGGCAATGGCAGGGTTTCCCGAGTATCCTCAGTCCTTTGTACATGACTTCACAAAGCAGGGAGAATGAGCACACATGCATCTGAGAGGGCAGGCTGAAGGTTGCGTAACTTTGCCTAATGAATTAATTGCCTAATTAATCTTCCCAGTTTGTGTGTGTGAAGCATAATAATATCAGTCCTGCATATTGCTTTTATTAGGGTAAACTGGCATTGAATGAAATTGCGTTGTGTGTCTTCCATTTCTTTTCCTCACCAACTTGTGACTATTTTCATCATGCTGTCATAGAACAGTAAATTAGAAGCACGATGTGAAGGGAAAATAACTTAAGAAAAAGGGGTTTTGTTTGTCTGTCTCTCGGCAGGCTGTGAGGTCACTTAAAGAAACAATTGAAGACTGTTGGGATCAAGATGCTGAAGCTCGATTAACTGCCCAGTGTGCTGAAGAGAGAATGGCAGAACTCATGATGATTTGGGAGAGAAATAAATCAGTTAGTCCAACGGTCAACCCTATGTCAACTGCCATGCAAAATGAGCGGTAAGAAGAGAAAATATTTGTTTTAGTTCACAGTGAATGTCCAGTGCTTAGCTCACTCCAGGAAGGAAACTAGAGCACACCGTTCACTTAATGCGTCTGCACCTGCGGATGTGTTATGTGAGCTAGTCTGCATATGGGCTTTGTATATGATCCTGACTGGTTTGTAATGCATGAATCCACAAAAGGAACATTTTTACAGCTTTGGTTTCTTAGGATCTCTGATACGTCCCCAGAATTCAGACACCTTGTATGTAAACAGCTGTTCTTGTTGCAGAAGGGCCTTTTAAGCTGAGTTTAGACAAACTGTCCGAGCAGGCTTACAAAGACATAAAGTGACCATGAACTGTCTTTAGGGACTCTTTCTAAATGATGCATTAAACTTCTGTTTAAAACGCTCCGCTAAAAGCTGTGAGTGTTGAGGCAATAAGAGCTCAGGAAATCACCAAGACTCAAACCTACAGCTATTCGGTTTAAGAACTACAGAGCCCTTGTTTAAGTCATTGGTACTGTGACCCCAGTGAGAGAGGTGACGCGCATTCCCCTTCTCTCCTTATAAATGATAGAGGGGTGAGAATTTGCAGAACTGACATTAGTGCTTAAATAGTACACGCCATTTAGTTTAGAGATCTGAGTTTGAGAGAATGGTAATGGTTGCTCTGTGTGGCAGGGTTTGTCCCGAAAATTTTCTGTTCAAAACATGGAACACCAAAATTGTTGAAATAATAGATTTTTCGTGGTTTAGAAGCTTGTGACTTTTTCCCAGCATCACTTTCTCCATTCTGTATATATAGTTCTTGTTGCAGTCCTTCAGCATCACTTCCCTGCAACTAGAGCAGTACCTTAGCAGTGAACTGTACAAACAGAGCATTGGACAAAAAGAAGAACATTACTGTTATGCGGCTTACGTGTATAAATAACATCCATGACAAAACTGCTGTCCTAGTATAACAATTCTGTGCTTCCCAGGATTTTTCAAGTAGGATCTCAGTTTTTTACTGTATCTGTCGTTAGTTTATGCATGGAAAGAAACAGAAATTCATTCAGCTCTCTTAAATGAGAGGCTTTATGATATATGGCAACATTTACTTACGTGATCTTAATATCACTTATTTTTTCTTAAAGGAATCTGTCACATCACAGACGTGTGTCAAAGATAAGGCCATATCCAGATTATTCTTCTTCTTCCTACATTGAAGATTCAATCCACCACACTGACAGCATAGTGAAGAACATTTCTTCTGAACATTCAATGTCCACTACCCCACTGACTTCGGGGGAAAAGAATAGAAACTCCATTAACTACGAGCGGCAACAAGCACAAGCTCGCATCCCCAGTCCCGAGACAAGTGTCACCAGTTTGTCCACCAATACTACCACCACCAATACAACTGGCCTCACTCCTAGCACCGGCATGACCACCATATCTGAAATGCCTTATTCAGATGAAACAAACTTGCATACTACAAACGTCCTGCAGCCAGGTGGGCCCACTCCGGTTTGTCTGCAGCTAACAGAGGAAGACCTAGAGACAAATAAACTGGATCCAAAAGAAGTAGATAAGAACCTGAAAGAAAGCTCTGACGAGAATCTGATGGAACATTCACTTAAGCAGTTTAGTGGGCCGGATCCACTCAGCAGCACTAGTTCCAGCTTGCTTTATCCACTGATAAAACTTGCAGTAGAGGTGACAGGACAACAGGACTTTACACAAGCTGGCAATGGCCAAGCATGTTTGATTCCGGATGTCCCATCCGCTCAGGTCTATCCTCTACCCAAGCAACAGAACCTTCCGAAGAGGCCTACTAGCCTTCCTCTAAACACCAAAAATTCAACAAAGGAGCCACGGTTAAAATTTGGTGGCAAGCACAAATCAAACTTGAAGCAAGTGGAAACGGGCGTTGCCAAGATGAACACTATCAATGCCGCAGAACCTCATGTGGTGACCGTTACCATGAATGGAGTGGCTGGGAGGAGCCACAGCATAAACTCGCATGCTGGCACAACCCAGTACGCCAATGGGGCAGTGCCGTCCGGTCAGACGGCCAGCTCAGTAGCACAGAGGGCCCAGGAAATGCTTCAAAACCAGTTCAGTGGAGAGGATAGCCGACTGAATATTAATTCAAGCCCCGATGAGCATGAACCCTTGTTGAGGCGGGAGCAGCAGGTTGGCCACGATGAAGGTGTTCTGGATCGCCTCGTAGACAGGAGAGAGCGACCACTTGAGAATGGCCGAACAAATGTTAATAACAATAACAGTAATCCATGTCCAGTGCAAGACCCAGCTACACTCGGTATGCAGAACGTAGTGAGAAATCCCGGGCAGACTCAGACTAGAAGAGCACAGAGGCCTAATTCGCTGGATCTATCAGCCACAAACAGTTTGGATAGCAGTAGTATGCAGTGTAAGTGCCCACAGAAGTGGAACGGTTTCCCTGACGCATTTTTTCTTTTACTGAAGAACTATGTATATCTGCTTGAATAGAAAATACTTGTGTCCCTTCTCCCTCCTCAAAGCATCCCTAGCGAATCCCACGTAAATTTAATTTCTATCAGAGCAATTTCAATCTTCTCAGTAAAGTCCTGTCTTCTGTCCCTATCAACTCCAGACTGTTTTAGGTCACTCTCCCTTACACATACATGGAAAAAATCTGTCCCTTTCTAACCTACGCACTTTGACTCAAGCAAGAGAGCAATTTCTACTCATGTTATTCTTTGCAAGGCATCTACCTTGGCAGCTGCAAAGGATATTGAAATGCCTCCTATGTCTTCCTTCGGGGGCACACTGTACCTGCTTTTCCTTATTTTTCCTCATTTTCTTTTAAGTAGGAAATGTTATTTTTTGTCTTTACATGTTAACTTGAGGTTAAATTTTATTGAGGTAAAGAAAAAAGAGTATTGCAGTAACTTTCTTTAAATGGAGGTTAAGGAAAAAGAAAAGATTTGAAGGTTAAGGAAAGTGATTTTTTTTTTTAACAATCAGATTTGTACTGCTGAATTTTTATCACGTTTAAAGTTGACAGGCAGGTGTTTTTGCCAGCTTTGCAATGCAACATCCCAAATCCTGAAGTAGGATCTTAACAGTGCATAGACCCTTTTGCCTCCAGGCAAAGGCCTAAGCCCTTGCCTGGGGCTTTGCATGTAAAGAAATGCTTTGTGAGGCCGAGTAGGATTAGGGGATCTATGACTGAACTGTGCTATTAAATGTTTAGCCTTTGCCATCTTGTAGTAGCTACATTTTTTTTTGTACCTTCCGTTACAGGTAATGTAAGATACTATGATTGCAAAAGCCCCTCAAATATCAAATGCTGATTCTGCTGTTTGATGCCAATGTGCATTCAAGGTAACACAAATTACTTCACTGAAGTAATTTCTGACAGAGAACAGAATCTGCCCCCTTGTTTTAGTGGCAGCTGCTATAGGCCGTCATGTCTCTTCCATACAGTTGCTTATTTTAGTAAGATTTTCTTATTATTGTACTGTTCTGCATGAGTAACAACCCTGGATTCTCCAGTCTAATCTTCCTGTAGTACAATTTTCTACTTCTTTTCTTTTTTCTTTTTTTTTTTCCCAGTAGGTGACTCCTCACAGGATGGCAAATCAGGCTCAGGAGAAAAGATCAAGAAACGGGTGAAAACCCCCTACTCACTGAAGAGGTGGCGTCCCTCAACATGGGTCATCTCCACTGAGCCGCTGCACTGCGAGGTCAACAACAACGGCGGTGACCGGGCAGTGCACTCCAAATCCAGCACCGCTGTTTACCTTGCGGAAGGAGGCACTGCCACCACAATGGTATCTAAGGACGCAGGAGTGAACTGCCTGTGAAATACTTTACATGCCAACAATTGACCTTTTTTTTTTTTCTTTCATTATTTGAAACAAACATGCAGAAGACATTTTAAAAAACTGCTTTCTCCTCCTGTCAGCAACCCCTATCAAGGACTCGCTTTAAATAGATTTCAGCTATGCAGAAAATTTTTAGCTTATGCTTCCATATTTTGTTATTTTGTTTTATTTTTTGAACGTTTTTGCACTTTTATTTAGTATCGCTAAAGTTAAGTCTGTCTGTTTTGACCACGGAATATATATATGTGTATCAAAAATGTGGTCTCAAAATATTTTTTTAAAAAAAAGTAACTCAAAAAGGTATTGCTGATAATCAGTTTGGACCAGTTTCTTGCGGTCACTAAGAGCATAAGCAGACTATAAGACAGGTTTGACTGCAGTGGTGTCTTGGAACCATGTTTTGATTTCTGTGCACAAGCTAGTCTGTGTGTTTCTATGTTACAAAGTGTATTCTCTTTTGCCCTTCATTTTTCTTGTGTCATGTTGAAATGTGCAATAGTCTATAGTTCACAGTATGCTTTATTGAAAAGTGTTTCTAAAACTGCCACATGTTCCTCTCTTTGTATTTGTTAATTTCTCCCTGACAGCTGAGCAGTCAGCCAGTCATGACAGTGAACTTTGCACACCGTAGCCAGCTTGAAGCAGCTGCCCATATCACATTGTGCTCTGAGGTGACAATGTATGAATTTTCCCAACTTGAAAGGGCTTTTTAAAAGGAACAAAAAATGAGCTCAGTACCTTTCCTTTGATCCTTCCCAAGTGAAGTGTTTCCTTACTAGTAGTACATGCCAGCCTGTGAAGTTCTGAGTAACAAATCGTTGAACAAACGTAAGGAAAGTGTCAGCTGTTATGTTTTAGTTTGTGTGGAGATTCACCCCTTGTATTTATGTAAAACCTTACTTAGATCACTAATGGTGTATGTTGAAAAATGCAATTTAAACAGAAACCTAGGTAACTCATACTTGAGAGCTCTAGTGAAGGTAGGTTGCGAGCATATTTTATTTACGTAGAGGAAAAATCATGAATCTTATTTGGCACAAAACAGTTCTGTCATGAGTCACAAATCTTTCCTGACTGAACACCTCACAGACAGTGTGGGATAAAATCAGCCTGATGGCTTGTACAGGTGGGTGCATCCTGATGGATTGCTGTTGCTGAGCTGAAACTCTTCTTCCCCTCAGATTTTCAAAGCCCTTCAATCATCTTGGTAACATCTGTTGCATGCTTTTAAAAGTCGTGGTTGTGATTGTTTGGGGCAAGGTTGTTTTTTCTCTGGTAGGCCCTTCTTTCAGTTTGTGTGGAACACTCCACGCATAGATTTTAGCTGTCAGTGAACACAAATGTAATACATGTTGAGATAATTCTTTTCGCCATCTCATGTAGATCTTACTTTTTCTTAGAATGGTCATCATGTCTACTGAAAGAAAATTAATTTCCTTTCTGGTCAGGACTTCCTTCCACCTGAGAATTATTCTTCCACCTGAGAAATACTCAGATTGAAAACACTTCAGTAAAAACTATTAAAAAAAGGAAATAAATACGTAACACATGTCAGTCTTTGGTACTGAGTAAAGCTTTACCACTGAAAACTGGTTATATTCAAAAGAAAAAAAGAAACTCCATGCGGTCAGCCTGCCAACCTCCTATGGCAGGATACTGGCAGCACACAGTTGCCTCCCCCAGCTTATCTTCTTTCAGTAGTCTGAAGCAGATGCTCTGTGCTTTCAAGCTTGTTTGTCTCCATGCTGTTATATTTTTCTCCATGAGGTAAACTTGCCAACTCTGTTTTGTACATCTGATATAACTGGTGTAAATATGTGTCTTGCTACATCTGATTCTTGATATATCGCAAACTCTTATTTATGCTTGAGTTCTATGATTTTCTCTTTTAATGATTATTACATGTTTCTTAGATTCCCCTAGATATCTCCAAGAGATAACTCTAAATCCAAACTTTTGATTCAGTGTAGTTGTAGAAATACAAGCTATGAGACACAGTTTGGGCTCCTTGTGCTCTTTAAGCACCAGTTTAATACCTCTGAGGCACAAGTCTGTTATCCTGATGTATAAATAGTTATATTTCTTCTCTTCAAAAATACAGCCTTTCTCTGGTTTTACTTTTAATTCACTCCCCAGCTTCCCATCTGCTGCAATCTTGCATCCCAGATGTTGAAAACCTGCCAGTTGCTCAGCTGGGTTTCAAGACCTCAATCAGAAATGTTGGCATTCTGTTCATAATGTTGGCTGTGTTTTTCTTTTGGACTTCTTCAAGTCTACATTTGAAGTACAGTATGTTGTTGTGCGGTGATTGCTGTGTCATGCATATGGAAGATTCTTCACTCCTTTTCCAATGACTTTTTGGTTTGCCTTACATGCATCATCCATCGGCATTTTAGAATGTGGGCTGAAAAGCATATTTAGGACGCTCTTATCTAACTTGACAGACTCTGGGGAAAGAAAAGTTATTTGCTCTGACTTCTATCTGCTAAGACAGATTTCCAGCAATATTCTAGCCTTTTTTTCAGGCCAATCCTTTGTAAGAAATCCAACTTTTTATGCTTAATGCAATCAAAATCATTTTAATACCAGATGAAAAGATTCTTCTGCCATTTACTTCAAACACTCTTAAAGCAAGAACAGTAATTTCATTTCCTTTATCTTTTTCTATCACTTCCTGGAAAGCCTGTTGGGGTGAATTATAATTAGTGAAAAGTATTGGATTTGTAACCTATGACGGATAAATATGATTTGTAACATGACAGAAAAGTGTGCTTTATCATAAAATATCCTATAGATTAAATAGAGAAAAACTATTTATTTGTAAAGGTCAGTCAAAACAAACTCTTAAGTGTGTAACACAATGTAGTTCTGCACAGCTAGATGAGATCAGATTAGCACAGTTTGTTTTTAATGCTTATTTTAGTTATGCCCTTTTTTCTTTCTCACAGCACATAATCCGGTCTCCACAGAACACCTTCTCTGTAAATTAAATGATAATGAATTTCATCTCATATCTTGGGGAACCATCCTTAACCAAATAAAATACATGTAAAAGAGAATTCTGCAGATCAGACACATGGATAGTTATAAATGTATTATGATCAAGGGAGACAAATACGGTTTTTTGTTGTTTTTTTTTCATTTGTTTGTTTTTTAGAATAATGATGAAAGTTGATAATTTTCTATCAACATCTCATGTATATGGCAGACAAGATAAATATAGAAAAATGAAAAAAAAAAAAAAAGATAATGTAAATACCTATGAATTGTGCCATTGTCAAATAGGCAACAGTAGAATATTTGCTATGGTAATTTATAATGTATAATTCAAGTAAAATATTACAGCAAACATTGGTGATGTTTGTATATATAAGCCAAAATTCAAAAGCTTACTGGTTTTAGAAAACGACATGCTAGTAGAAGCTACATGAGTTAGTTAGGTTAATGCAATGTCTCTCTTTCTGTTTCCTGTAATAGAGATACTCACCACCGAGACATGGTTTTTAGAATGTCAATTCTAACCATCTGAACAGACATGCCTGCATAGTCAAATTTATTTTCTTCTAAATTTGATATTTGCAAGTAAGATTATCTGGAACATTTCCCCCGATTATGCTTATAAAGCTCTATAGCTTCATGTGCTAAACAAGCAGGATTAAAATGCCCTTCTTGGAACTCCCAGATGCACCTAAGTTGCACAGCTAAAAGGTAAAGAAATTCCATATTTAAAAGAAAACCAGTTGACACTGTCATCTTTAGAATATTCTCTTAAACAAGGAACATTTTTTGTCTGTTTTGCTTTCTTACCAAAATTCATTTAAGTCTGGTTTCCATTTAGAAGATCACCTGATTTCCAAAGTCAACCGAGATGCGTTATTTTCAGGACAGGATACAGAAAGCAATAGGAGGTGGATGCTGTCAGGTCTCAGGAAAAACAAACAAAAACTCTTATAAATATGTTTATAAAAGTGCGTATCTCCCCATCCGACAACCCTCTCAAAAATAAATAATTAATTCTGCCTGCCTCAGAAGGGAAAATAAGGAGGTTCTGTATTGGTATGGAATGGATTACTGGGCTGAATTTAACAACCGTCACTTGTTACGTAGAAAACACATAGGTAGACGTTGTATATGCCGTGATTTCCATGTTCAGTGATCATGTATTTTGCTCTGATGATATCCCCAAAGTACTTCTTAGTATTTAAAACAACAAACGTCCACTAGAATAATATTACTAAGTTCAGATGATAATTTTCTTCCATTAACAAATATTCAAAAAATCATAGCCGTTCTGCCATTGAAACTTAATTATGGAAAGTTCCAGCCTAATTAAGGATAATTAAGGATAATTGCTTAATTCACATTGCTGTCAATACGGGAAAAAAATGTACTATGTAATTTTTATTTGTATGAAAGTGATAAAGTTCCCAATGCTGAGACAGAATGTTTTTAAGTCATAAAAATAATAATTGTCTGGCACAGAAGTCTGTGCATGACCTGATACAAATGAAATTTGGAGCAGCTTATAAAGAAGATGGAAATAGGTTTGACTAGTCTATGAAAGTTGGGTTATAGACTGGACAACTTAGTATTTTGCATAAATTTGGATTATTTGTACTTTGTCTGGTCTCCCACTATCCATTTTGCCAGGTAAATATATTAACCTTTTTTTTTTTTAATGTGCTTTTTATTTTTTCTTCAACTTCAATGCTTTCTTCAATGAAAAAGCTATTGCAGCAGAGCCAAATATATATTTTTATGTAAACTCTGTATGTATTTAGATGCATACGTATGTCATGCATAAATTCCAGGATTAAATTCTGTGAGCTATAGCATCAGATCGTAGGACCGGTAGCAAGCATCATGTTCTTTCTCAGATACCATTTTTAAGCTGTCTTTATAATAAAATTGGGCTCTGACTGTGATGTGATCCAGCAGTGTAAGCTTTCACATGGCAGACCTGTCACTGATATAAAGTTCCTCCTTTAAAGATGCAAAAAATCTCTCAAAATATTTAATAATGATAAATTTTACAAGGCTTTTTTAAGCAGTAGCTGCAGTTAAGTGTTTGTGGTTGCCCTCTAAATGTATGGTTTTTTTTTTTTTTTGTTTATTTGTTTTTGGCCACTGAATCCAATTACATTTTATGTTTCTATGTTGTCATAAAAAGGCCTCAAGCTGTAGAAATGCATCCCTTTTTTGATTTTTTTTTTTTTTTCCCCCTAAATACATTCAATTTTTATGTGAAATAGTAAGAAATCAGATTTCTCATTTTGGGGTTTCTTTTGTACTGACAAAAAGGAGAGATTTGAGCACTCCTTTGAATCAAAATGGGAGTTCTGTCTGGCACAAAGTTATCTGAGGAAATCAACATAACACAAACAAGGAAATCACAAACAAGCTGGTGCTTGAGCCAAATGTTGTTGACATCAAAGGGGTGTCTGCCATTGCTTATGAGCAAAGAAGGGCTGGGTTCAGCTGGCACTGGTTTTAATAATGTCTTGGGAGGATTAGCCCTGGGAAAGCCAAGGTGCAATGCTGGACCACAGGGGCTAACCTTGGCTATCGATACTTCGAGGGCTGCTAGCTGGTGGCTTGGTTCAGGCTTTTACACTAGGTCAGTACCCGTTCAGCTGTGGTTTTTGTCAAGACGTGGGACTACACCAGTGGGAGTGATAGCGGAAGGTTTTAAGAAATCCTCATTTACACCAAAGCCCTTTAATGTTGATCTGGGCTTAACGCAGTCTTGACTTAGCGGCTGTTGTGGTACATTACTAATAAGGAATTACTTTTCATGGCCATTTCTGTTTATTTCAACTGCGGTTTAATCTACATGTGTGCATAACAATCGGGAACTAATTGGTGTTATGCTAATCTATAGGCAGATTTTTTAAAAGCCTACTAAGCAGTAAGTGTGTAAAGCTGCAAGTCGTTCAGTTGGTTAACTTCCGTGCACAGGTCACACCCTAACTGTCACAGTAAGGAAGGATTCTTCGAAGTTCTTGCAGGCTTCTGCAGGTACATGACAGCATACCTCTGTCAGGAGCATCGATCTTGCCTGGTAACTATTTTAAAGCAGAAATAATTAGCCTTTATAACTTACTAGCTTCCACATCTCCCAAAAGTTCATTTTTGTACCCATTTACTCGGTTTCAAAACAGCAAAAATGAGTGAGGTTTATATTTCTAGAGCACTTGATTCACTTTTTTTTTTGTGCTTCAGAACTGTATCATGAAGTGTCACACCTCAGTGTTCTTTATTCAGAAGGAAAGAAGATGGTTAATAAACGTTCCTGTAATTTTTAAGAAGTCAAACGAACACAAAGAAACAGGCAAGTCCAAGTTATAGCTGACTTTCGTTCGTCACTTTTGAATTTCCTGATTTGTGACTCCTCTCTTTCACAATGTTGAAGTGTATTTAAAAATGTTTGTACGTAATGTTTCTTGTCTGCTTTTTGTCTCTAGAGGAAAGTGTGCTCTATTCACGTTTATATAAGCTGGAATCATTTTACAATCGCTGTTGATTATTTTTCCCCAAAATGCAGTATAAGAGGAAAATGAACATGGCGAAGACTGATTTCTAGGGTTTGGTCTTCTGTAGAAGCTGAGGAGATATGACTGACATTTTCCTTATGAAAGACAGTATAAGAGAGTGTTAATTTCTGAGCGAGCTTTTCTGGGGAAGAGGGGGAGAAACCCTAGAACATGGAGTCTCATCAGAACCCTTTTGTTAACGGGTATTTTTTTTTTCTCTCAGATGACTGAGGAAATATCATGTATGAATTTATAAATAATTGCTTTCAGTTATTTCTTTTGTATAAGCTGCCCAATACCCTTGCTATGCTGTATAAGTTGTGTTTCATGGAACAGTGTGAGTATGAAATAAAAAGCTAATTTTTGTTTTCTAATCATCTGTGGATGCCACTATGAAAGCTGACATTGTTAAAGCCACTACAGAGTTTTCTATGAATACTTGTAAGAATTGCTTTGTTATATATAAACCTAAATAAAGAGATTGTATTGATACAGAGACATTGGATAAGAACATTTAAAAGGCTATTCTTTAGGTCCAAAAGAAAAGGCTTGCTGTAAAATGGTGCATTATTCCATTTATTAAATATCATATTAATGACAAAAAGCATGGTCTTTTGTGGGTTTTTCATGGTGTTATTGGCCATGAGTAGTAAGACATGCTCCCAGGAGTGAGGGGAGAACTGTTGCAGTAATGTTTTGTTGGTGGAAGGATAAGGAACTACTTCATTACTGAGAGCTGAACAAGACTTTCAGATACCTGAGGCATGTGACAGATTGTACCTTGCACTGTTACCAGATAACTGTGAAATAATCAGGGGTTGCCTTTGCTACATTAACACAGTGCCTCTGCTGGCTTTTTTGCCCATTCTCACTGGTCAGCAGTTAAGACGCTTTCATTGGCAACTAAATATAGTTTGTGCATTACAGAGTGCTGCAGCAGGCATCTTGCACCTTAAAGCATCAAGCGTTGTACTGTGAGACCTCACCAGCTTCAGCGTTTTGGTGGGGTCCATCCTGCACTGCAGTTGCTCTGGTGTTTACTTCTTCTCTCCTCGCTTACTTCTTGCCCATTTATTTTTCTGTATTCAAAGTGATAATGATTTTTGCAAGCAAACAAGAAGATGGTACACGCCTGACACCTTTGTGGCCAAAGAGCTACCTCCAAAATGCAAACATGAGAGACAGCATGAAGAGCTTTCTTGATGTCATGAATAAGGATGAAGCAACAGACTGAGGCAAGCAGTGTGTAGTCTGAACACCTGCTTACACTGCAGATCACCTCTGCATCACAAATAAATCTAGAAAACCCTGGCTACATACAGGGAGGGACCATTAAAGCCTCACCTCCCCTGCGAGTAGGAAGCCTCCCACGATGTTCCAGGCTGGATCTGCAGCTCCCTGGGGGGTTTCTGCCTCAAAAGGATCAGGAGATTAGGAGAGTTATTGACAAGGAGAAGGTCCCTCCCCAAAAGACAGCACTTTGCTTACGTGCAGTGGCTTGCTCTTGGCTCAAGATAACTGAGCAACCCCAGATCACAGGAAAGTGGAGCTAGCAAGCCAGGTTTTATTACCTACATTTGAAGCTTTAAGGACAGGCTCACAAAGCTTTTTTTATCCAAAGGTCTTAGTGACATTGATGGGAGCTTGAGACCTCTAAAGTCCTCAGGATCAGCTCCAAGAAATTTATATTTCCCATCAGGCTGTACTCAGGAAGAGTCAGTGGGGGCCAGGGCCACCTGGAGCTCTCATATGCTGTGAACCAAGTGAAGCTTGTTTCCTGTGGCACAGCAGGCCTCTTCCCTGCTGCCTTGCCCTAGGCAGCAACTCTCCTGGCACAAGGGAGAGAAGTTGGTGGCAGCGCTACAGCAAGTCAGGGGAGGGATGCTGAATTCATCAACAGCAAACCCAGGAATTCTGTATGCCTGTTTTTACCTTTGCTAGTGCCCTGGAAGGCTGGGCTGCCGCTACTAAGAAAGGCCGAGAGCCAGTGTGCGGGGCAGCCATGTGGAATGCAGTAGATGTCCCCCCACCTCCGCCAGCAATTATCACTCTTTGCTGACAGCAAGAGCAGCCGAGCCCTGCCCTAAGCCAGCAGGTGTGGCTGAGTCCTTGAGGCATCTGAGAACCCTTGAGTCAGCTCTGCAAAAACAAAGTGTTACTGGTGAACTGTACTGATGGGCTTTTTGCTGGGTGGGTGAGCTACTCAGCCCTAAGAAACAGTCTCCTCAGAGGTTTCCCTGCGTGACCTCATGTACACACCTCAGCCAGCGCTCTCCTGCAGAAATAACCACTTTTATTCAGCTTTTGCTTTGCTACTGGGAAATTAAAGTAAAACAACAATGATTATATTCCCCTTTGTTCCAGAGCAGCAATGCAGCTGCTGAACGTACTCTGTGGAACACAGCCACATCAGACTTTCACTTGTTTGCATTCAGGTTTTTGCACCCCTATTTACTCCTTGCTAATTCTGATGTTATGTAAATTCTCCATGTGCAAGAGATTAGAGACATCTGCTCTCTGGCATGATACAAAGCATATTCTAGTGGATGAGGAGGTTAATTTTACACAGACAGGAAAACTCTAATAAAATGTTTGCGTCTGTATAAAATCAGCTTTCACGTTAGCCTGAAAGGTTGTCACTCTTTAAATAAGGAGTTGAAATGTTTGGATTTCTATAATTTAAATGGTACACTCAGGGCTTCTGCCTTTATGTCAGGGCATATTCCTCTCGTCGGATCCCAGTACCACAGGGAAAGTCTGGGAGAAATACGTAAATGCTGATCGGAGCCTACACCATGCGCTGGGGACCCCTCTTTGCCAGACAACAGATAACTGCCTGAGGACAGCTGGGAGAGTTTGGGGCAGCCCTGTCTGTAGGGAGTGGGCTGTGGACAGTGAATAAGGAAAGCCAGCCTCTACTTCCTGGGCAACATCTGAGCAAACAGCATTTCTAGATGGAGCTCAGGAAAAATTTCAAGGATGCAAATACTGAAAACAGTTGGAAACAACTGACCTAGATAGATGCATTTCAGTTCCTGATGGGAAGGACAGCAGGCTTCTATCACAGTCTAGCTGTGATCACAGTCTGAGCATCTTTTTGGAATAAACACACGAACCCTGAATGGAGCCCACATGGTTTTGGGTGAATGTTGGCCACTAGCAGCACTGGGACTTGGAGCTAGCTTTGCTCTTTTCACCTTTTCAAAGCTCATACCCTCGCTCTCCTTGATGGCTCTCTGGGTGTGCTGGAAGCAAAGCCAGGCTGAATGCACGGTGCAATGCATGAGGGTGGGATAGCGCTACCAAGACAAACTGATACCAGGCTGAGGCTTGACCATGCTGGTTAAAGGCTCCCGTACCCCCCAGGGCTCAATGCAAGGAGGAGGCAGGTATTTCCCAAATCGGAATCCCATCCACCCACCTCATCAGACACTCTGCTGAAGTTAATTAGTTTAACTGCAGGACTACTATGTGTATGTGGAGATAAAAGTCACACAATTTCACCTCTGCTTCTCAGTGCGCTAGTAAGTCATGCTAACTTGCTTTTCACAATCTCTCGAGCTTTTATAAATGACATGAAAACAAACAGAAGCAAAATGAGTTTATAGACTTGAATGAGGAGGACTGATCTTTCCTCTGTTCTCTTAAGTGAGTAGTGATTATAGCTCTATGCCTATTAATCACATACATGGGATGTTTATCGCTCAGTAATATGGCCATAAAACATACATTATTGAAACATTTCCATTTATCAAATTAATAGATCGTTTCAACAGTTGAGATAAATATTTTGCTCAAAATAATATAGTTCCATTACACTCACATTTTAGATATTGTGCCTGTGGCTTGTGAGAGCAATCAGTGTTCAGTGTTAGTACATCAAGAATTTTCTTCCATAGTTCATACACATTCTTCTGCCTATGGACTAGAAGTACAGAAACATTCCGTCTCTGCACGCAACACAAATGCAGACAAAGCTCTGTACTATTTTATAAGCTCTGTGACTATGTGCTAAAAATAATGTTTTGGAACATACTTTAAAAAATCATTTCCTCCTAAAAGGAAGGAAAGCTTTGTTGTTGGGAGGACATATGTGCAGATATGTTATCTTAATGCAAGTGAGAGATTGAAGCCTCAGGATCTTATTTACATGATAACATTTCTTAAAGACTGTAACCTGATAAAATGTGACAGGGGTGCACCTTTCTTTAAGTTGCCTTTTACTTATTGGATGTCACTCCACTTATGTCCAGGGCCCAATCTGTTCTTTTTATTGTTTTAATCTTAATATCTTATTTTCAATCTGCTTGCCATCTGAGATCCCCCCAGATATTCTGGAACATTAACTAGGATCTTAAGAGTTTTGTGAGAAGCAAATTCTATTATATTTGTCTTATCTTAAAATGTCTTTTTCCCCTGTTGCTGTTAAACACTCAGATAAACAAACAAAGCTAACTCACTCTGCAGGGGAGAGATGGGAAATGCAGTGAAATATCCTGGGGCATAATCTAATGTTTAGACTAGACTCCTAGAATCTTGAATCTTTCAACCTTCAACGTTACATGCAACAACTGTAGGTATAACAATTACAGACAGTAGCTTGCTCCTTTCTGTGCGCTGCTTTGCACTTATTTAATTTCAGAATAAGACAAGAACACATTTGAAGCTACTTGGAGTGCAATCATCTTCCACCAGAACTGTTCTTACTGATATTTTAAACAGTACATTTCTCATATAAATTATTATGAGCAGCGAGTGGCACTCCTGAGGCACTCCTAAGCCTTCAGTCCTCAGGACTCCTAACAGAAGTCTTTAAGTATTAGTTGTTTTGTAGTTAGCACATTGGGATTGGGGCTTATGAACTTAGTTAAGCCTCTCCGGCCCTTGTTTCTCTGCTTTTGATTCAGGGTTACGATTTTGCCCACCTTCCTACTTGTTTATGTCCCCGTCTTCAGCAAGTTGCAGATTCATTCATGCAGCTCTGTGTATTTTATCAGTCTGTCTTGACGGCATTCTTACTCAGCATCTAGCATTTGGACTGATTTGTTTGTAACTGCAGCTTGCGCTGCTCTGCACTGCACTGCATTTGCTGTTAGCCAACAGGCCAAGGAGCAGGTTGGTTAAATACCGGCAGAGAGAGGCTGAGGCCACAGAGACAGACCTGCGTACGGGGCATCACGCGTGACCCCAGTGGGTCCGACAATCGAAAAGGCTGGTTCCAGTTAGAAGGCTCACAGCCTTTGGGACAGCAATGACTTTCATTCTTTTTTTTTTTTTTTTTTTTTTTTTTTTTTTTCCTATCACTGTTGGCACCATTAATTTGGGTGCTATGGGCAGGGTAAAAGAGCCACTCATGGGAAGAATCCACAGCCTACAGGTGCTCCATGAAGCTGCACGAGATGTATGGTGCAAGGTTGGCCTGGACACGACGTGAAAAGTCTGACTGCGATAAGGAGTGTGGCAGCTGAAACCAGCCCCAGCTCTGGGGGAATGTGAATTGCAAGGGGAGTCTGGGGGGATTTGGGTCCAAGGCATTGGGGGGGTATTTTGCTCTGATTTCTGTGTTATTGAAAGCAATGTTTCAAAGCTACTTTCAAGTAATTCTTAATACTGCTTTAATTGTTCCTTTATTTCCATAGGGTGTAGGAGGAAGATCCTGTTGAAACACATTCGTTAGTTTAAACAAATTAATGTACGAAGTACACACAGTTTGATTAGGTCTGAGTACATGATTTTACATGTTGAATGTTCACATCTAGCGCATGCAAAGCAATACAAGTGCTGATGAGCAGCATACTTAAATGCTTTGCTTTATATTCTCATAACAACCGCGTGCAGCAGTGCCATTTTTGCAGTGTGACAATAAATGGGAAGTGCTATAATTGTCACAAATACTGTGACTTGGCTCCAAAAAGTGCATTGTGCGAAAAATATAAATCAATACCTTTCATTTTTGGCCTCTTCAAAACAGTAACAGAAATCAGAATTTGTTCAGAATATTTTATGCCTTAAAAATATCTTTATGGCATATTGCTTCCAAACAACTCCAGTATTTTTAGAGAAGATAAATCATCCAAGTGGTGAAAGCCTGCTGAGCAACTGCACTGGCACTGGCAGCGGGTGATGTCACAGCGGGAAGAACTGCAAAGAGGATTACATCTCCTGGTCTTGATTGAAATTGCAACAAAGAGGTGAAATAAACACGGCATAGGTTACCCTGCTTAGGATCACCAGGCACTGCCCCTTCATTTCTCCTGGCACACCGGGGTGCGGTTCTTCTGCCTCCAGGGCACTGACCTGTGCAGCATTATGAAGCTTGGGTTCTCTTTTTCAGTAGGTGCACGGAGTTGGTGGGGGAATTAGGAAACCCCTTCGTCTCTGCCTCCGCCATTCCTGGTGAGGCGAGTACTGTCTCCCAGATATTTCACTGTTTAGGTGGGTTATTTGGGACTGTGATACTCTGGCACATTGTGATGGCTACAAGAAGAGGGCTGGGCAGTGGCCCTACAAGTGTCATCTATAGGATGACTAAAGTCACTTGCACACTGTAAGAGGGGGTACAACTGCAATGGGGATGTGCCAGGCTTCTGGCCTTTTCTCTGACAGCCACTTTCATGGGTAGCCCAGGATAACAATTCTCAATACCAGGCACCGCCTTGTAGCCAGTTTTGGCTGACCCATCCTGCTATCATGCACACTACACTACTAGTACGTACACAACCTGTGAGCAAGCACAATGTCCTTCAGATGAAATTTAATTAATCCAGAGCTCAAGAGCTAACTTTGTAACCTTGTGACTAGAAACACATTGATCCTGTTCACATCTGTCAGTCTGATTTCCCCTTAAATATATTCCTTGACTCTTAAGAGCACTTCAACTTCCAAGGCTTTAGGTAGACCTGTGCCCAGGTACCCTCAGAAAAGGCCTGTACACACAATCTTGCTTTTCAGGTTTGTTAAAATTGTCAGCCACAAGAATGGAACTCTTCAAAGGCGAACACAGGGATGTTTAAGTTGGCTTCAGTCAGAAACAGCAATGGAAAAAGGAGAAATAAACAACCTGCCCAAGAGAGAACAGCGTGTAATTTGTTGTCGCACCATTTGTGTCATAGCAAGGGTATTCGATTGCAACACGCAGTTTGCAGAACAAAGAATTTGGCATTTGGCTAAGGCAAGGTCTCTTGAGTAGCCCAGAACTGGCACTGGCATTAAAGAACAAAAGAGAAAGCAGGTATTGATTCCTTCATGGCCTGAAGGTGCTAAGGGATGTTTACCTTGCTTCTCAATAATTCAAACACGTGAACCGAGGCCTACGACAAGCACATAATTCTCTCCTCTAAAGGACGAATCAGGTTAGGAGGATGCTGGCAGTTCACCAGTACTTTTAAAACACTGCAGCAAAGACACAAAGAATCCAATGTAAACACAGCAGTTAAGGCAAAAGAGGGTCAAATCTGCCCGGATATTACCCGCATACCAGTAACGCTAAGCTGGTGGCGAGGCGATTGGACAAGCTGCTGCGGAGCGCTCGCCCTTTCTCACACCGCAACACCGAGCGCGCAGCCCCCTCCCGGCGTGCGGCCGCCTGCCCCCGACGGGCTCCCGGCGACAGGTCGCCGTTCCCTGCCGGGTTACGGGGCTCCCACGTGACCTCGGGCAG
>VXAV01000443.1:75546-94344 GCA_013399715.1 Alectura lathami | reverse complement strand
GGCGGCAGCGCTCGCGGGGCGCTGGCGAGGTGAAGGGCTGGCGGCTGCCGGTGCTCTGTTCCCCCCCTGCCTTAGCGGGAGGGGGACGGGGCGAGCCACGCGTGGGGCGGTTCGGTTCGGTGCGTGCTGCCGGAGGCTTCCGCGTGAGAGAGGCAGCGGTGCGGCCGTGCTCCAGGGCGGGCTGAAGGTGAGTTCGGCGTCTGGGAGCTGTGGTGCAGCCCTCGCGTCTCCCCTTGCCGTGCTTCCCGTGCCAGATGGTGTTTGTGATCCGGGCAGCGTCTGCGAGCCCGCGGTTAGGAGCCGGCCAGCCCTGTGGGCGCTGCGCGTACACACGCGTAGGGGAGACCTGCTCCGTGTGTGCCTCCCAGTCGTCACTTTGGACGTGAACCCTGCAGAAGGATGTGTGAAACGGAGAGTGATGACAGGCTTTCGCTACGGCGAAGATAGAAGATAGTGTGGGAGCGGCATACGTTCTCTATGCTTTTTAATGGTTTTGAATAATTAAAACGTACCTTAGCGAGCACGCTGAGCAATATGTGGCATCTGGCTGAGGATACTAGAGGCTGGCATATGTAAATCCTTGTTCTTCTCAGTAGGAAAGTTTACTTAAAAATGCGTGCGTGAGACTGTGTGTTCATGTCCTCACATCTGGAAGAATCGGTGACTCAAGATACCAAAGCTGCAGCTACTGTTCTGCCATGAATTTGCATGCGGCAGTCTGCACAAAGTTGAGTGATATGCAGAAATCTTTAATTCAGCTGTGTCTCCTGATGCTGCTTTCCCCTTATCTAAAATTAGGTCTATAACCAGACCGTATCTGTATTTCCTATCCTGGCCCTTGAGGAAGGATGCTGACAAATTACTCGGTCATTCACCAATTACTTGGTACAGACGTTAGCTGTATTTATTTATTTATTTTTAAATTCAGACATGCTTTGGGATCGTCATATGCCTACTTCTCTGAAGTGTAGGAGAGCAGTGCCACAGAGGGGTTCAGGTTCTGATTTAGATCTTAAACCTTCCAGGTAGAATGTGTTTTGCTAAAGGTTATGCTCTGAGGCTCTGGATTGAGGAATGCGTGTATTCTTCATTGAAGGTTCTTGTTAATCATTAATCTGAAAGATTTTATCCACGCCACACAATCCTGTGTCCTTCCTGGGGATGTTATTAGAACTCTTGACAGAGATGCAGCCTGCTGCCCTGGAAAATGAGGAACAGGATGGGCACCCTTGAGATCCAGGTTCAGAAGCTGTTTGTGAAGGCATGCGTCAGACTGCTTGGGTAGAAAAATTGCACTGCTTTCAGATCAGGAGGTAGAAGCCCGCTGAAGCTATGCTGTCTAGTGAACTTCTGTACTGAATTTAAGAAATAGCATATAGAAAGAATCAGGTGAATTCATCCCTAGCTGGTTACCAGTGATGTGTTCAGGAAACCTCACTAGATTTTTAGGAGATGTGTGGAAACATAGCGTCCATAGGTTTAAACCTGCTGCCCCAGGTTTAAATTTCTGAGCAGTATTTGTATTGACCAAAATGCAAGTTAAGTCTGGTTAACATTGCTTAATGTTTGAATTGCGTAGTCCAGCGCTTGATAGAAGCTGAGTCAGCTTCGCTTACTTCATCTAGACAAGGAAACTTAGTGGCAGCCAAAAACGTGGAAGTGGAGCTTAAGCTTTGCTCGAGGCTAAAGTTGTGAAGCTGTGCAAGCCACTTCAGGGAGACATTCAGAATCTAGCGCAGAATAACTTAGGTTTTCTTGCTTCTGGTTTTCAGTTTTTCATGGCTTTTGTCCATTCCTGCAGCTGCAGCCATATGTTTTTTGCTTTGGTTTTGGATTGAAATGAACCTTGAGATCAGACAAATGGTAGCTGCTTCTGAACTTCAGTACTGGTTCTGTAAATTGTACACTTTAGGCTCAGCTTTGTGGTTTTCATGATTTCTTTTCTAGTAAGCAATTGAGTAGTTTTGAACTTAGAGTTTTTTGTCAGTGTGCTTAGCATGTAGGAGCTCGAGTTTGTCAGTATAGGGGTGTTGACTAAATAGGCTCTTGGTGTGTTTTTGGTTTGTTTGTTGTAGACCTGGGTTTTCTGAACTGAATTGAAAGTAAATGTTCAAAATACTTAACTGAACTTGCTGTTGATGATGGTGTATTTATAAGCTGCAGATTTCGTGGCACAGTTTCCAAATTTCTGTGCTTCTCTTGCTGCTTCCTTCCTAGATGTTGCCAAGAATCTAGATCTTCCTACTACTCATTTTTTCTCTTTGACTTCCCTCCCTGCAGTCTCCAGCATTCATTTCACAGATTTCAGCTTCTACTTCCATGTTAACGAATACAGATCTTTCAGTTTCTGCGCTGTCATTTCCGTCACTCGTGTGACGATCAACTCCTTTGCCTTGGTTATACTCTGCAGGGCCTGTCCTGCAGTCTCCAGTTGTGGTTCAGTTCTCGCGTAGGCATCTTCGCTTGTCTGCAAACCGTCCCTGTTACTCATCGTTTCTTCCCTCTTTCTCCCAGCATGTTTTGCCTTTTCCCAAGCTAAACAGCTTTTTCAGAATGACAGATCTGGTGTCTATAACACCTGTTGACTTTCTTCCCGTTCTTCAGTTTTAATTATTCAGAACAGTGTATGTAAGAGCAATGCTAAAGCCTGCTTGTGTGAAAGGAAATGAAGGAGACTGTTGTAATGGTATGTCAGAAAGTCATAAAGAGTTTGGATGTGAACTGTCCTTGGGGTAGGGAGAGGGTGTGGAACTCCATCACGCTCTGAAATTTCACTGTAGAATTTTTATGTTATTTTAAAAACTTAGTGAAAGACAAAATAATAGCTGCAGACCTGTCAACATTAATTACAAGGGTTTTGCAGTAGTTATAAAAGATATGACTGTAGGATAAAAGAATACAGAAGGCTTTGTGTGTCATTAGATGACTGCTTTGCTTACCTAAGCTGTTCAGCAAATGGTAGGTGTAGAGAAAGTGAACTCACTTTTGCAACATCGTAATTGAGATTTCTTGTGGCCAACACTGCCAGGGAGTTTATTTGGATTAAAAATGTTGTTGTTCATTCACTGAAATCAAGTAACTTGAACATCTTGGAGTTTCTGAGTTTTTGTTTTGTTTTCCCTGAGGTTTGATTTTGTAAAACAATATTAATTGAGTCTTTCTCCTCCCAGGGCATCATTCTGAGTTACTAGAAGCAAGTGAATGAGTAGTTTTACGTTTATGTGAAGGCAGTAGCCAAGGCTGTCTTCCAGAGGGAGAATACATGGTCGTGCTGTGTGTCTCTTGTTCATACCATTTGAGCCTGTTTAAGCCTTTCAACCAATTACAAACAAGTAGGTGCAATGTTTGAGATCTGCTGCATTTCTGTGAATTTTGGGGAAAACACGGCTATGTATAGGAGAGAGCCTGTGAATGTCCTTGCTGAGGAAAAGGCTGACCAAAAAACAACGGTCTCAGCTGGTGCCAGAGAAGCTGGTTACATTTCATTCTTTCTCACTTTTTGGATATCCCACCTGTATAAAAAGCTCTGGTTAGGATTCTCTGTGTCAGGGAGTGACTCTGAACTTTATCACGTTCTATGTTCTTCCCTTTCTGTTTCTTGCTAACTTCTTCTCATCGTATCTGTTGGCAGGTGTTTCTTTGGAGTTTTTATTTTCCTTTCTGCAAGCTTTAATCTCAAGTACTTAATAATCAACAGAACTCTGAGATCAATCTCCAAGTTAAACTTCAGCTTTAATCCTTATTTTGCAGTTTTAACTACAGTTTGGAATTTTCCAGGAAGATCAAAAGATGAATTCTCAGTGTTTCGTCTCTTAGGACTGTTTTCCATGGCAGACCTTCTTTCTCCCCAGTTTTTAGGTATAGCAGTTCTCTGTTGTGAGGTACCCGGTTCAAGGGTGCGTGAGGAGATCGCAGCGTAATTGCAGCTGTAGGACGTGCGTGTGAAGAAGACCCGGCACCAACTCGGTGCTGTCTTTATTGCTCAGCGTCTGCGCTGGTTTGATTTTGGTCTCCGGTGGCATTGTTGGATGGCTGTAGCTTGAAGAGCCTTCAGAGGCGCCGCGCGCTGTGCTTGCAGTAGCTGCGTGTGGTACTGCTTTACCTGTTGTCGCTTCCATCTCTCAGTAGTACTGCGGTGACTCGTGAAGACTCAGTAACTTGTTATTTCCCGGGTTATGAACCTCGTTGATTTGTGTTGTGTGTTCTGCTTGTATCTTCTTCTGTTGGTTTGCTTTGTTTGAAACCAGAGCGCAGAAAGACTTTGTTTCTGAATGGATTTAGAGCAGTGGGGGGTGGATAGGAGGGTTGCTGTTTGCCACAAATATTGGTTTAACGAGATAATCAGGCCAATTAAAACAGATCTAATATTTAAGAACTGTATGTTTGATGAAACAGCTCCATTGTTTTTCGTCAGCCACAGCTGCTGTAACTGTTATCTTTGTGGAGGCAGATCACTTGTTATGTAGGTCACATCAAGGAAAAATAGCAGCTGAACCCTTGCTTCGAGTATTGTAGAGGAAAATGCAATGAACACATTGCATGTGTTTTCCACTGAAATGCTTTGGAACAGGAGTGGAATAGTAGTCTCTGGCAATTTGTATCAAGACATTGTGAGGGTGGAAAGGAAGTAAAAAAAAAAAAAAAAAAAGTATCCAAATGTCCTTTGTCGTCCAAATTAAAACAGACGCTGGAAATCCGAATTCACTGAAAGAAAATCTAAATGAAAGGAAAATCTTAACTTACAGGCTTTGTGGCTTGAAATATGCAGCTTCCCTTGAACTTAATAATAAACAGGCTCTTTGGTTTGCATCCCCACTGTTTGCCCCATCCTCGCTGTTTTGGTGGGGGAGGGGAAACAGTGACAGCTTCTGCTGCTTGGATTTGGAAGCTGTCTGTTGCAGTTGCCTTGCAGATGATGTGAGTGACTACGCGCACTTCCTGATTTTTTTTTTCCACATCCTTTCTGTTTCCTCTTGGTTTAAAAAAAAAAAAAAAAAAAAGAGAGAAGCTCCTTAAAGAGGAAGAAGAATCACTCAGAAGAAATAATAAATAGGATAATATGGCGGCTGTTTCTGAGGCAAATAGCGTTTGATATAACTGTGGAAGCAAGTGTCGTTTGTAAGGAATGACAAGTTACATTAGCATGCCACATTCACCCATGATGCAGACAAAAAGCATCGTTTTGAAATCTCCTGATGCAGAGACCCTTCAGTATGCTGTATGGTAGCAGTAGTCAGAGGCTTGCTTTGATACAGGACTCTTCGAGTGCATGGTAACTTGAGAATTGAGCTTTGCTGCTGCTCCCAGAGAGCAGATCTGTGCTCAGCTCAGTGCGCAGGTTTTGATCTTTGTTGCTTCAAGCAGAGATAACAAACCAGATGAGGTTCCTGGGCTGCTTTCTGTGAATGGGGATGACTATAGCGCTAGTAATTATTTCCTTATAGTTGAAATATTTTTCAGTTTTAATGTATATGTTTCTAATGCAGTATGTATAGGAGGATAGTTAGTATAGGATGTCTGTGGACTTGCATTTAAAAGGCCAGTGTTCTATGAATGTTGCCCACATCACTGAAATTTATCACCAACAGGTTTTATTAGTCTCGGGGTATCTGTAATACATTGAAACTGCTCAGAAATTGGATTCCGGACTTATAATGGTAGTGGTTTTATTTTATGACTAGCAGTCTGGCAGTAATCAGGCGCAACTTCTTTTGCATGTAGATGAATGTATGTAGGATACAAATTGCTGTGGTATTTCTGCTTTTAGTACAGAGCTCATCCAAAGGCACGGTCAGGACATACGACCGAGTTTTTCCAGCGCCCTTCTAAAGTGTCCGTCTCATCTCTGTATATCATTTGCTGTGTTTTAGCCACTGGTTTTAGGCTTCTTTATTCTTTATAGGTAAGGTTAATATATTATTCTTTCAGATATAACTGTTGGGGGTGAATTGATATTAAGCTTAGATCACTGTGACGTCTGAATTTGGATTTTACCTGACTAGTTAAGTAACTAGTAACAAATCGTACATGAGCATATATGTATTCTGTATGCGTATATCTAAGACCAGGGCCTTTCCTCTTTGTCATTCTCTTTAATTTAGTAAACCTCACCTTGTATTTTGAGGAACATTTGTGTACAGAGTTGTCACTGACTAGCTTACAGCGTAGTCTTTCACTGCAACTTTAAAATGTCATTGGATGCAAATTTTGTTTTCAACTGTGTTCTGTCTCATTTTACTTCCTGTCTTTATCATATTTAATCTTTTTCAGTAAAGGTCCACATTGGTATCTAAATTGTTCTAAAAAATGATACCAATGTAAACATTAAAAATGTTTGATGGAGGGTTGCAGAAGGTCTAGTTGAAGGTTGGATACAACTCTTTTCAAGTCTGCTGTGTCATATGTTGGGGAGTTTAAAAAAAAAAAAAAAAAAAAAACACTTCAACTTGCAATGTCCCTTGAATTCAAGTGGGTGAAGAGAAAAGAATTAGTGTATGAACTCTAAACTCAGCATCAAATTGAAGTTCAGCACAGATTTTCTTTATTAGACATTGGCGGGGTGGGGAAACTTAGCTATTTCTATTTCTTCTAAGCCTTCATTTCATGACTGTTGCACCCCTGAGAGATTAAATGGTGGTGTGTGAATACTGATACAACATCTGTGACATAAGGTTGTTTTCTAGGGAAACCATAAAAGCACATTTTACTGTGTGTTAAAAATAGAGCCTGGGAAAGCGAATGATTCCTGAACTAGAAGTATGTTTTGTGTATTTAATAACATAGTAGTTTTGGTTTGATATGACTTATTGTAGGCAATTGAAATTAAGCTTTCTGACTGACTTTGTTTCTAATCAAGTGTTATTATTCTAGCTGACAAATCAAGACCACCTTCATCAAGCCCTTCCAGTATTATTCGTCGGACTTCCTCGCTGGATACGCTTGCTGCTCCGTACCTTGCTGGACAGTGGCCTCGTGATAATCATGGACAGGCTGTTCCGTGTATGAGAGACAAAGCCACACAGGTAGGCCAGATTTTCTTTTACTTCAGAGTACGTAAATATGAAGACAGGGTTTAAATGTCAGAATACTATTCCCTTCAAAGCATTCACTGTGTCTTTTTTGCTCACCTGTTCCTGTTCGCTTTCAATTAACAGGGATTCTACCTTTGCGATTATGTATGTGAGTAATTGGTATTTTCTAAGAAAAGACCATGAACTGTGGTGTCTTTTATGAGTTCCACTTTCTTCTTATCTCAGAGAAGCCCTAGGGCATTGCACATCTGTTTTGTCGTTGTTCTTACTGTTTGTGAGACACTAGATTGCACTGGTGTTAAATACTGCTTAGTCTAACTTACACAAGGGAACTTAAAGAGACTCCTTTATTTCAGTTTCTGAACTTCGTAAAAAAGTTTTTCTAGGGCCTTTATGAAAGTTATTGTAGCCTTTTCTAAGATAGGCTGTTGATCCTGTGATCCTAAAAGGCTTTTAATATTAATTTGAAATATTTGCATATAGTACGGGCATGCATGCATGCAGTGAAAAGCTGCTTCACAGAAACCTGAGTGGCGCTCAAATTTAACTGAAATGCAAAGCATCAAAAACGTGTGTGATTTGCCAAAAAACATTAACAGCTTGATGGAATTTCACAAGTTTTTAATGGTTCAGTCCTATGGTGTCTGTAAAGACAGATACAACTAAAAGTTAAATGAGTCTCCCACTACAACAAGAGTTAGACACATACCATGTGACATTTATCATTCCCCTTACAGGGAGCTGTTGTTTTATATGGTGTCTTACTCAATGCAAAAGTGATTCAACTGATATTTTTTATTTTTTTTAATAAATAAAAGCATTTCCATCAGCAGTACATTGCTGCTTTTTTGTGTGCGCTCGGGCAGTAGATTTTCCTAACTTACAGAGTGAAGGAAAGAGCCAAACGTCTCAGGTTTTAAATCCCTAATCCTAGAGCATGTTTCCAGCAATAGGTCTCCACTGGTTCCAAAGAGTGAAAGAAAGCAATAGTTGGAGAATAAGCTGGCAGCATCTGGGACATACCTGAGCCTGCCTTGTGTTGGTTAACAATAACAGAAACGTAACTGCAGTAGACTTCAGTGTGCTGTCTACTCAAACATGTTGGATGTTGAACAGTTGATGTCTGCAGTGTTGGTTGTTACTGTATGGCCTTCTTAAGATCTGCAACATTCTGTACAAAGGACTACAATCCAAAAACTATGTCAGCAGAAAAGATGTTTTGTAGAGGAAAATAAGAAAAATGGTTGGAAGACTGTGTAAAAAGGGAAAGCAAATAATAGTAAGAAGAGGAGGAAGGCATATGATATATAAGAAGTTGCTGTTCATGCCTAGCTATTAAAAGGCATCATCAATCAGCAGAGCTAAACTTGTGTGGTGCCTTACCTATTTATTTTCATATTTGATTTCTTAGGATAGCATGTTTTTCAAAATAACTGTGTTTCTGTGCTACTCAAAGTATTTGCAGTAGTCAGTTAATTTATTTCTAATTAGTTTCATTTTAATTAGAGTCATGGTTGGGTTTTTATGTTTCTTTCAGCTAGGCTAGATATTACATTTTTCTTTTATTTCTTCCATTTCTGGCACACCTAGCTGCTATGTAAGTGTGCTTTTATACATAAAAGGAAACATATTTGCAAAGATCTGTGGGAATGGCATTGGGTATTTGAATGCAACAAGTGTATTTAATGGTGATTGATGTTGGTATACTGCTGAAGGAAACAATGATCTGTTTGCACTTGCTAACTTAAAATATGTCAAACCAAGGGAAAACTCTGGGATACAGACATACATCTGTACATCACCAAACCTTTTGCTGGTGTGACATTGGGGCTTTTTGGCTTTTAATCTTGCTAGTGTGCTTAAAAGCAACCATTTGAGTTAGGTCCAAGTTTCAAATCAGATTTACAACAGTTAATTTTCTAAGATGGTATTGACTCTCCAGTTGTGTTGTTTAGTGTTTCTGAGGTGTGGTGTTTGGATGAGGTGTCAGTTATGAGATATCCTGGCTCCAGTGTGTAATCTCAGATTTCATGAAGCCTGATGTTTCCCTCATTTTTACCTACTTAGGAACAGTGCGTCTGGTGTGATTTTTTTTTTCTTTTTTTTTTTTTTTCCGGGCATGACTGTTAGAGAATTCTGACTGTTGTCATAGACTGAGTCACGGTAACACAGAAAATGTTGCCAATATGTTACTGATAGATGTACACACCCAATTATACACTCATCTACACCAGTTTGGAAATCACTGTTCAAAGTTACAACAATGCTTAGCTTCAAAACTCTCATGTTTCAGATTATGTGTGAAGGGAATGACCACAAGTACCTTCATATTCTCAACAGAAGAAGAATGCCACATCTGGCAAAAACTGATAGTTAAAGTTTATTTTTATGTGAACAATGTGAATGTGCTGCTGGTGGAACTGTCTTTCAGCAGTATTGTGGCTGGGTGAAATGAATATGTTCAGATTTCAGAAGTTCAGGGAACATGAATCTGCAAAGATTTTCAAGTTGAGTAAGCGAGGGATCAATGGTTCTGCAGGTTTATGGCATTGAATGTAGAGTCATTCAGGAAGCAGGCTGGGAGGAGGCAGCAATTAGCAACACACTTTGGACTTGCAGACCTTTAGAGATGCCTGTAGGTCATAGCTAACGAACTGTGTGAGAGATCAAGCAGAAACTATCTATGTAGCAGTCTAAGCAGTTTTCAACCGGTTTTCATGAAGCCAGTCTATAAAATAAGACTGAATTATGTACCTGTAGAATGTCATTGGCTGATGAATATGTGTGTTATGGAGCATCCTAGGGTCTGGCTAGAATTTGTGGATGGAGATATTAAGCACTGCTAAAACAGGTATTTCTAAGTTTTGTCTTTGAATCAGACCTGTTTGGCTTTGCCTGTAGTTGTATTTTGACACAGATATATTTAAGCACCTTAAAATCACAGAATCAGAGAATGTTAGAGATTGGAAGGGACCTCGAAAGATCATCTAGTCCAATCCCCCTGCCGAAGCAGGAACACCTAGAGCAGATTGCACAGGAACGCATCCAGGCGAGTTTTGAATGTCTCCAGAGAAGGAGACTCCACAACCTCTCTGGGCAGCCTGTTCCAGTGCTCTGTCACCCTCACCGTGAAGAAATTTCTCCTCATATTTAGCGGAACCTCCTATGTTCCAGCTTGCACCCATTGCCCCTTGTCCTGTCACTGGATGTCACAGCGAAGAGCCTGTCTTCATCCTCCTGACACCCACCCTTTACGTATTTATAAACATTAATTAGGTCACCCCTCAGTCTCCTCTTCTCCAAGCTGAAGAGACCCAGCTCCCTCAGCCTTTCCTCATAAGGGAGATGCTCCACTCCCTTAACCATCTTGGTGGCTCTGCGCTGGACCCTCTCCAGCAGTTCCCTGTCCTTCTTGAACTGAGGGGCCCAGAACTGGACACAATACTCCAGATGCGGTCTCACCAGGGCAGAGTAGAGGGGGAGGAGAACCTCTCTCGACCTACTAACCACACCCCTTCTAATACACCCCAGGATGCCATTGGCCTTCTTGGCCACGAGGGCACAGTGCTGGCTCATGGTCATCCTGCTGTCCACCAGGACCCCCAGGTCCCTTTCCCCTACGCTGGTCTCCAACAGGTCAGTACCCAACTAATACTGCTTCCTGGGGTTATTCCTGCCCAGATGCAAGACTCTACACTTGCCCTTGTTAAATTTCATTAAGTTTCTCCCTGCCCAACTCTCCAGCCTGTCTAGGTCTCACTGGATGGCAGCGCACCCTTCTGGCATGTCAGCCACTCCTGCCAGTTTTGTATCATCAGCAAACTTGCTGAGGGTGCACTCTATCCCCTCATCCAAGTCGTTGATGAATATATTGAACATTTATCTGCAATGTATTTGAAGAAGCCCTTTCTATTGTCCTTGACCCCTCTTGCAAGGTTTAATTCTAAGGAGGCCTTAGCTTTCCTAGTTGCCTCTCTACAGCCTCTGACAGCAGTCTTATATTCCTCCCAAGTGGCTAGCCCCTCCTTCCATGATCTGTAGACTCTCCTCTTCCACTGGAGTTTGCCCAGCAGATCCCTGTTTAACCATGCAGGTCTCCTGGCTCCCTTTCTCGACTTCCTACCCGTTGGGATGCTCCAATCTTGAGCTTGGAAGAAGCAGTCCTTGAACGCTAACCAACTATCTTGGGCCCCTTTACCTTCAAGAACCCTGTCCCACGGGATTTCCCCTAGCAGTTGCTTGAAAAGGCCAAAGTTGGCCCTTCTGAAGTCCAGGGCTGAAACTATGAACCTGAAGCCCTTTGAGGCATTCATTAATTCCCTCCTTTACAATAGCTCAGTGAAGGTTCCTGCCTGTTTCTCAATCTTCTGAGCCTGAAAATGGGTTTGAAGCGGTATTGGTATGGGCTTTTCCAACTACCGAATTACTCTTGCTGATAGATCAAACATAACAAGATCAACATCTGTGCAGGAAATAATATTCACCATCTGCCCTGTGTTCAGCGCTGGTTCCTACTGGTTCTTCAGAGCTCTTGTAGGAGCTTGTGGTTAACATCTGGCTGTTAATACCACCTTACCAATTTTCAGTAAGGTAGAAAAGAAAGTAGCATGTTCCTGTATTAGAGCAGGTCTGAAAGCTTGTAAATACATAGTTTCACTCCACGTACTCATATTTTACTTGTCACAAAGGTTTCTAGTCAGTGACTGCTTTTGCTTTACAGCTCTGAATCTAGCAGATCTTAACACTGTTCTCTCTTCTAATGTGACTCAAAATATTATTCCAGAAAGAGGAAATTATGTATATAAAATTACATTCATATATATGTATTTTATTAATCCTGTAATCCTTGCTGCAGACCGAAAGTGCCTGGGCTGAAGAATATTTAGAAAAGAAGAGGAGCTCACACAAACGTTCAGCGTCATGGGGCAGCACAGATCAACTCAAGGAGGTTGGGACTGCTACTATTTGAGATACGTTTGGATTAAGTTTGTTGCTACATGCGCTATTACATGGATTTTCAGGAAGGCCTGAATGTTGTACTGCCTTCTTTAATTATATAATACTTTGGCTTGATAGAAAATAAGAAACCAATACCAAATGAATAGATAATTCTTGTAGTAACAGAACTATTAAAATTTTTAAGCTGAAGAGAGGAGGAGGGGAGTAAAAGCAGGTACCATTCTTTTGTCAGAGGAAGAAATCCAGCAGTGGCTTAACTACTTCATATATTCCAAGTGCTTTCGTTAAACGTCCAGAGAGATCTTCTGGGCTTGAGCTGAAATGGTAACTAACATGTTAAGTTTAAGAACTTGGACTTAATTTTATGCTGCCACTAATTATGAAAGTTGTGTTAGTGAAGAATTTTAGCTAGACATTAGAATAAATTAATGAAACTGTGTGTGTAGCTGAGCATGTCTGGTGAAATCTAATGTGAGTTTTTCCTTAATTAGATCGCAAAATTGCGTCAACAGTTGCAGAGAAGCAAACACAGCAGTAGGCATCATCGAGATAAAGAAAGACAGTCTCCATTTCATGGTAACCATGCAGCTATTAACCATAGTCAGGTAAGTTTGTACTCTTTTTGGACGTATTGGGTAGCTACCACTATTTTTAGCTTAAAGTGAACTTAGAAATTCCTTTAGACTTGGAATAGTAATCATGTCAAAAACTGAGATGGTTAGGCCACCACGTGTTCTGTATGCAGTTGTAGTTTTATCTTGAGACTGTTATTGAGGTCACATTCACAGGGAGGTAATATTTCTAGCTGAGTTGATAGCAGATGGAGGAAAAAAAAAATCTACCGAAGTTTGGTCAATTTTTCATAAGAATTTTTCTCACTGACATCTCAATAATGTATGTTGAAGATGTACCTTTTTTTTTTTTTAAGCAGTTACAAAAAGAACAAATACCTCATAATTGCCTTGCAAGTCAGTGTGGTTTAAAGAAATTGTGGAACTGTGGGTCTTAGAAATTGAGAAAATACTTCAGCTGTGAAGCTCCTCTGCAAACTTAATGTTCCAATTACTCCTAAATTGCAGTTAGTATTGCTTTAATAAATACTGTATTTTGTTGGCTATTTCCTTTCTGTCCTTCCAGAAATAATTTAGGTCAAGGATGGAAAATATCACAGCATTGGTGTAAGTCCTACTCTACAGGTACTCACCCATTCTGATAAAAGATGAAATCAAAAGTAGAGAGGAGGCCCACGCACAATTGTGAGGAGCCAGGTTCTTTTGTGGGTAGGAATCAGATGTCTGAGTGAACTTGTGATACTTCAATACTGAAAATAAGAAAGAAGAACAGTGTTTTGAATTGCTTGCACTGATCCTAACTCCTGTTTTGTGTAAATACTAGTAACACTTTTTTTATTTCTGAGACCTTATTTCTGCTGTAGTTCATTTAATGAAGAGACATGAATTTTCAGGACATAAGTGCATCCTGAATTCCATGTGTTATTAGTAGAATTTCTGTACTACTAGAAAGTATTTGTTGGTTTTGTTTATATGATTATTTTGTTGTTGTTAGAATTATATTTTTGACATAATTTAGGAGTTTATTTCTTCAAACACTTAAATCTCCCTACAGAAACTGTTTTCTACTCCTCTTCTACGTAGCAGACTATTAGCCTAGAAGTTAGACAGGAAGTCAGTTTGAATTTAAAACAAGCTGTGTAGTATGAATTCCTGTGTTTTGATTCAGTTGGTTTAAGTGTGGATGCAGTAGAACATACTGCCAAACTTAGTGATTGCTGTGGCTCAAGTCAAAACATTCCAAAATGATGAAGGAGGACAGGCAAAGAGATGAGCCAATTCCTGTCTAGGGAGTTTTGAGTTCATGTCAATTGCCGAGAGGTTTGTGTGTGTGTGTATCTGTTTATGTATGTGTGCATACAATTTATGTATATTATATATAACATGTAGGTGGCCAGAATACTTGATGCAGATATTTTATCCAAATCTGTACAACTTCTTTGAAGATCTGCCTTTTAAGGCATTTTAACAACAGCAAGAAAAAATTAAAACTGAGGGGCGTTTGATGTAGGCATTTCACTGCGCTGGAGAATTAATGTGTTATCTAACAGGTTTCGCTTGGTAGTTCACAAATCCATAAACTTCAGACTACTAAGCTATTGTCACTTTATTAAAGATAATCTTTTACATGTTTTAAATTAATACCAAAAGTGAGCATTGATGCTACAACTCTGAAAAATGCCAAATAAAAATTCTCTTAAAAAACACTTCTGGAATCATAATGACATTATTATGTTCCTAAAATCTTATCTACTGCTTTTTGCATTCTACGAAACTTTGTAAATAAAATATTGTACAATGGATAATTAGTTTTTAGGCTTATGAAGTAGGCTATAAAATATAAACTGAAGCAGAGCAGCTTTTCCAGCATTGTATTACAGAAGAAATCATTGTTTTTCTTAGTAAATTTTGTGCCAGCTGTCATGAGCCACTTGCAAAAGGGGGAAGTTACAGAAGGCTTCAAACAGAGTGAGCAAAAAGTTCGATTAACTGCATTTAGAGGCAGCCGTGTAAGTCAGAGTGAAAATCTGTAACTGCAGGCCTCGGGGCAAAGTTCCTAGGCTTTCTGGTGCTTTTCTAGGGAGCTGCTAAACTGGGATTTCTGGCAGCAGCTCAGTTTGTTTAGATTTTGTGGGAAGGAAGACATAGGAACACTTGAAGTTAGTGATTAGATTATTTAGTTTTTTGGGGGTTTTGTTTGGGTTGTATTTGTTTTTCCAACTTAAAATTAACTGCAAGTCTCCTTTATAGGGTCACACAAATATTTCTGAGCTCAAGGAATGGAATACCTAATCTGAATGAGAAACAGTGTTAGGAAGTCACTTTGGTAGTCCCTTCACAGGGACCGCATAAACTCTGTGTTCTTTTGGAGATAACTTACTCTTCTAGTTAAAACTGACAGAAGTAATTCCAGTGAATCTATTTAATTTCTCCTTCCCTATTAATAAACACTTAAGCTTTCACACAGTTTCTTACCAAGGTTTTTAAGAAATCCTTACAATCATTATGGAGTAATCTTGTTAGCTATTTCTACTCCCCTACGCAGAATAAGGAGATAGTTGGTAGCAAACTCAAGCCCTTATTAACTGTATGTGTCCCCTCCATCCCCAAAAAAAAAAACCTTTTTGATTTCTTTTTGTGGTGTGTTGGTGTTTTTTTGTTTGTTTGTTGTTTTTGTTTTCCCCTTAATGCCAGCAATTGTTCTTTCTGCCTCTTCACTAAAAGAGGGACATTGAAGCCTTGGAGGCAACAAAGTTGGTGAAGAGCCTGGAGCACAAGTCTGACCCATCAGACTGAGCGGCTGAGGGAACTGGGGCTGTTCAGTGTGGAGAAGTGGATGCTCAGGGGGAGACCTTACTGCTCTCTACAGCTACCTGGAAGGAGGTTGGAGTGAGGTGGGGGTCGGCCTCTTCTCCCAGGTAACAGCGATAGGACGAGAGGTAACGGCCTCAAGTTGCGCCAGAGAAGATTGAGGTTGGATGTTAATAAAAACTTCTGAGAGAGTGGTCAGGCATTGGAACAGGCTGCCCAGGGAGGTGGTAGAGTCTCCTTCCCTGGAGGTGTTCAAGAAACGTGTAGACGTGGCACTTAGGGACATGGTTTAGCGGGCACAGTGGTGATGGGTTGACGGTTGGACTAGGTGATCTTAGAGGTCTTTTCCAACCTTTATGATTCTAAGAGGTGTATGCAGAAAGGTTGTAGCCTCCTCAGGGTGCTTCTGAGAATGTTGGATTTTTAATTTATTACATGGGAGTAAATCTGTAAAAAGGAGCCAAATTAATGGATCTTCCTTTCTTCTCAGTGTTAATATAATGCAGGAAGTAAAACTGAGGTGAGATGTCAGACTAGGTGGAAGAATAAATGAATTAGGTCTTTCAAAATAACACCTTTCCTCTGTGCACTTGGCTGAAGTTAGGCTGTTACTTGAAAGGAGGAGCCTGATACTTAACATCACTTTCCTGGGAAGCATGTTTCCTTAGTGTCTGCCAGTAGGTTGATCCTAACTGCTAATATTGAGATCAACTGCACACAGTTTGCTGTGGATTTTTTGTTTGTCCGTATCACCACATGTTATTTAGGTAGAATGTTTCATTTTAGAGTGGAATTACTGTGATGCATTCAGGCTGAAGGTGCTTTGATGTTAATATACAAAAGTATCAAAAGTCCTTGGATTCTATTTAAAATTGTTACTCATTGAAAAATAATTCTCAGAATGTTTGAATGAAATAACTGAGTGTATAATCAGTCTTTATTAGTGCCTAAATTTCTGCTGATGTACCTGTATTATGAATAGATATTAACTTGTATTAGTTCACCTGATAGTCGATCCAAGACTTTGTTTGGAACAGAATTAGCAGGGTTACTTTTTTGCTCTCTTCTCCAGTGAAGTCTATTTTTGCTTCAGCCAAGACTTTTCAGAGTCTTTCCAAGTTTGACTGTTCTAAGAATGTTGAGTTTTTTTTGTTCACATAAACAGTCGCGAGCATTTCCTGAAAAGATGCTTTTGCAGTCATTATGCAAGTTCCTTTCTGTAGCTATCCTAATGTTTCAGTAAAACAAAACCAATTAAATTAGTAAGTGTTTTCCCATCTTAGAGATCTGTGAGTGTGGGGATGTCTGTATGGTTGTACATAATCTGCATTTAGAACTAGCCTCTTCGCATTCATTTTTCTAAAGTAGTCTTCCTGCCACACAAATTTTACATGGTTTTTGAGAATTGACATGTCCAGTCACAATGTTTTGGTGTGGCTACGTGCAGTCTTATTACTTAGCAGGAAGGTGAAGAAAAGGCTTTGAAGACCAGATGAGAATGTAACCTTCTTTCAGTAGAGGGGATGTTCTCAATCGCAGCATACTCAACCTTTGAGTTTAGGAATCTTACACAGGAGCTCTACTGTGACTTTAAGTGTTGTTCTTTGAGTTGAAGTAAATGTTTGCAGGAAGCATTACATCCACTGTGGTAGTGACCTACATAATCAAGGGTTTGTGCTGACATTTAAGGCAGAGTCTTCCAATGTGTTTTGGGTAGTCTGATTTTAAAGGGAGAGATGCTAATGGAGACTGCGGGAAACCTCGGAAAACTGTGGTGTACTAAGAGGGGATTTTGAAAACTTCAGTAACATGTTTTCTGAGAATGGGATTTTCATCTTTATTCTGAATCAACTATGTATTAACATTTGGGCTTGGAATTCTGTCCTTTCTGTGAAGGTCTTTCTAACTTGTTATGTCAGCCTCTTATTCTCGTTTAGTATAGTTACTGTCTCAGTGTGCTATTGCACATTCAGAGTACACTGTCCTTTTCACTGGTCACGTCTTTTGGTGAGGAGACCTAGTTGTAGAATGGTTTATCTTGGAGAGTATCCGACCTGTTCTGTGTTCCAGTTGTACCAGAAATCTTCTGGGGGGACTTGCACTGACAAGCTTTTGTGATAGTGATGCCAGGGCTCTTCTGAAGAGCCAAGACTAGTATAAGTCTTCCTATAAATAATCAGGAAGTAACTTATGGTACAAGTGGATCCTGTTTAAGAGCTTAACTGGCATAGCTCGTTATTCATGTGTAATGCATGCTGGAGGATGGGGGGAAGCCTTTATAGATACTGCAGTGGCTATCTTATAAACTATGTGCAGAAATTATCAAAAAAAGAATGTAGTCCTTTTCTTTGGAGCCAGAGGAGAACAGGACTCTCCTAGAGAGTTTCACATATTTGATGAGAAGTTTGGAAGGAGCAACTATAATTTCCAAAATATTTCTTCTTGTACCAAAGTAGTAGATCCATCCTGCATGTATACAAAAACCAAGTTTTCAGTGTAATCAGTCTTTTAACATCGTAAAGCTCCAAAGCCTTGCACTGCAAAAGCCAACACTTTCAAAAGTACTGAATTTCACAGAAATCAGTTTTGGTTGGTTTATCATATACGCTTTTGCAACTGCTTATTCAACATCTTCGTTATTAAAACAATAATGCATGCTGTATGTAACACATTGTAATGGTGTTCAGCACCACTGCGGGTAAATGAGGTGGATGTGCCCAGGAAAATAATTCATGGTTTTTAAAAAAATAAATTGCAGTAGTTTTTAATTGGTAGGACACAATACAACGTGCTAGGAATTTTTCCCCTATTTGATGAATGCTTTGAGAAATCGCTGAGAACTGACCGGTCTGAACTGAGAGGAGACTACTTTGAGTGGCTTTTTCAGGTCTTCATTTCTAGTTTAGTGCAGTCCTGCATTTGTGGAATAATTTTTCCTTCTGCATTTGTCATGGTACTGTATGTGACAGCAGACTTTGATTAAAACATAATTTTAGTGAAATTACAAGTGGTAAATCCAATGGAGAGGGAAATGAAATTATGGTACAGCTCTCATCAAAAGGAATGGAAATCTATTTTAAAGGCTTCAAAATTACCTACATGTGAATGTTCGCTGTTCAGTTTCCACTTGCAAAGCAACACAGAGCTGGAGGAAAACAGTATTGAAGGAAGTTTTGAGACTAGACTACTGAAAGCTTTTTCTGCTAAGAAATTAGGTTTAAAAAAAAAAATTCAGGATGCCTTTGTCTTCATTTAAGGTATCCATTTTAATACAATTGCTATAGTTTCATTTTCAGTCGTTGATACTGGGCAGTACATATGTTCTGTTCAGAGGTTTGCTTCTGAGTAGAATAACTGTTATTTAGGTAAATCTACATTGCTTTTTCACTTTCTTGTTCTTCAGGCTCCGATCCCAAAGAGTGCTA
>VXAV01000443.1:17925-33268 GCA_013399715.1 Alectura lathami | reverse complement strand
TTTTTTTTTTTCCCCTAGTGTGCAAGCATGCTTACCTGTGCTTGTTTTCTTTTGTTAAAAAATTCTGAGATCCTACTGCAAGTTTTCTTTATTTTCATGGTGACTAACAATTGCTTTAGGATTTTCTCACTCTGCATGAGTGAGTGTCTTTATGTTTGGGAAAGTTGATACCCCTTTTTCCAATTACCCACTGAGAAACTGTAAAATGGTCTTTTTCTCCTGCAAATCGTACAGATAATTTACCATTCAAAATGGGGAATTCGCATACCTGATATAAATGAAACTGACAATATTCCCTGTCATGGCATTTGACCTAAACAGAACTCTCTATTTGCATATTGTTAGATGTCTGCAGAATTGTCCCAGTGACTGGGTTGGTGTTAGCAGCTTGAATGTGTTGTAAATCATTTAAAAGGAAAGACGAGAAGATGGGAAGATTGTTGAGATCACCTACCTCATCTTCCTGCTTCCAGGCTGTTCCTGATAGATGTTTATTTTACTTTGTCTTAATACTTTTTTGAAGGAAAAATCATACTCCATCTGGTTCACTTCTTCAGATATCATTACCATTTGAAGGTTTTTCCTGTTGTTTTGGCCACTGGTAACTAGAAATTGCAGCTGGAAGGGACTTAATATGGAATTTCTTTCCTTATCCACTTAGAAATAATTTTTAAATTAACTAAATATATTAACCTATTCCTCCTTTTGTTAGGTCTTTTCTTTCATACGAACAGTATTGTCCAGTATTATATGAATTTAAACAGAGGTCAGAGAATTAATAATATTAGTTCTTCCATGGTGGAGACACTTTTCACTGAGTAAGTGAGCCACTCAGGTGGCTGGTTAGTTTTTAAAGTCCAGTAAGATGTTGCTCTGTTACTCCCTGTTACTCTGACTCATGTGGTCCCATTTTAACATCTACGTAATTTGTCTGAGTCATTTATTGTTGGCTTCATTTTATAGGAGGATTTGTATCATGGTTTACTGCATCTGTCTTGAGTCTATTGCAACAAATTTCACCTGCTGTGTTTAAAATTTGCAGCAGCAGCATTAACAGAAGAGTTCTTTTAAGAGAAAGACACAATTTTTTTTGAATGTATTCTGAGGGTGTGAACATCTGTTTCTGCTGAACTACTGGCCGTATGCATTAATCCTCTCTGTTCCTTTAAAAAAGGAAAAAGTACTCTATTGCTGTTCTCTCTGCAGAATTCAGCCCATCCATGGAGGAGTAGCCCAAGTTCTCTTCCTCCTTGTGTGTTAGCAGCAGTTGCTTTGCTGAGTTTGTCTGTTACACGGTCCTTGTAAATCCACTGGGGATGGCTCGAATGCATGTGCTTTTTTATGGGCATGGACTGAGACAGTGGGGTTTTGAGATGCTGCTTAAGGTGTCAGTGTCTTGCAGAACATTTTATTACCAGTAGCAGGATAGAAGGGTCCAGGTAGAATTTGGAGATCTGGTGAAGAGAGTGCTTTACCAGCCATTCTTGGTGCCCAGAAATGGGTTAACTCTCAATTCCACTTTTTCAGTCACTTTCCAGAATAGAAGCAAGCTTAAAGTGGAGGTCTGTGTGAATTTCACGGAAGGTATCAGCAGCTGAGCCCATGGCACAGCCTGGGTACATCCTGCCCGTTGTATATCCCAGGGTGTTGCCAGGACTGAATTCTGAAGCTCAGTCAGTGCTGCAGGTGCAGGCAAATAGAGAGCAGTGAAACTGTCCAAAACTGGCACTAAGTTCTGTGTTTGGTTCCCTGTCTGCTTCAAAATACTCGGCTTATGCTTGTTGTGCCTGGACAGTGTAACGCCTCTGGCATCCTACTGCTGTTACTTCAAGTCAAGAAAAACTGCAGTTTTGGTGTACTTCAGCGTATGTACTCTTGCTGAGATAAGGATGGGGAGAGAAAAGGAATTACTTCTTTTTTTTGGCTTGAAACTTTGCTGGAGTTAAAGGGTCAGAGAGTGTCCAATTACTTCAGGGTAATTACTTAGTTAACAAAAAGTGATTTTTTTTTTTAAGTTATTTTCTGTAACCTACAGAAAGTTTCCAGCAGTCTGATCAGAATGCGTTTCCAGCATGTGTGAGCATACTGAAACAAAGCATAATTTAAAACTGCATTAATTAATCAACTGTGCAAAGCTAAGTTCATTTATTTGTTTGGGACAGATGGTCGCACTTGTCCATTTGTTCTTGCTGAGGAAGCTCCTAGAGAGTGGGGATCCTACGTGCTATATGATTTTCTTCCACTGCCACACACACATTTTGGGAAAATGTTCTGTTTTGTGCAGAAATAAAGCCAGAACAAGAAACAGTGCCCTAACTGTTACCTTTCTGGCACAAGTTTTACAGGTTTTTCTCGCATTTCCCTAGAATAAAGTCAAGGATCTGTCTATAGTGACGTGGATAAGGTATGAAAAGATAAAAGCTAGTTATGCAGTGTTAGTTGTGGAGTGGTATTGCAATTCCTTCCATGAAAGCTGATAATCCTAGGTCCCTGTAAAGAAGGTCCTTCTGTTACTACTTAGGCTCCTTGGCTTCTGTATCAGAAGTGAACTCACTTCATTTCTGTTCATTTCTGTTATGTACAATTTCTGGCTAGACAACCTACCATCATTTCTTCCTTGCTGCAACTGTGTGAACGCAGTGTATGCAGACTTTGTTACGTGCTGGAGCGATGCACTTGCAGTGCAGTGAGCTGCTGCTGTGTGAGCAACTGATACCTCAGATCAACTCTTGCCACCAGTGCATGCCTAACGTTATCCTACTGGGCTTGTGCCAGCAGCAACACTGTGCTGCCCTGCTTCATTTGGAAGGAGTTTGTTTGCTCTTTGTTGACTTGAGGGCTTGCTAACCACAGACATTTTATTTTTCTCATGTGAATGTGCAGTTGTCAGTAATACATTGTCTTGGAGAGACACTGCTGCTGCATTTCTTGTCAGTATTTAAACACTTGTCTGCTGTGTTACTGAAGGTGGCAAAATGAATCCATCAGATGCTGGTATTCGTTCACCATGCGTTTGCCACACAGATATGACAGAAGACCGAGCTGGCAGACTGCTCTGGATGCTATTGTCAGCTGCTTGGTGTTCTGATCCTGTGCTGCAGATGAACAGAAGTGAGAATTATGCTCCGAATTCACATGGAAAGCTCACTGCTGTCCCACTGCCTTCACGGCTCTCTGGCCCTGGTAGACCAGCACTGAACCACCTCAGATGGCTCTGAGTAGCTGAACGGCTGTCACAGGGGATGTTGCAAAGTCAGTGGGATGTTTGTTGTTGGTTTTCCTTGGAGTCAAATCTAGATGCAGTTTTTTCTGGAGTTGCCCAGCGCTTAGCAGAGTTCATGACAACCATAGCTGGTACGCACGTGGCAAATCTTGTGTATTGTGATCCCATATGAGTTTGAGAATGGAGAGTGCCTTGAAGCTTGGACGGGGATTACATGAGAGGTTCAGTTCAGAGATGGTGCACTGAGTGGGTGAGGCAATTGCTGGTGGTACAGGCAGGTGTGTTCTGCTCTGACTCACAGCTGTGTGTTTTTGTTGAAGTAGATATTGTAGACAATTTTGAGCACTTCAGAGATCCTCTGTGGCAGTCATGAAAATATTCACCTAAAATGAATTTGTCTAGGAGGTGGCAGCAGAGTGAAGTTGTCCTCTGGAAATTAGTGCTGGCAGTAACTCTGTAACCTTTCCTGGGGTTTGTGTGTAGTTTGGGTCTTGGAGGGCTGATAGACTGTTGACCTCAGTGGAGACTGCTCTGGTGCTAGATCCAATGGTAAATTTCCTTGTGAGGATACTAGTGTGGGGGAAAAATGTGCAAAACACCAAAAATCTGAGCCTGTATCCTCATGTGCAGAGTCCCTGACTGCTTTTGCTTTCTTGGGTAATGCATAGCAGTCAGCTGGGTGAATAATCCTATTATTTCACCTCCTTTCCATGCAGAAAATTGGGGACTCATACCGCGGCTATTGTGTGAGCGAGGCAGAATTAGAGAGTGTTCTAACGCTACACAAGCAGCAAACACAAAGCGTGTGGGGGACGCGCCAGTCTCCAAGCCCAGCCAAACCCGCCACACGGTTGATGTGGAAATCTCAGTATGTCCCATATGATGGGATCCCCTTTGTCAATGCAGGTAACCAACTTCTTTTGTTTTAATAACTACTTTAAAAAATTTCAACGTCAGCTGCCAGCTGGCTGTACGGAAGGATCCTGTGGTGTTCCTTAATGGTAGTAGAGCCAAGGCACAAACAAAACAAAAAAGCTACCAACCAAATCCACGCAGCTTGGGTACCTCTGTGCCACAGTGTGAAGGACCTTGTTTCCCTGAAACCATGGGCTTTGTTGTGAGTGTTTCTTTCCCTTTGTTGTCTAGATATACATTACTTACGTACCCTTTGGTGGTGTTTCTGGTGAATGAGTTCTTTAGAGGCAGATTCCATGTGCTCTGTCAGGACTTGGGATTTCTTGTAAGGGTGAGAGCTTGCTCCAGTATTCTTGCCTAACTTGGAGCTCCTTTGAAGAGTCTGTTCCACAGGAACCAGTAAGATATTTAAGTGGCTTCCTTTAAAACAAAAATAAAAGAAAAATAATAATAAAAAAAAAAGGTAAGCATCAACATACCTCAGCAGACAGATTTTTTTTTTTTAATGAATGTACAGGCTTTACAGGTTGGTAGATGTGTGTTTAGCTCATGCAATGCATATGTGAAATTAAGTTCATTCAGATACAAAGTTAATATATTTTAATTGTCGAGGATGAATGACCTGAGTGTAGGCTATGTGCTTTTCTTTTTTTTCTGAAAGTAACTGAGAAAGTGTAATATTAGCACCAACTTTAAAGCTTCAGCCATAAGCTGTGAGGTGCAAGAAAGCTGTAATATTTCTTGCTTTGCTCAGGCCCTGTACAGCATTTTGTATATTTCTAATATGTTGCCTTTCCGATGCATTTGGGTTTAGATTGTAAACCCTCTACGAAGAGTGTTCATTAAAATATTTTGCATTTATAGAGCAGAGGCTGGAAATACAGTTTGCTGAACTGCAGTTAAATCCCAGATAACATAATTCTAAACTGTGCGGGATAAAAGTATTGTTCTTAAGGAATTTATCCCATCTGCAATGCCTTCCCTACTGTGATTCTGCTTTTGCTTTGGGAAATGCAGAGGAGCTGGGTAGCTCCCTATATAGTGTAAAACATAGAACTGTCATCAAATCCTGATTCTTTGTTTTACTAAGAATTGTAGATAGCTGTTACCTTTGTGAAAGAATAGCTCCATCGAATTATTTTTGAGATGCATATCAGTAAGGACTGGTTTGAAGGTCTTGAAGTCTTTTAAATTTTAGCAAATTAATTTTAATTTTTTAAAATCCAAACCAAAAAGGCTAGATAGCTGTTTATTGTACACAATTGTCTCTTTTAAATTTCCCTTCTCTTTATATGCATTAATGCGTATATATTTTTTAAATAACAGCACGGTCTCAGTCAGTCAATCATTGAGTGTCTTGTGGAAACACCGTATGTTGCTGTGGCGGTACCTTATAAAGGTTTTGGTTATATCATTTGCAGTATAGGTAGCTCCCTGCCTGCATGCTGGAGTGTATGAATTGTACGTGATAGACAATGAGAGATGATATGGGAGAGATGCAAATTCTATTCTTGACCACAGACACCTTGTTATGCCTATCAACCCTTTTGTAAGTGGTCTGATTGGAATAAGTCATGTATTTGAATGAAATTTAGAGCTAAGCGATCTTTGTTTAAGCCTGTCTGTGTTTGTGGAGTTAAGCCACACTGAGACAGTGTTAGTTAACTGATAAGTAGGTCAGATTTGCAAGCAAGAATTTATGGGGCGGCATGGTCTGAAGTATTGATGAAAGACCTTTGCTTTCAGCTGTGGATTTTCTTGGTTACTTCGGAGAGTCTATTTCTCTTATTTATGCTTATTACCAACACTGTGCTCCTTTGGTAACTAGCAAGGCTGCTCATTTTGTAAAATACTGTTGTTGATCAGGTCAGAATCTAATCTTTTGTCCCTATGTGTCTTCCAGTAGCATAGTGAGATGTAATCACTTTGGGGAAACGCTTTTAAAGTGCTCTGTGCTCCTCACATGCTGTGAAAGAAGCATTTGCGCTGTATTTGAATGCTGGCTACACTTGAGTGTTCTGCCTTCTGAAGAGTTTGACGTTAAATAGAAATAACTTTCAGAGTTGTTTTCTGCGGTTAATGTTTTACTGTAATGACTTCTGTAGTTGCTTGAATGGACTGAATTACCTTCTGTTCCCAGGAAGCAGAGCCATTGTAATGGAGTGCCAGTATGGGCCGAGGAGAAAAGGCTTCCAGCCCAAAAAAGCTGGTGAGCAGGAAAGCGCTTCTGGCCAGCTGTACAAAGCCACCTGTCCGGCCAGGTAAGAGCTGGCTCTAACGCCATCCTAAGGGAGCATGCCTCTCGTGAGCCTTGGCAGCATGCAGTTTTGGGGGGTAGCTGATAGCATGCAGTGTGGCTCCTGGCTTTGTCTCCTTAATAGCTTGAGGTTGCTACTCGTGTAGAAGGAAGGAGGAGATGCTGTTCTGTTAAACTCTGTGAGGCTGAGGCTTGACAGGTTGCCGAGATGCAAGGTACCAATACATCAGTACGTGATCTACAGGTGGGGGTTGCTATCTGAGCAGTAGTGAAGATGTCATATGGTGATGTCCTTTAGTCCTAAAACATTGTTGTCTTATCTGTTAGTTTTTCTTCAGACTTTTAATTAGTTATATTAGCAAATCATCCTAATTTAACAGATCGTCTAGTTGCAGAAGTTACAGTTCTTCCTGTTCACTAAGGACTTCCTCCTTATCCAACTCTAATGTTTTGTGAGTTTTTTTCTTATCCTTGAGCATCCTTCTGGGTTTCAGTGCCACACTTGTTCCCTTTTTACAGAGCTAAGGGTGTGCTTATCTGGACAGGTGGAGTTAGATGTGTATGTGCTCAGCTCAGGTTTTGGGCTGTGTGAACTCCAGCTTGTCTAGAAATGGTGTTGTGCTTTTAAACGACTGAGGGTCAAAACCACTGTGGCTGAGTGGTTTTCAGACTAGACATTGTCTGTATCCACCTGCTGCATCCCTTTCTATTGATATGCCCTTAAAAATGCTTCAGCTCTCTTAGAGGCTCCTCACCCCTTGAAACGCTCTGCTTGAATTTTTTCTATAGTAGTCTCTGATATGAAGTAGGTGGGAATTTTGCCTTCCTTTTGAAAGAGACTTCTTTTTCCTTTTTTCTTTCATTCTGCTCTTTTAAGGATCTATATTAAAAAGGTTCAGAAGTTTCCAGAATACAGAGTTCCTATTGACCCTAAAATTGACAAGAAAATCATAAGAATGGAGCAGGAGAAAGCATTCAACATGCTGAAGAAGAACTTAATAGATGCTGGTGGTGTCCTCAGGTGAATTTTGCACTTTTTTTTCCTGAGAAACAAAGGAAAAAGAGCAATAATTTGCTTGCTTTGCTGTATTTCCTTGGTTACTTTATTAAGTCTCTTGCTTACTGACATTGTGAAATTTTATATTATTGATATTAAGACTTGTGGCTCTGGATTATTTCATTTGGTAAATGTGTCAAATACCAAGCTGTGGAACTTCAGCAGATGTTTCCATGCAGGGAATAGATGGGAATAGTTTTATTATTGCAGGGTTTAACCTGGCTTATTTTGCATTGAAGGGTGTGAGTTCTTAAGGGCAGTATCTTCTAGCTCAGGAGCTGTAAAAACTGAAGTCAATCCAAGTGGATCATTGTGATTGTCGGGGTTTTCCCTCAGGAGATTCATTTTGCCGCCCTTGCTTGAGAATTATGAAAACTTTCCTTCTTGCCAGGTGGTATGTACAGTTACCCACTCAGCAAGCCCACCAATATCACGAAATGGAAACTTCCTGCCTCCCTTCTTCACCCTCCCATTTTTCTGCCTCTCCTTCTGAGGAGGAGGAGGAAGTTGTTAAAGACGAGAACTGTACTCTGCCTTCCCGTCTCCATCCTCAAGTGGCAGACAAGATCCGAGAACTGGTGTCTCAGGGAACAGAGCAAGTCTATGCAGTGAGGAAGCAACTAAGGTACAGAACTCTCTGGCACTGCTCTTAGTCTGTAGTGCTATACGTGCTCTCGCACTTGATTAATTTGTTTTGCAGCTAAGTGGCAGTACTGATGCATAACTGAATATATTTCCAATATGTCATTAGAAACTTTTTTTTTTTTTTCCAGATTTTGTCTTCTAATTCCATTTTACTGTAGACAACCATTAAGAGCTGCTGTCCTCTTTAAAGTTAGTTGAATAAATGGGGATTTTTAATTCCAAACTCCAGAGCAGATGCACAGAGAACTGGATCAGAATATCTTTTAATTTGTTCTTGTATTATCATTACAACATGGAGTGGGAGAAGGCAGCAGCTGTAATAAGGAAATAGCACAACAGATCTTAAATATGCATATTTTCATTTTAGTATCTTTGTCCTTTAACATATGGCAGAAAGTATGTGGAAAGAGAATTATTCAAGCCTGATGAAGTGCCAGAGAGGCATAATCTATCCTTCTTTCCCACTGTCAATGACATCAAGAACCACATTCATGAAGTGCAGAAGACCCTGAGAAACGGCGAGATGGTGTATAAATCAGAAAGCATTCCAGCAACAGTACGTTGGCCCTTGTGTTTCTTTTCGATTCTTGGAGTTATATACTGGAAGTCATATTTAATTTTTACAATTTAGCTGCATTTAATCCACAATTCTCTGACTTTTTGTTTCAGTGGACTTTCTTGGTGAGCAGGACGGATTAAATGCAAATAAAACCTTTTGACCATATTCAGTATTTGTCTCCTGAGCATTAGATTGCTGTTAGTGACACATTAAACAATGCTCACTTACATGATGACTGCATGAACTGGAAGCCATGTGGTAGGGAAAAACTGGCACCCATCAGAAAACAGTTCATGGCTTTGTCATTGTCTGTGTGTTGGAGAAGTTATGACTAATTTCCATATCTGAAAAACTAGGGTGAAGTACGTCTCAGGTGCAGCCTAAATTAGGGCTTGTGCAGCACTGTGAATGCACTCTATAGCAAGAGAAGTAACCATGACGTAGATACTTAGAATGTTGGGTAACTCTTACGTGTTGTTCGTTAATTTTATTCCACCAATTGAGCGCTAGGAGATGCACAGTGATCCTAGTTGCACAGTTATGAGACTGACTGCAAAGGAATTGCTGATTTAAAATCAGCTTTGCTGAACTGCAGTATTAAATGATACATCTTTTTTTTTTTCCTCTCTCACTGCACTGCACTTGTCTCAGGTGAGTGAGTGACATTTGTTAATTAGCCTAATTGTGGTTTGACATTTTTATTTCAAAGTCTTCCTCCTGAGATGACTTTAGCCTTGGTATAGTGTGTGTAAAAAAAAAATTAGTTTGCAATCTCTCTCTTTATATTTTATAAACAAGAACTCTGAAAATGCATAGTTTTTTAAAAAAATAAAAAAGGCATAATTTCACACGCTGTTTTCTTGTATATCCTGAATTGAGCCTACATTTCTGTAATAGACAAGCTTTAACCCTTTCTGAGAACTGTGATCTTTTTTCTTTCAGCTGCAGTGGACCACAGACAGTGGGAATGTCCTCACAGAAACGGTGACTGTTACGTTTGCCTCACCACCTTCAGATGGTAGGACTGTGTTCGTAACCAAATGTGGTTTGTTTTGTTAACAATGTCACAGAAATTTGATTTCCATCCAGAGAGATTGCTGTCATGTTCTGACAACCAGCTGAATGTAAGAAGGATTATTTCAGTGCCTCTGTTTTGAGGCAGAAGAGGTCATGCTTTTTTTTGGTTTGTACTGTCAGCACCTATAGGAAAAAGAAAATTGTAGTCTTGTTGTAGTTGACAGAATTATGAAAACGAAAGTTTGGCTTTTATTTAGCATCTTCAGGCAACTGAAGATCTTGATGGGATGATTATTTTGAAAGACCAGTTTGTCTTGGATGGAGGTGCTAATAAAACCTGTGTAGAGAAAGTGAAATTCCTGCTGAAGAAGTGTTCCTATCAATCACACAGCTGGGACCAACTGGGTACTTGATTTCCTGGGTGGTCTGTGCTTGGCAGATGCTTTAAATATCTTGCTGAAAAGGATTTGAATGCATATTGAGATTCCTGCTTCTCAGGAAGTCATTGTTAATGACTATATTAATGCGTGGAGCCAAAGCAGCATCTCTTCTAAGCAATTGTTGAGCCAATTAATGAAGTATTAGACTTCCCCCCACTCCACTGCAAAAACAGTGTAGATTTCTGTAGAAATTTGGTTTATCCAGACTTTTTTTTTAAGAAGCTAATTACAGTATGCTTTCTTTGTTCAAAGTGACTTCCTGCCTCTATTACTTCAAAAGTTGTGCTAAAAGAAAACAAAGGTGTTAGTAACTAAACCTGAGTGCTACCCACATAGTTAGGATTGCACATGGGCAGAAGTGTTCCACTGGATAGTGGTGGCTGGTAGTAAATTTTAAACGATGTTGTTCTCCCCTTTTTGCCTAGATTTCAAGTATATTTCTGTTTCAAGGATATTTTGCCCAGTGTGGCATGAAAGAACTTCCCTGCATGTTTGTAGATCCTTTCCTCATCCATTGTTTGGTAGAGATATGTTATGAAATCCATCAGAGAAGTTGTTGGCTTTTGCGGGGATAAGATTGCAGCTGGGTGGAAGAGCATAATTATTTGCATGCATTATGCTAAGATAATGCTGCAAACCTCTTAATGTTATTAATCTCAGTGGCACTGCCAGCTTGTTCCTCATTTAACTGGAATGTGGTGTTTGGTACTTTTTATTCCAGACAGCTGGTAGAGAGCTCTGCAGGGGTCAGATGGGCACTGTCAGTTTTCACACTTAAAGGATTTGTTCTCCACTGTGGTTCTTGCCTGAAGAAGTCCAGACGTGTCTGTGCTTCTTGCCTCTTTGGTCTCTGTCACTGCCTGATTTATTTCTTAACTTTGTTACAGCACAGAAAATAAAACCTCACAGGTCTGGCTCACTGTGTGATTTCTCTCTTGAGCAAGTTCATGTATACCAGTGCATTTATAGTAATAAGACTAAAGTTGGGCTTCTGCTTTGTTTTTAAACTCTCATTGTATTATTTTTTTTTTTTTTGCTGCAATGAGTCAAACTGAAGTTCCTATAATACTGTCTTTTTCTTTTAACCAGCCTTTTTTTCTTCAGCATCTAAGCTGAAACACGTATACATGTGCTTTTCTACATCTGTATTGAGATTGAAGGGGCTTGGCTTGTTCTGTTCACAGGGGGGGCTCTTAAACAAGGAGGAAATCTATCATAACTGTCTGCTTACTGTCTGTGGCACTGCAGGGAGCTCACCAGGGGAGTCTATTGTCACCAAAACAGAATCCAGCCAGAGTGGGGAGTCCTTGCTACCAGAAAGAGCTCAGCTGTTGTCTTCTCTCTCTTCACTTCAGCCCAAGATATTTGCACAACTGCAGGTACAGTCAAGTTGTTTACAGAATGTCAGGTGTTCTGTTCTGGGAGTGCTGAAGGTAAGCTATAAATCCTGAGTTTCCTCTCAATTAGTGACCTTGAACACTAGCTGTGAGGGAATATGGACTTTGAAATAGCTGTCAAGTCCTGCTTTGGCCTCTCTTACATATCACATCTAGCATTCAGCTGTAACGCAGGGGATCCCACTGCCTAGTTGTAGTTAGGATCTCTTGTGAAGGCAAAATCAAGAAGATGAGGGAGGTGGGTTTCTACCTCAAATCAAGCACCTAATCATTCTCCAGATGTTTGAGTCATTTCCTGATGAAAATGCTGCAAAACTGGGGGAGGATAAGTCAGTCATATTCCTTTTAAATCCTCCTCCAGCCTCAGAAGAAAATCTGTTGAAATTCTAAAACTGCTCCCAGCTCAGATATGTAAAATATGTAAAATGCTGTTTTCTTGCTGTTTGCTTCTTGTTCTGAAGGTGGCCTTGGTTTCATCCCCTCTCCTTTAAGGCAGTATGCTTAGCTTGTAGTGCATGCCCCTTGTGGGAATGGATGCTATTGGGGAAGAGTTCGAAACTGAGTATCAGTCCAAAATTAGATCTAAGTAGTTTTCTAGTTGCTGCTGGACACCATTGTCTGACTTTTTTTCTTTTTCTAATACAAGTATAGTCTACAGATGCTGAGAGGTGATGGTCAGAAGCTATCCAGTTCCAGCACTGCAGATTGTGTGTTATTAATGTAAATTTCTCCTGCTTTAAATGCTGTTATATTTGTATTTTTACTTTCTCTTCCACAGGGATTACAGCTGCAATCAACCTTTACCTCAGCAAACGGATCAGCAGCCCTGAGAGCTGTAAATAACCATTCCCCTCCCAGCTCTGCAAGTCTTTTGGATTCCATGGGGAGTGCAGTAACCAGCCATTCTCCAGCACTTGGTCAAGGGCACAGTCTGCAAACAGGTGCTGGCCTAGCACAGCACAGTACTGCTGCCTCTGCTTTTGGGACTTCGCCTGGCTCTGATCAGAGTCTGGTCACCATGGGCCAACTGGTAGCAGTTGAAGGGGTAGAGGACGCCAGAAGCCTAGAAGGAGGAGTCCAGCAGATTCTCTTGGGAGATGTACAGACTATTCCAGTACGGACTGTGGACAGCCAGCCTGCACTTAGTAAGTTGCAGTCTTCCCAATTACACATAAATGTAGAGAATGCCACGAATTTTGTTCCATGTGTCCTAAAGCAAAGCAGAGAAATGTTGATTAAAGAAAGCTCTAGCATAGGCTTGATTCAACTGATTCTGATTAGTTTTTACTGTAAAACTACGATGACTGTAAAATATATATATATATGTAGTTTTTGCTGTCAAAATGATGACTTAGCTGAACTACATGTCATCACTTTCATTGACAAAATACCAACTTACTTATTAAGGGGTGTTCTTGCCAAAAATCCTAGCATTTAGCTAAAACGATCGTCTTCAAAAATACAGTTTTGTTTGGAGAAATAAGAACAGGAAATAACCAATATTGAATTTGGTTAGGACTGTTTGGAAATAAATTTTTTCGTGACTTCTTTCTTTGCACCATCCCAGCAGATTTCAGATTTTTTTTTAATAAACTTTAACTAGGATCGTATAGTCATCAGTATGTTTTAGGGGTGATCATTTGGAGCTATACGGAATTGCTTGAAATTTCAAACTTGTCTGAAATTGTTTAAGGTACATTTCTTAACATACAACTTAAATAACTTCCTCTCTGTCAAAATAGAAGTCTCCTTAGACCACTTTTGACAGTTTGAATTCTCAGTTATGGGATATGATTGAGTTGAAGGTTGTATTTAAAAGAATGGTTTCTAACTGCTTGGGAAGAAAACCTTGTGAAGATATGGAGCAGACAGATCAATGGAACATGTCCTGTTGACTTTCCAGAGTGTCTGAAATGTTAGCTGTGCAATGTTTTATTTTTATATTAGTTTTTCTCGTCATCTGTAACTTCTCAAGAGATGACTTCTGAGCAGTTTTGCAGAAACTTCTATGTAAACATATGCTAGATCTGCCTGCGTCTTCCTAATGCCACGGTTATAATTATTCCTGTATGTCCTGATGACTTTTGCAGGTCTGCAAAACTTAATTTGTACTGAATTCCCTAAAATTAAGAGAATAGAAATAAAAAAATAAAAGAATACGTGAAGAAAGAAAAAAGGAAATAGGAGGGTACATGAGGAAACACTGAAATTTGGATCCTTTGAAGTACCATTAGGATATTTTTCTCTGACAGTATTGTCAAAGTTAAATTTAAGAATTTTATTTGTTGGCTGTATCCAAATGTTTGTGTAGTTTTTCTTGCTTCTTATAATAGAGTTTCACTACTCTGCTGAGAAACTGCTTTCCTTCTGGGTCAAGGTATTTAAGAGATGTTATCAAATGTACCTCCTTCCCATGATTGTTTAACCTATTTGTTCAATCACAAAGTTAATGCCTCTCAATTTTTTCAATTAATATTTTAATGTGAATTTTTGAAGAAATATTGGTTTACATACAAAAAAAAAATAAAAAAGTCAAATATAAAATTTAAATTATGTAACTGCAGGGACTAAACTTACTGTTCTTCTGGGATTTCCTTTTACATCTGCTCAAGGTCTCAAGCTATTATCACCACCCTGGCTTTGGAAATTGTGAGGATGTTGGTGCTGTTCCTAAGTTATGTGAAAGATTTTCCTATAAAATGCACAGATACTTCCTGCCCCCATTCTTGAGTCCATTTCTTTGTCTGTAGGGCAGGAGGACAAAAAAATACTATAGACTGAAGAGGGAATAATGTTACAGAGCTTATCTGGATGTAGCACTTATAGCGGAGTGTCAAACTACCCAACAGCTAACTTCACAAATGCTTTACCTATTAGCTTGAGTTCCTGAACTATTTTTCTTTTAAATGCATGCAGTTATTGAGACTAAAGTGTTATCAGTGAAGTTTGAACTTTAATGTTTTGTTTCGTTTTGTTTTTAAGTTGAAGAAAATACAGAGGGTGTTATCTGTGTAAGCCAAGTTAAACAAGAGCCAAGAGAAGAAGCATCATCTATGGAGCGAGGTAAAGTCAGAGAGTGCCAGAGATCCTCCTCTATTTAAAGCTGTGAAGAATTTCAAATCAGAGGACTCTAGATGTCTCAGATGGAAAGGCAGGTACTCCCAAGATAATGCCATTATTTTTAAATGGTATTGTGACATTCAGACTGGGCATATTTTACAGTAGTTCTGACAGACAGCTGTTTTGACTTACAAGTGATGTGACTCACTGCCAATTCCAGGTCCATTCACTTACCATGTGGAACACCACCTCTCTCTTCTGTTTCATGTTTTGAGTAATTTGGATGCTATCCAAACAGTCCATTTTGGTCAGCATTTCTGAAGGTCTTCCACAATTAGTTTTAGAATGTGGATCAAAGTTTGCTTTTCTCCTTGAGAGCCTCAACTGTTACGGCACTACAGAGACCATAGAATCTGCCAGCTCCCAGACCATGGAATCCAACAGCAAGGTGCATCAACACAGCAATAGTTCTGTGTCAAAACAAAGGTCCAAGAGACTACATTTCAAAGTGATGAAGGACATGGATGCTTGAGAAAATGCAACTTTGACCTGGTCATAATGTTAATGGTGTGAAGATCAAGGAGAGAAAGGTGAGGTTGCCAGGTGAACTTAGTTGTATGGTGAAGAAAAGTCTGTGAATTTTAACAAAGAATGGTTTCGACTTTTGATATCGTTAAACTTATGTTCTAGTGTTATAATGAGGCTTGTTGCCACTTGCAGCCTTTGCAGTGGAACGGTAGCAACAGTTGTTCATAACACCTAAAAGCAGGAGT
>VXAV01000443.1:0-17895 GCA_013399715.1 Alectura lathami | reverse complement strand
AAAAAAAAAAAGGATGCTGCAGTTTCAGCTTCTCTACCTTTTCTTTTATGTGCTTAAGATAACAACTCATAAATATAATTTAACTTGCTGCTTACAGATCGTGAGGCTTACAGATATATTACTAACACAGAGGCCCAAGAAAGCAAAGCAAGTAGTATAAATTTAAGCAATATGTGCTGTCACCATAATGTTCAGGAAACAGACTTGTGTTTTTCAGTAGTAGCAGCTTCTAGGACTGAACTGATCTGTAGTACTGAAAATAATTACCAGAATCTTTGAAAAGCTGAATATGGTCAAGGAATACCTTTTGCCAACACTTTAGCCAAAGCCATAATAAGTAACAAGAACTGAATTGCATAATCTGTGATATGCAAGCTTCTTTAACAAAATAAAAATAAAATAACAATTTTAAAAAAGGAATCTATTTAAAGCAGCAAGTGAAATGAAACTAATGCTAATGTAGATATCAAGTTAAACAGTTATGTTGGTTTTCTAGATGTTGCATTTTTAGAACAGCATCCAGAATATTTTGTGTACAGCAAGACCAGCAGTTCCTTCAAAGTGGCTGAGAACTTGAACATAAAATTAGGTATTTTTCTGCATGCTGTCCAAGCATGTGGTTGGCGGACTTTCTCTTTTCCACTCTAAAAAAAAACAAAAAAAAGAGGAAGATTAATTGAGGTGTTGAGAGAAAGTGTTAGGAATGAACATGAACATAAAGATGAACATTTTTGAATACATATTAATAAATACAGTCATTTAAGGCATTCACAAACCCCATTTGAAGAGTGACCATTTAAAATTGATTTTCGGTTTCCTTTTGTGTATTTAAAGCTAAAACTTTCAGAAGTCACAGTTTGAAATAAGGTTCCTAATACCTCTATAATCAGCATCTGCTAGGTGGTTGCTATATGTTAGTCTTATCTTAAAATATATTAACTTCTGTGAGGTTAACTATTAGTGTTAATACTCTTCATTTTAAGGCTAATGTTTATGGATTAGCTTAAATCAGAACTTTCCAACAGATCATGCTCTTGTTAAGTAAGAGCCAGTATTTTATCATGCGAGTTCATGGAGAATCTTCAGTTATTTGGAGTCTCTCGTACTTGTTCTACACTGACTTGTTTTGTGGTGTGCCTTACTCATTTCTGGGTAGGTAAATCCCATGAGGTTCACCCTCATGTCTAGAATGGATGTTCTCTGCCGCAGTCATAGTTCTGGAGGCAGCAGTCATCTTTTCATTTCAAATTTAGTAAGTATATACTAGGATGAGTATCTCCTTCCACACTGCTATATTCAGTGATTCCGTCACCTTCTGTTTTTCTTAAACTACATTCCAAAGTATATTGCCTTTCTCAATATTACTCTTTTTTTTTTTTTTTTTTTAAGGTTTTTTCCTAATTTTTGAGAGTATTTATTCTCAAAATGAGTTGCAGCTAACAATTACCAGCAATAGATTATTTCAGTTTTAGTTTTCTTCAAAGGAGGCAGTAGACTTGTAGCTGGTGTAAATACTCAAGGAAAGAAGTTACATTTCCATCAATTCTTGCTTTAGTTCCCACGTTAACAGATCTCATCCTTAACAGTCACAGTTCTTCCCAGCATTAGCTACAGTCTAATCCTGTGCTGAAAAATATTTCTGAAGTACTTCTATTTTTAGTTTAGTGCTCACAGCTAGGGGAAATCTTCCCTTAGTTTATTTTGAGTTACAGGCCAGGAAATTAATTTTGTAATCTAGCTTAATTTGCATGGTACCTTGAAAACAATAGAATAAAAAGTTGGGAGAAATTTGAAGATTATGTAAAGATTTACCTGTTCTTAAAAGCTGGGGATGAGAGTTGCAATTCTGTTTATAGGAAAATTTAGTTTGAAATGCTTCTTCAGCCAATACTTTGTTTCTGATTTCCTCCGTTTTCACAAAATTTCCAGTTTATTACTGCATTGTCTTTTAAGTTAGCATTATGTTTTCTCACTGAAGAGTACATTTACTTTTGCTTTGTACATGTTGCTAATGGAGAACATGAGCTTAAGCACTCATGTCCAAGCATCTGTATTCAGATAAACAATTTGCTTCGCTAATGTCCACTTAAAATTTACAGGAAAAAAAACATCATGTATACAAAAAAAAAATCACAAGTAAGCAATACCACTTTCAATGCACTGAAATTTGTTTGAATAGAATTCACAAGTTTGATTTTCTTTATCTGAGAAAGCTGTATAGCTTGGTGCAAAGTAGTTGGTTGTGGCATTGTGTTGAATTTGCAAATGTTTTTCTGATGTTTACTTTGTTTTCTTGTGATTGTTATGTTCAAGTGTTCATTTTGCAAACCTAGAAGTCCTGAGCTTCCAAAGCTCAGTAAATGAACAAATTATTCTCCAATCTGTTCTCATTGTTGGTCAAGCCAACCAAACACAGTGACAAGAAGGGCTGTGCTTATGTATACGCATGCAAAAAAAAAAGTTTGGGAAAATATAGAGTAGACACAAAAAGGAACACACCTATAGCTCGTCTTCAAGGCTGGCAGCCTCTTGGATGGAAACCAGTAGTGTCAATGAGTCCTTTTTGCGCTGTTCAAAAACCCAAACTTGGTCATGTGGTATGAAGATTGTTGCAGCTTGTACAAAATTTAGAGACACAAATGTCTGTATATGTATGTGAATATATATGTTTATATAGTAACTTAATGTATAATTCTTCTATTCAAATGTAAACTACTTTCTCTTTTAAAGTGGTCTATGTTTTGGTTGTGGGGACTCATGGGGAGAAATACAGAAGCTACTTGAGGGCAGCAGATACTGTGTAGTAAGGAGAACAAGTAGGACAAGTCCAGGGAGGCTGGGTGGAAGAAAGGTGAAGGTGTGAAAGGTGAGGGCCCTGTGGGGAGGGCTGTGCCGGGGGAGCTCCTGGGCCCCAGAAAGGGGTTGCAAGCTCATCACAAAGGCTCCTATCTGGGGCAGTAGTGTGTGGGGTGAATTCACAGGGGGAATGTACAGGTATGGAAGAAAAGGAAAGCCTGTTTTGCCCTTAAAACCAACAGAGCTGCTCGAGGTTTGGTGAGTACCAAAGCAACTAAATGTCTTCCCCTAGTCTGAAGAAGAAACTCCTCTTGGAGCTTCACCCCAGGAGAGTAGCATCTTCTTTACATGTTAGCAAGGAAAATACTTTTTCTTCCCAACTGAATTAACTTGATGCTCCCATCATCTCTCTGACCGCAGCTCTGTCTACCTCGAGCATGCTCAGTCCCCAACCAAATCTCTCTTCCTTCACACTTACTAGGGCTCCTGTCCAAGTCCTGCGCCCTCAGGCTCTCCAGTTCTGTGTTTCACTCTTACACTGTTGAAAGCAGTTCATGAGTTCACTTCACAAGTAAATACTGGTGAGATTTGCTTCTGTCAGTTTTTCTTTGTCTCTGTTGGATCCTAAGTCCATATGTTCCTATAATTAATTCTTCCTTGCTTTGTCTGTGAGTTATCATTTATTTTGGTGTGGGTAGTAGCTGGCTGTTAACTTGACTGTCTGTTGGCAAACTTAGAATTTGCTCCCTTAAGCCTATTCAAACAGCTGTGTACTCAGAAGATCAGACAGAAGGAACCTGTTCCATTAAGGACAGAAAGTGTGATGTAGCTGAGGATGAGACTTTGGGAAGGCACTACTCTTCATGGGTCTCTGAGGAGAAGATTCTGCCTCTTCTGCCCTTCCCTGCCAAACCGCTTTCTTTGGAGTAAACATGAGAACCTATCCCATCAGGAATGATAGGATCGATACAACTCATTAACAAGTGAAAAAAGCGTTGTGTAAAACAGACTGTGTTGGTTTTTTAGGTCAGAAGCTATCCTGCAGGTCTATCCAACAAGCAACAACAAAGGTATGACTTGTGGGGAGAAAAGGAAGGCAAAAATTGCATCATGTGACAGGAGAGTGGGTGGGTTTGTTTTCCAGTGTTAGTTGTTGCATTTTACTGTCATTCCATTTCTAACCCATCTGATGAATTACGTGTTTATTTTTTGAAGTGGTTTGATGTATTTTCTGAGGAGTCTGCAAAGGAATGCTCATAAGCAGTAATGTTTTATCATAGAAGGTATTAGAAGATGTTTGCTATATAGGGCCACATCCTATTCTAGTACAGAAGGGGTTTAAAAAGCCTAGAAAGCTTTCTGAGGAGAAGTACTGAGTGTTCCTGTCCTAAGGGGTCTTGTCTTCCCTGTCGAGAAAATGAAGACATTGGGTGCTGTGGTGGTAAACCTCATCAGTAGTCCATTAGTCTGTGGCAGATGTAAGAAAACTTGCAAAAGGCATATGCGTGATAACCTCATTATGGAAAGATGCCTTGCTCAAATTTTAAGTGTTATATGCACATGGGTTTGTATATATTAAAAAAAAAAAAACAAACAAACTTGAATATGGTTGCTCACATGTAGTTCTCTAATACAGTTTTAGTTATGCTTGACTGTGGTTAATTGATGTGTGTATTTTAGGGCACATAAAATCAGGTCTTTTAAAGTGGATAATTGGAATTCATATCTTTACTGCTATCATCCTTAGCAGTCTGCAGTGCATTTCAGTTACCATTTCATGTGTGCTGGGCCCTTGTTAATGACAGTGTACCTGTTCAAACAAGAGCATGTTGCTCAAAACACATCAAATTTCTTGCTCTTCCTTATTGTTTCTCTGGTAGAGATTGATAGGGCTCATAGGAGGATGAAAATCTGTTTGTAATGTGGTGATTTGTAGGAGCTGGTGTCTGGGTCCTTGGTATGAAGGAATTAGAAAGCAAAAACTTGCATACTACTGGATCTGCCCTTTGGTTACTTTTTTAATATACTCGGTTTTCTACAGTGTCGCAGTGTCAATACAGCATGAGGGACACTAAAATGCTATTAATATTTCAGGTCTGTCCTTTGCTTAAATATTGGTACTCCATGGCTCCATCAAAGATCAGGGACTTCTATTCAAACGACAGTAGGAGAGACAGAAACAGAGCTGTGTGTGCCAGGGAGATCAGTGGGACAGGGAGGGGTGCAGTCTTATTTGCGGATCACTGTGTTTAGGGTGGGCAGAAAAAAAGAACAGCAATTGTAGAGACAAACTCACACCAGAGTGGGGGGCAACAGGGATGACACCAGAATCTTTACCCTCACCACCTCTCCTGTCACATGAAAAACTGAGTCAGGTCAAGCCTGGAGATGGTTAAGTTGTAACACAAATGTACTTTGTGCCTGGAATTTGTGTTGGTTTAGTGAAAGCAATAGCATCCTAAACGGTAAGAATTCAAGAACTGGGAAAGCCTTCAGCTGTGAGTTTGGTCATCCTAATCTGTGCTGTGACTGAGCTAGGGACTAATTCTGAGACCGTGCACATGTCCTGCAGTACTTCTTGAGCAGAGGAAATTTTTGTTTGTTTGTTTTCCTTCCAGCTCCCAGGAATGTCAGCTGCATTTGTGTTCTTACGAACTGCAGAGTTCCCCATTTTTAGCTCATCAGAGATGGTTTGTGGAATTATATTTTCCACCACAAGAGTAGATGGAGATCTTTCTGTATGAAAGCATGATGGAAAGTGTCCATGCTGAGTGAACTGACAGCACATAGAGCAGCCACCCTCAGACATATTGTATTTAAGCTGTGTTAGGAGTGGGAGATGAAAGAAGGAATAAGCAACCAAAGAATGTAAATAGAAGTAAGCTTCTCACAAAGTACCTCTTTTCTAAACAATCTGAGAAAAAATATTGGTCAAATCAAACTCCTTCACTGCTCCCCTCTGTCTTCCCCACCCCCACTGCAAAAACACAACAACCAAAAACCAACAATTCAACGTTTAACAGTGGGTTTGCTAATTAGTCACAAACATAGCCTAGAAATTATCTTCTATCCTAGATCTGAGTATCCAGTGTTTGCTTCCTAAAGAACCATGGTAAAAAAAGAAAGGGGTGCTGTTCTTTCAGAGATAAATATTACAAATTCTCAGATACTTCTTTTAAAGCTAAAATGAAGTGGGGGGGAGAGAGAATTAGGAATTAATTATGTATTTCTTACAGATGACACTTCAGTTTTCTGAAGTGTGCAGGTGCTTCCTCCTTGGCTTGTGCTTTTATCTCTTAGTTCACTAGATGTTGGGTATTTTCTCAGGATCACTTACCTCTGAGAGTACTCCAGTTAAAACTGGCAAGAAACCAGAATGGAAAACAGAAGAGGAAATGAAGTTTGTTCAAAGCTGCTTGCAGGAGATAGAAAGCTATCAGAGTTGCAGCTCAGGATTGCAGTTTCTGGCAGAAGTGGTTCACTTTGAATGGTAAAAGTTTTAAAAGTTTTGTTTTGTTTTTACAGTATGCAGTTCTTTATAGCTGATCTTTGTCTTATTTGTGCTCTGAGCTTGCATGTAATAAAAGCTAGAAAGGTAACCGCGTATATTTGCTTTTATCGCTAGTTCTCTTCTGAATGCAGACTGGTGTAACAACTGTGTTCATGGTTGTTGACAAAGCGTCTACCACATCTGATGTTTTATGAGAGCGAGAACCTTCCTGACCTCAAGCTGAGAAGAGATAATCTGTGGAATGAGGGCTTTGCCTGTTTTAGGACTGGTGGGGTGCATGGTGAGGAGGAAGGTAATGTGTTAATTTATATTTATTTCTTGCTACCCAAATCTGTCTTAACTGGCAATAAATTAAATTGATTTTCCCCAAGTTAAGTCTTTTTCACTCTTGACTGTAAATGGTGAGTAATCTCCCTGTCTTTGAACTCATGGGCTTTTTCATCCCCTGTCCTGTTTAGAAGGGGGAGTGGGAGAGCGGCTGAGTGGCAGCACAACCCGCCACAGCTTCTCAGCCGTCTGAGGTATGAACCTCTCATGGTATTCACCAGCCCAGGTAGAGGACTGTGGTGATGCAGGAGGAGGTAGTACTTTGAAATGAGTAAAGAAATGTCTTAACTGTTTCAGTTAGATGGGACTAATGAAAATGTTTCTTCCTGGAAGCTGCTTCTCTAGAGTGAATTCTTATCTAATTTACAGGGCTTCCCTGAGTAATCCCACAAGTCCTTACTAAAAACTTGTACTTGATCTCAAGGCACAATGGCAAATAGTGATCTCTCTTATTGCTGCAAATAAATACTGCTTTGAATCTTTTAAGCAGGGCACAAAATGGATCAAATTTTACTTTTAAAAAGGTCATTCTGCATGTAGAAAGGTGTGCACCTTATTTGAATCAGGACTTTTGTTTCTGAATGTGATCTGACTGGGCCTTTCATTTTCTGCTCATTCGCCTTTTCACTGTAGTAAATCTTAGCTGCAGGGTCAACTGGAGAAGAATGTCAACCATGTTTATGTTTTACAGGTTTGAGTGTGAGGAAGTCATTCTGAGAAAATGATGCTACAGCATTCTTAATCCTTCATCTACTTTGGTAGTGTTGCTCTTGCTGATGATGAGGATGGTAGCAGCATCTTCAGAGGATTGTATCTTTCTGTTTCAGAAGGCGATAAAGTTTTAGGTGAGTGGCATCTTTGGACTAACAGTACTTTCACCATGCGTGAAAAAAGACATAAGCAGAGTTTGGGGATGAGATTTGTATCCCAATGCTTTTCAGAGAGCCATTTTCCTGTTGAAATGAGAAGGGAACTTCCTTGGAAGGTAAGTTTTGCATATGGGTTCTTATACCACCTACCAAAAATACCTGGTGCTTTTAACTGAGGGTGTCTAGGCAGGGTACTAGGTGAGATTTGGAGTACAAAACCAATGAATAACTTCCTATCATTAACTAAATCAATCTTTCTTTTCTTTCCCTTTCTCCACATCTCACCATAAAAGGAAGATTCCCTGTTAAAAGGAACATGGTAAATTTTTAGAGCCATCTATATGAAGGACATAAAGCTATTTGTGGTGGACAAAGAAGACTTCATAGCTAATAAATTAGAGGAAGAGCTTCAAAAAGGATTGCACTNATTATTGTTTTACTGTTTACTTACTGTATAATTTATATATTAAATAAATGTCAAGGCCATAGATTAAATGCATATAACGATTCTCTTGTCTGTTGAGGTACTATCAAAAGGAAAGAAATTCCCCATTTTGTAGCTGTCAGGGTCAGCCGTGGGTACTTAGCCACCAGCTGCTGTGGAAGGATGCATGTTTATACATGATCCCCAGCTACCAAAAATCTTTTGCACTGAAATACTCAATACATTTCTGAACTTGGATCAGGCAAAGTGCTTGGAATCCTGTAGTTTGGATAATGAAACAATGGCACCTTTCATTTAAAAAAAACAGCTACAAAGACTACCCTGGAACCAAATTGATCATCCTCAGTAGCCATGATCTAGAGTTTATCAGTTACTACAGCAAAAAGATCAATGCTTTCATAGAGAAATTGTTATTTTCAGCAAGCTCAGTCTGTGAAAAAAGTGTCTCTGTTCTCTTTCAGATAAATGAATTTCTTTGCAAAATGATATGAGGTATCACTAGTGAGATTAGCTAACAGCTGCAAAATGGAGCAGTTTTGTTGTGGATAGGTGATAACAAACAATGTCGCAGAGTCAGTCAGCATAATACTCATTAGTACGGTAAGGTCTTTCAGACACTGACCAACGGCTAATACCTTTGGTGATAGGCTGGCATTTGTTCTGAACTTGCAAACAAAAGTAGTGATTATAAGCCACTGCAGAAATAACTGGTAAATAAAGCACTTTACAAAATACTAGTCTGTGGTGGGTTTGGTTTCTGTTGGCTTTGTTCTGCTTTTCCTTAGTGTTCAACTCCTTTGTGCACCTTGTGTGGGAACTTTTCTAGCCAGTTAGTAGTTAACACATTAGAACATAATACACAAGTTCTTCATGGCAAGATATATTTAATCTATTTTGCTAACAAAAGTAGTTTGTCTTCAAATATTGATGGTAATTATCATAAGACAATTGAGAGAAACTTCAGATGTTATATATTTACACTTTCATTCGTGTGTAATGGCTGAATTCCTGTTTCCTTGACAGCAGTTTTTAGCACAGAAGTGACTGTTCTCAAATGAGCTATGGGGTCCTGACTGGAACATAAAGGGCTTTGGGTAGGGAAACCAGACCTGTACTTAATTTTGAGTGGCCCGTATTTCTGAAGCGGTGTGGTACTGGAGTTGCCTCTGGACTCGCAAGAACGTTACCTTTGGGGTACAATATTATAAACATCAGCTGGGATGTCAAAGAGTTTTGACTGACATGCACAAATACAGTATACACAAGTGCTATGTGTCAGTGATGCTTCTTATGTATGAAATGCCTAAAATTGTGTTCAGTCTTCAGTGGCTTGCTAGCTGATATCCCAGCTGGATAATGCAAAGAACAGAGTCCACAGTAAATCATAGAGTCATCAAATCGTTTGAGTTGGAAAGGACCTGTTTAGCTTAAACACAGAAACAGATGCAACAGCTCGTGTTTTTTTATTATTTTTATTTTTCTCTGTATATGCCTTACTTGGTATTTTATTGTAATGCATGAGGAAAGTAGATGATTTTTGTTCTGGAGTGTGGGTTCTCATTGCTAATTCACAGCTTGAAGTTCAAATCTGCATTTATGGAATTATCACATATGCAAGGGCAAGCAGTGTCAGATAGGATTGGGGGACTACCACAGAGTGAGGCATCCAGAAGGCTCTGAAACATTTCTGCTGATTTTTAATTAGATTTTTTTTTTTTTTTGGTGGCAGTAGACAAGTGACTTAATAATAGAGTCTTTCAGACCTCATTCTTCCCTGGAAGGTCTATGCCCTGCTGAGTATTTTTCTCATCTACAGGGACAAGCAAATGAGACAGACTGATGGTGCTGCTGTTTGGAAAGCAACAGCTGCAGAGCTATTGAGTGTTGGCAGGGGACACAACTGTCATCCCCATAACCAGCAGGTGAGAGAACGAGGGAGGAAATGAGGATGGTTGAGTCCTGTCTTCATACTAGAGCAAAAGACTTCCAGGAGAATTAGTGAGCAACTCTGCAAGAGGAAGCGGAGGTGGGAGCTTGGTGTTAGCAGCTGGTTGAACCTCCCTCCTTTTATCCCAGCCTGACCATTCCCTAGTGCTAGGTTTTGGGGGGCGTTGGTCATTTAGACCACCAAGTTTTGAAAAGGAGCATGGTGGGGTTTGGCAAGTACAAGTGCTATCTGCTGAGACAACATTAGTTGCAGCTCTTCTAAAACTGTTGTCAGCTTTTAGTAGGCTGCTCTGTATGCATTAGGTGAATAGCAAATATAGGAAGTGACTGTGCTTCTGGAGTCTACAAAAAAAGAAATGTATGTATATATAGCCTCACACAACGCACACATGCATGGTTGTACGTATAGATTTTTTGGTCAGTCATTTGTTGATAATACTTGCTTTAAACAACTGTGCAAAATCATTTTGAGCAATCCTATAATGCACAAATGATGTAACAGCTCTTTTTTATGAAAAAGGAACATTAAACTGTTTATAGTATGTACAGCTGTTTCACAAAGGTAGTCACTTAAAAATACTTCCTGAAGTTTCATCTAACTTGCTTGTGTGTTGAAAGAGCTTTCAGCTTTTAGCACAGCTGTTGCCTTGTCTTGTTGCTTCTGTGCCAGTCAGTCACTGAAATCTGTATTATAAAGCAGTCACAAACTCACCCACTCACAGGTATCACTCAAGGCAGACCGTTTAGGTACTCCTGGAAAGAGCTCTTGCACAACTAAAAGAATTTTCTGGTCTGCTCCCAAATGCTATAAAATGGAAGTAATGATTAGATAAATGGTGAAAACCCAGCCGGAATATGGTGACCCCCTATTATCTAAGTTCATTCTTTTCTGTTTTCTTCTTTTGCCTCTTTCTTGGTAACAATGCTCATGTTTGCAGTGATCAGTGGTCTCTCTCCATAGAAATCTTTGACCAGAATCATCTGTGCTGTTGCCCTGTGAAAGCTGATGACCAGAGTGGATGTGTGCAATTGCACCTGTGTTTTATGGAGAAGCATGTAAAATAAGATCCTTCATTTTCCTGTCTTGTGCATGTGCTTGCCTCATACTTCTTTAGCTTTCTGTGCTTAGCTATGTGCACACAACTGACTTCTATGATTTTTTTGGTCAAAAATGAAGAAAAGCAGAATTCATGTGTTTTTCTGATATTTCTTGACAACATTTGTTCTCTTCACTGAGCATTGCAGAACTGCCAACTGCACTATTCCTCTTGTGATGCTAGAGGGAGCTCATGGCTTGTGCAGCTGGTGAAACAGGGTATTTTGGACAATTCTTGAGGAAATGCAGATGGGGAAGTAAAGTGTCACTGATAGCCGTCACTTTTTTCCATCACCAGCAAAACGGGGGCTGAATTTATCTGCCTGGGAAATTACACATACGGCTTTCAGGGACACTCAGGTAATGGAATGTTGTATCCTCGATTTCTTCCATGTCTGAGCACCTCTCTGTCATGTCTGGATTTATCTTCACAGCCTCCTCTGAGGAAGTAAGCCCTTATATCCCTAATAATATATAGGGGACTCTAGCTTTCAGACCACACCTGACATAGTGATTTCAGTCAGGCATCAGAGTTGTACATAGGCAGGAAAGTGCCACAAAGGTTTCCTTGAGAAGTCCTGATCTGCTGCATCTCTGTGCTCAGCCAGTTCCTTGAGCTGCAGGTGCAGACCTTTCACAATACTGCCTCTCCCAGCCTAGCCAGGCTTCAGCTGCAGGAGGCTGCTGCATGGACAAACCTTATCTGGAGCATACCTGCAGAGAGCTTTGCATCAGAGCTCTCTGAGCTAAGAAGCATGCTGCTTAAATCTGTGTTGTGCTCTCTCCCCGGTTCTAGCTTAGCCAGCAGCAGTCACAGAACTGGGGAGAACCTGTGGGGCTGGGATCTGGGTGCTCAGGGTTGAGGGGAGCTAGCAGCAGGCATCTCCCTGCATTCCTGTGAGACAGCTGAGCAAATAGCTGGGCAGTGGGTTTGAAGCATTGAAAGATGTGTACATCTCGGACTTGTTCAGGTCATCTCTGAGGTGATGAAGGCCGTGCCAGCCTGGTGAACCAAAGGCATCCCAGAAGCACCTCAACAGGACAAACACCAGCAGCAAGCTGTAAAGAACACTTTGCTGGTGAGGGCTGAGACACAGCTCACTACGCATCCACAGAGATCATCAGCCAGAACAGAAGATTGGGAAAGGAAGAAGGCAAGATTTGGACCCTGCAAGAGCCCTTATACAGGCAAGAAATATAGACATAACATAAGCACCATGGCAGAGTATTGCTGTGTGCAAGAGGTCGGATGCGTACACATGCACACAGATGCATGCAAGCACACTGTGTACACATGCACAGCAAAGTATTCCAAGGGGAATTTTCTAGAGCACCCAGGAGGAGACTTGAAAGCACAAGGTAACATCCTGAAACACGTTGGCTATTTTTGGTAGGGTGCTGTTTTTTTGGTGTTTTTTTTGTACTAGGGATCTGTCACTGTAGCAGGATGCTGGAAAGCAGATGAGCCACTGGAAGCTGGGGACTTTGAGAGATTGAAAATCAGCCACACTTGAAATTGGCTAGCTTAAACGTTGAGTTTAAGATAGCTTCACATAATCTGAGGAAATTTAATTTACATTACAGCCATTTTCTCTCTCAGAATTCTTGACATGTAGACTCCTAATCCTTGTGAGCGCTACCTGTATTGTTTAATTATATTTCAACGAATTCTTATCCCTGTAGGTGCAGCTTGGTCATCACTGTGGTGCTCACTGAGGTTATGGAAAGTGTCAGGGCAATGGTCAGTAAGTGGACAGTCGTATTTCTTCAGTGCCTGAGGAAAAATACTGCTTGGCTGGGTTTTGGCAGCCCAGGCTCCGTGTTGGTGCAGGCGCAGGTCTGCCCAGGAGAGGGCAGCGATGCTCAGGCTACTCGGGGCTTGCATAAACACAGCTGTTAAAAGCCATCTCTTACCCCCCAGCCTTACAGCTGAACTGTTCTTCTTCTAACTTGGTTTGTTCTAAACGTGAAGTGTTTAATGCAGGATAAACACGTGTGATACCACAATATGGAAGCATGAGGCTTCTTTGACCCTTCCAGTTCAAGGGTGAGAAGTCTTCAGTGTTGTGGAATTAAATAGAAAAATCACATCAGCAGGGAAGGAGTAATATCCTACTGAGAGGCTTTTGGGTGCTGTCAGGCCAGCATCTGTTTAACTGGAGTCTTTACACTGCTTTTCATCGTAAGTGCCATAGTGAAGAAAGTAAAATTTACCAGATAGAAAGACGCATACAAGCTGCCAGATATTAGATATCACACAGCAATTATTCAAAGACAAGTCACAGTAAAGGGAATTTGGTGCCATAGTAGAGCCAGAAGCATGCTGTCTTGCTGGAATAGATGTTGTTCAGGAAGCTGTACAAGGGGGCTCTCACAAAGTGCTGAAGATGGGAAGGCATTACAGAAAAACAACCTCACAGGCATCTGGTCTTAATGTCCACAGTTTTCCCAACAGTAAGTGCTGGTGATTACTGTGATTAATAGCTGAGCCTGAGTCGTGGAGTAGAAGATACTAGGACACACCAGGGTGCAGAGGGCTGAAGTTTTTCTCCTCAGTATCTTGCAACACAATTTCATAAAGCTAAATTGCTTGGACTCTACTCCTAAAGGATGCAGTAAGTACCAAGAGATGCTGTTATTTGCTCTCTTATAGGTGACACTGGATATTCTCTGGCCAAGGCAGTCATGTTCCTTTATCACCCAAGTAGTTCATCTCCATGGACACCAATGGCATCATTTTTATTTAGCTGACTTCTGTCAGTCTGTGTTGTTGTTGTTGTTCATTAATAGAAGTTGAAATGAGAGGAAAAAAAAAAACAACAAACTGAACAGGATTTACAAAATGAGGAGTGGCTCTCAGGACAGTGTCTGTATAGGAGTTGCAAGCTATGGGGAAGGTGCCTGCAGGTTACATTTATGCCCTTGCTCTGCATATAGCATAGAAAGAGCTTTTAGGGCTGCCCTAACTCATATCTAACTGCATCTGTGCCTGAGTGGCTACATCAGCTAGAGATCTCAGGAATACAGCAGCAGCAACTCAATCTTTCTGCTTTTCGGCAAATGCTGTTTGCTAATGAGATTAGGATTAAGCTGTACAGTCACTGCAGAGGAGGGCAGAGGCAGACACCAAAGGTCTGGTGGCACTAACTTCTCTTACGAGGAAAAAACAAACAAGTTGCTAGCAGCAGTAACTAAATATACCAGCTGTTAAAGATTTCTTTTTAATTTCCTTTTTTCTATTTTTTTTTTTTTTAATTAGACCCAACAGAATGCATTTGTGAAAGCTCTGTCATCTCAGGTTCTTCTGGATGGAATCAGTTTCAGGTCTCACTATCCATGGCACTGAGGCGTCATTATTATTCCTCATCCCAAAGCCAGCAGGATTGGTGCTGGCTGGGGAAATCACAGCACTAAGCTGTGTCTTGGTGCAGATACTCCTCCTGTCTGCTGTACTGAAGGCTTTGCAGGGGCAGTGAGCAGTGTCCTGAGTGCCTGTGGCTGGAGAGACCTTTCCCCTGCACCACTTGCTTGCTTGAATGGGTAGCAGGAGTAGAGAGGAGGTGTGACAGGTGCCAGCTGAGGGCATTAGAGGGAAAGGTTTTTGCTAAGCTAGCATAGCAAGATGTTTTCTAGAGAAAGAAGATGAAAGGATATGGAGACAAAGCAGGGAAATTACACTGAACTAAACCAGAGAGTGCTTAGAGAGATTAATAGCTGCTTCCTGTCCTATATTTCAATATGTTTTCTGTTCGCAATAGTTTGCAAACATACAGAACTGATTTTCTGGAAAGGTATCTTTTGCCCCTTCTTACTGCTTTTCATTTTCCCCTACATTTCAAGGCACAGATTCAATTGAAAAATAGCTCAAATCTACATCAATGAGCTCAAACTGAATTCAGGGCACAATCCAGTACTGCACAGCCAGCACAGTCCTGTTGCTTTGGTGGGTTTCAGAAGCGTTTAATTTGTGACAGGATGACAGCAAGAGTGAAGCAGAGCAACCTGGAAGGAATCCACTTAAATTCGTTGTCTGTTACCCTCAGATGCTTGCAGCATGAATGTAAAAAAGAAGGGAGAACTGGTGAGAAATGCTCCCTGCAGGCACCATGCTGTAGGAGGACAGGTTGGCTGAAGACCTGCTAACTAGGTTGCTTTACTCTGATGGCTCTCAGACTGAAGCTTTTGCTCCAAGACTTGCAGTGTTCCCATCTCTTTCATACCAGATGCCTCACCTTCAGCTGTGCTACCCTGGCTGAGTAGGTAAGAGAATAACTTACCTAATACAAGAACTAGATCCACCAGTCACTTATCACTCACCCTATCTCTATCTGTCACTGCTGGGAGCTCTGCTCCCTTCCAGGACCATCTCATTTCAGTCTGCTTAGCACAAGCTACTCACTGACTTCATGCTGAAGCTCAAAGCTCCTGTTTTTCATGACAAATCTTCGTCCAGATGTTGGCCATCTCTCCTTTCCCATGTTGCAACTACTTCTGTGGTACTATTATCTTTTAAGTTATCAGTCAGCATTTTTTCAACCTCTCCATTCATTTGTTCTTGCTTTGGGTATCCACTAGATCTCAATTCTCCCTTCCCAGTCACTATTTTGTTTTTGTTCAAATCTCAGCATACATGTTTACAACTAAGCTGTCTGTGTTATCTGCCAGTGGCAAAGAAGGATAAGAATTACACTTAAAAAACAAAACCTGCGCTAATCAGAAGCCAGGTCGTGTGCTCCTAATAACCCACTGCTGTCTGTATCAGTGTGTTAACTTCCTAATTTAGATCGCAACATCCATATGTAAAGACAATTCCTGTGTATGTGTATGATAATTATTCTCCTAAAAAGAAAAGAGATATGAATAGTAGCTGCCATTAACACAAGGAATTAAATGCTGAAAACAGGGCTAATTTTCTGGAGCTCTGTCTGCCAATAGTGATGTCAGGTGTTGCTAATTTAGAATCATAGAATCATAGACTGGCCTGGGTTGAAAAGCACCTTAAAGATCACCTAGTTCCAACACTCCTGATGTGGACAGGGTTGCCACCCACTGGATCAGGCTGCCCAGGGCCCCATCCAACCTGGTTCTGAATGCCTCCAGGGATGGGGCATCCACAGCTTCTCTGGGCAACCTGTTCCAGTTCCTCTCCACCGCCACCACTTAATTTCCTTGTATCTCAGCTCCCCTCATGCAAAGAGTGAGTGCTCTTTCTTTGGCTTGCAAAGGTGTTCTGAGATGTTTTGATCCCGCAGAGAGGAGACAGAATACTTGTGAGGAGTTTATTTGGTGGTAAGAGATGCACTTGCTGGTGAAATGCTGGAAGGAACAACCCAGAACTATGAAAATTTCAAAACTACTAAGCTGTCATGAATCAAGGGTGAAATCCTGTGCAGTCTGCTTCTTCAAACCCAAGCCTTATGGTTTATTTAGACAGTGAGGTGTTTCCATGCATCTTTCTTCCTCTGTTTGTGATAAACCATTAGCACCAAGACGTTTGCCTGAGTGGATGAGTGCTTGTATGGAGAAGATTGTTGTTCCACACCTCGTCTGAATAAACTAATTCCCCATAATGAGACAGCACTGGCATCAGGCGTCCCTTGAGTGTCATTCCTGAGGCTACAGGCATGCACAGGTACAGGTGCGTAGGCACGCAGACGCTGCTGTGTCTCTGTGGTCCATGGGTTTGTGTACAGTGCAACCATCCGTGAGGGCTGGGTCATTTGAAGGTGAGCTAGAAGTTCTATGTAAAGAATAGCACGGTCCCCAAGGTTAGGCTTCAGTAAAAAAAAAAAACTGCACAAACTTTGGGGATCAGTTCATTTATTGTTGTTTGGTTTCATAGCTGGCTAAAAAATGAGCCTGGCAGTCCTCAGCCTTGTATCCACAATGCTTTTAGTGCTATAGCATTCGTCTGGTTGATTACCTGCATATCATTATGGTGCACTGTTTGAATGCTGTCTTTTGCAGAGACATCCTGAGACCTCTCGTCCACTTGTCACTGTAAGTGACCAGCGTGCACCTGACCCTGTAACACTGCAAAGTGCCTCCAAAGCAGGCCCCTCAAGCTGGCATTTGAAATGGGGGCAGTCTGGGGGCCCCCAGAAGGATTTGTCTCCACGCTCCTGAGAGTGGCTCCGAAGGATCTCGGATGGAGGCTTGCTCTGGCCTTTCCCTCAGCCCAACTCTCCACCGCTAGAAGGTAGGAGCCTGCGGCCCGCTGCCGCCGCGGTGTGGGAGGGTGGGGTGCTGCCTTCCCGCAGCATCTGCCGCAGCTGCGGGTTCGGGACAGCAGCAGCAGCCCGGGCTGTGCCGTGGGAGCTCCGTCCGTGCCGTCGTCCCTCATTACTGCCGTCGGCGTGTTGCGCCCAGCCACGAAGGGTCAAGAGGTGACATGAGAGAGGTCGGGCGGGCGCACCGAAGGGCCTGGCAGGCACCGGGCAGCGCGGAGCGGCTACAAAGAGAACAGCCAGCTTGCCGGCGGCCCGGCAGGGACGGGCTGGCCGCCGCCGGGTTCACACCGCGTTTTCGCGGAGGTCACCCCGCAATATGGCAGCTCCCGGCCCGGCTGTCAGCGCCCATCAGGCCGGCGGGCCTCAGAGGCAGGGGAGGGAGGGGGTTTGTTTAGAAGCATTAGCCTGCCCCTCCCCCGGCCCCATTAGCGGCCCTTATTAAACCAACACAGACAAAGAGCAAAGATGCCCTCGTTAATGGAGAGTCTCCGATAATTACTCTGCTCTGCCGCTTCTTTTGGGGCCTGAATGGCCTTTGAATAATGTTTCTCTTGCTGCGGCCGCAGACAATACCCGCGCAGACCGCTTTAAGCGGTGCCAATCCCATTAGCAGAAGAATAGTGGAGGGCTCGGGGGGGGGCTTCGCCCCGCTCCGCTCCGCCCCGCCCCGCCCG
>VXAV01000440.1:64077-90042 GCA_013399715.1 Alectura lathami | reverse complement strand
CTGTGTCCAGGCCTGGGGCCCCCGGTACAGAAGGGATGTGGAGCTGTTGGAGAGGGTCCAGAGGAGGGCCACCAAAATGATCAGAGGGCTGGAGCACCTCTCCTATGAGGAAAGGTTGAGGGAGCTGGGATTGTTTAGCCTGGAAAAGAGAAGGCTCCGGGGAGACCTCATTGCGGCCTTCCAATACTTGAAAGGAGCTTACAGGCAGGAGGGGGACCGACTTTTTGCACGGGTGGATAACGGTAGGACAAGGGGGAATGGGCTAAAACTGAAAGAGGGGAGGTTTAGGTTGGACATCAGGAAGAAATTCTTCCCTGAGAGAGTGGTGAGGCGCTGGCACAGGCTGCCCAGAGAAGCTGTGGATGCCCCATCCCTGGCTGTGTTCAAGGCCAGGCTGGATGGGTTCCTGGGCAGTTTGATCTAGTGGCTGGCAGCCCTGTCCACGGCAGGGGGGTCGGAACCAGATGATCTCTGAGGTCCCTCCAATGCAAGCCATTCTATGATACATCTCTGGTAGAGGGAGAGGCTGCATGTGACTCTGCAGGCAAGGGCCCGTGTGCCTTTCAGAGTCACGGGCTCCTCTGTTTCAGGCCCTGGCTGCAGGGCACAGCCACACAGTGCAGCCCAGGCAGGTCCAGCAGCTTGGTCAGTATTTCTGCTTAAAATCACATTGCTGAATTTATCTTCCTNCGGAACCAGATGATCTCTGAGGTCCCTCCAATGCAAGCCATTCTATGATACATCTCTGGTAGAGGGAGAGGCTGCATGTGACTCTGCAGGCAAGGGCCCGTGTGCCTTTCAGAGTCACGGGCTCCTCTGTTTCAGGCCCTGGCTGCAGGGCACAGCCACACAGTGCAGCCCAGGCAGGTCCAGCAGCTTGGTCAGTATTTCTGCTTAAAATCACATTGCTGAATTTATCTTCCTTCATGTGCATGTTTCCAAGTGGCTTAGTCTTTTCTCTTATAGGCCTGGGAATGTGCTGTTATCACCTCCTCCTTCTCTTTGACTTGGGTTTCGATGGAATCTGAAAACAGCACCTGCCAGCTCCAGGAGAAGTCTTGCTCACAGTCCATTGCCTCCCGATTGCCCCTGTTGTATGGCAGATCCATACGCTGCTTCCTCCTGGTTCTGGTGCTGTGATGAACCCCATGAGGGAGGGCCATTCGGTGTCATCCAGAGCTTCCAGTGCCTAATGGGCCTGGAGCTTTAGCATAGGTTCAAGCTGTTGCTTTCCCCTGTTTGAAATTCAGGTCAGGCTGTTCTCTATGGGTTAAAGGAGCTACCAGTTTGATAGGAAGAAAACATCTACAGAGGTGATAGCCAGAATAAAGCCAGATGACCTTAAAGCTAATTATACAGGGTGAGAAACTGTGACCTGGATTGTTATATGTGGCCACAGCTTAAGGTATCTATTGGATTCCGAGCTATTTTTACCTTGTTTATATCCTTCAACAATAACAAAATTTCCTATTTGCCCCTGGTCACTAGGAGAGGAAACAGAAGTGAAGGGAACAGTGGATTTTTAAATCCTCTGTCTTGCTGTTTTCAAATCTTTTAGGCTTCAGTGCTTATTAGAGCACTGCTGAGCACATTCTCAGAGCAGCATCAGCTTTTTCTGATTCTGTAGCAGTTTCAACTTGGCAAGGTGTTTCTTACAAGACTGTGTTTCTGTGTGAAGTATATTTAGCACAGGAAGAGTGAGGAAATTCGTGTTCAGGTCCATGGTCAGTGGATGCTGTGGCCATTCGTGTCCCTAGCAGAAGTGAGCTGGGTGGCTTTGGGGAGGCTGGAGGAGGACGGGCTTCTCCTGAGGCAGCCTCTTAGCTTCAGTAGCATGCCAGTGACAGGGACTATAGTCGCAGAGGGAGAAATATCCAAGTAGGTGGTATGGATAACTGAACTTTGTGCTCAGTGAAGAGCCAAGATGTGGAGGGGCGAGCAGCCTACCCGGTAACATATTGAAGGTGCACTTCACAGGTGGACCTTTGGTTGCTCTCCTGTAACAGCAGTCTGGGCAGGAGAGGTTTTGAGATGTGTCCATGGTAGCATCATAGGTGTGGCACAGGGAGATATTTAAGGATTGGTGCTTCTGTATGCGGTGGAAGGGTCCAGAAGAAACGTGTATGTGAGTAGGTGTAATCTGGGTGCAGAAGGATTTGCTGGTCAGCGATGCATATTTTCTAACATATCCTGTCTGGAGCCAGAGACCACAGACTGATGAATGAGTGCTGTGTTTGGGGCTTTATGTGGCTGTCTTCCTGCAGTGGCTAGCTTAAGAAGCGTCCGTGGCACCTGGAGAAGGGGAGACTTGCAGCATCCAGCACTGGATGCTGGTCTTGGCTGGCAAGCCTTGCTGGGCCTGCTGTCCAGCCAGTGAAGAGACGTTGCTTCTGTGGGGACAAAAGGAGCGCAGTGCCTGGGGGAAATGCTTCTTGCCATTGGGGGTGTTGCTGGAAGTTTAGGCAGATAATTCAGGTGCCTGGCATTGGGTGATGTGCGTTCATCCTCTCCTTCATCTGTGTGCAGCCACGTCGTGGTTGGTCACTGGTTTGCTGCCTATCCCAAGCACTGCTGTTTAACAGTGTGCTGGAAGACCTTTTCCTCCCTTTCTCTGATTCTTCCCTACATTGTATGGACTGTTCTAATCCTTAATTTGTTTATTAATGGTGATGGCCATTGCCACTTAAAATAGAAAGAAGAAACAGCCCAATTTCATATGAAATAAAGCAAAAGCAATGATTCAGTGTTCATGTATTTTAATAATTGTTGTTTAAAGGAGTATAAATGTATATTTCTTTATAAGCTATTGTGGATATTTGTTTTTTAAAGCTATTTTTTCTTCATCCTATCTAGTTTATGATGGTTTTTATTTATTCTTTATCTATCACTGCACTGATGTTGAGCTCTCACTTTTATTTCTAGAAAATCTAGTAGAGTGCTATTCTGTTTTGTTGGAGAAAAGCAGAACATTTCTGACTAATAGGCTGAAATAAAGTAGTAAAGAAGTGTCACAAGTGTTCATAACAGCAAGATTTTTGCCTGGGAACAAGGTACTGCTTCACTCGATGTTTCTGAATTGTTAGGGTTGACTCCTGGCATCAGCAGTGTGGGCTGGATGAATACGCAGTTTGTGAGTTTAGCTAGAAGCTGGTGCCTCAGGAAGCTATGGGCATGCTGTTGTGAGTAACTACTACCCCAAAATAAGGTTTTCCTTGGCTCTGTTGGACAAAGATGGGCTCTTTATGTTTTTAAAAATTTTAAATATATCTTGTACTTAACAATACTGTAATGGGGAATGTTTCACGTTCAATGCAAATGAGCCTGTGTTTTTACACTTAACAGTGAGCTGTAGGGAATACAGTGTATTGTGACAACGAATTTGGGGTTCAGTGGTTTTTGTGAATAAAAAAGTGTCTTTTGAGTTTATGGTGTTTTCACTGGCACTGTCCATTTTCTGTTAAAACGTAATAAAGGATAGCATCTTCTTTACCTTCTCTGTTGCTTTTATTAACGTGTGTTCCTACTGTGTGCCCTCTTAATTGTTTTCTCTCATTTTGGCCTTTCATTGCCATGTAATGGGGGAGCAGTACCTTAAAATGGTTTCAAGAGACCATTTCTTAATGTTAAGACTCTCCAGGGCTGTCAGAAATAACTAACAATTAATGCAAGTACCATTTTAATGCATCTTTGGAGTTGTGAGTCACACTGATGCTTGTAGCATGAATTCGTAATACAGGGAAAATAGGCAGTATGTTCTTGGTGTTACACAGCTTCAGGTTTGAAGAACCATAAGGGAGCTCTGAAGTGGGTGAAACCCAGGAGGAGGTAGTAAATAAAACAAGACTGAATGTTAATGGGTGTTTGGTATGAAAGAATTAAGCTGAGTAATCTGAGGAGGTGTTGAAACAGAGGAAAACAAAAACAAAGTCAGATGTATGCTTAAGACCATATGTGAAGGTTGATGGTTATTTGGTTGGAAGCGTATTATGAAAGCAAGCAGAGACAAATCTGTGGTTACAACTGAAAATAAAGCACCTAAAATGGGGCCGAGGCAGGGCAGAATAGCAAATCTCCAACTTCCTTAAGCTGCATAAGATAAATGACTTGTAAATAAATTTGAAGTTAGGATATTGTCGTGTTTTAGGGAGCAGTAGGTTTTAAAAGTGAAAATGATTCCGTTCACTGTATTTCATGATTGCTTGGCTGAGGAATAATGGCTGGATTTTGCGCTCAGATCGTAAAGCTGCATTATGTGAAGAGCTGGTTATCCTGAAATTAAGGGAGAGAGATAGCCAACTGGTACAAAGCATAAGAGTTTCATACTCTGGGAATGAGTGTGATAATGCAAACATTTAGGAAACTGCTTTAACTCCTAGTCTATGATTTTTAGGAAGACTCACATGCTGCAGCGATAGTGGAAAGAATGAAAATCAGCAAGGCTGAGAGCGCGGCTGAAGTGGATGGAGCTGCACCAGTGCAGGATTTCTTCTCCAGATTTCCAGTTCTGTGTTCATCAGAACAACAGGGAGACTTACTTCTGTAGTACAATGCACTAGTGGTTTCGAGAGTTCACTCTCAAACAATGTGCTAATTGGCACTGAAATAGCGCAGTGCGTGTGGTGCCCCTTGTCATTTGGAGTTATGGATGATCATATTTATTAGAGGATTCAGAAATTAAACCTCTCATGTGTGTTTTGACTGTGCTTCTGTAAGAACTGAGTGAATAAACGCATCACGCTGGAGCACGGAGTTGAGAGAGATTGTGCTCTGCTGTAAGGGTGCTGGACATCTCAGACTTGCAGTGGAGCTTTCCTCGCAGTAATGTTTTTGGAGCACTGAGGTTGGGTTGCAAAGATGCAATAGAAGGTACAACATATACCCTGTTCTCATTTTGCAACAAGCTAGAAACCATTTAGCAGCTTCTAACTGAAAAACAAGATATATAATTAGAAAGAGGAGTGCAGAGTGTAAACAGATGCCTGAAACTTATTTTATGAACTGAGTTGCATTTCATATAGTCTTTCTGCACATTCCGTTGCCAAGATGCTATGCTTTTATGTTGACACTGCTTAACAACATTGTTGAATTTTGGAAGACGAGCTGGAAAGAATCTGGACTTTTTATAGCTTGATAAAGGACAGTCAGCACTTCAGCAGCTTGGAATTTAGATTGAAAATTTTAACTGGATGTTCCTGAGAACATCATCAGGGACACAAAATTGATTAAGACCTCCCCGCCTCCTTGTTTAGGTCTCTGAATTGACTTGATTAGATGAACTGCTCGACTCTTCACTTTTCAGATTTGTTCGGACTGTCTCCAGAGTAAGGAGGATGATATTGCACTGGATTTCATTCGGTTCATGTCAGTGATTTCACAAGTGAGAGCAGGAGATGTGTTCTGTTTTCAAATTAGAGCTTACATTTTGGTGAGGTTGAGCATGCCAGGAGCGATTGCTCTAGCAATTTCTACGGTGAGCGAAAACCTAACGCGTGATTGCGTGCGCTCTGAGACCTACCAACGTCAGTTGTTGTGCTCCTGCTGCTGAAAGCCTCCTGTCCCCGGGCCCAAGTCATTGCTGGGCTGGCTCTATCATGAGAGACATCAAGAGTGTAAAACTGGTGTGTAATTAGATGTTTTACTGATGAATATTGAGACAATTATATAACTTAGCTATAATGTCTGCAAATGGGAGTGAAGTGCAGAGGGAAAGAGGCATTGTAGGCCTGTATCTGTGAAACATGAATTAATTCGAACAGTGAAGAGAACATGGGAGACTTCTGTAGTATTTTTCTGAGTGTTATATGTGCCTCATATTAATTGCTTGATGCTATTCTGCCAAACTGCATGAAATTAAATAAAAGGGAACTGTTAGAATGGAACAAACAGGAAATGAAATAGTAAGCTGGGTAAGATGCCTCTAGAGAGAACAGCAAGGGGTTTGCAGTAATATTGGAGAAGATATTGCATGTGAGAGTCCTACCTGTGTGCTCCAGAGCTTTGTTTTTCTCACACTCATATAAAACTGCATCATGGAGAGGACTGAAGGCGGGAAAGGCAGTGTGCATGAGCAGCAGGGGCTGGGAGCAGAGGCTTTCAGAGTGGGATACAGTGTTGAGTTGTGCCTCTTCCTCCCCTCTTTCCTTGCCCCTCACGTTAGATTGGATGGGGCATAACCACAGTAAAAAAACCACCCATAAGTTGCAAATACCTAAGTCAAGAAAGCCTGTTTTCCTATAGTGTTCACTCTTTAGCTGTCAGGCCAAGCTGATATTCATCACCCCCTACTCCCTGTCCGTCTGTGTCCTGGTCCTTCAGTACCTTCATTTTCCTCTAGTTGCCCAGCATTACTTGCAGTTTCCCCATGCATCCCTGAGAGCATTCAGCAGCACACCCAGCTCTTCCTCTTCCATAGCTGGTTGAAACTCTGTCCAGGCTCAGAATCTGTTAGAGGCACATGAACTGCCAGGCTCTGTGGTCTGGTTGCTGTCATCTTACATTAGCCCTGAGGGATACTGGTTTTGGATAATGTGGTAGGTTGTGGCTAAGCTCATACCATGCAGTCACAATCAGCAGGGAAGGTGCCTGGGTTCCTTCCTCTGTGAGGTGCTAACTGTCATTGTTAGGGCTTTGCAAGCTGTTCCCTCCACTGCTGTCTTGCCTCCAGCCTTACGCTTCTTAATTTGGGCAAAGAGGATAAATTTGTGCCCTCGTAAACTGATTTTTAGCATAAGCAGGAGTTATCTTGCGTTGGCCTATCCAAACTGCATTGGCCTTGCCGTGTCACGGTTTGGTTAGGGCAGTACATTCAGTGTGTTACTGCAACCTGCAGCATGCAGAGCCAGTCTGCTTGGTGCTAGGCTGGCACGTGCCATCGGTCAACTCTGAACACAATTGGATGTTAAGCCTTAAGAGCTTAACATAACTTAAGAGTTAGCATTTCTGCTGGCTGCAGCTCCCACTGGAGCTGATGGAGCTGGTGTTCCTGTTCAGTAAGCCTTCTCTTTGTGGTGTCCCTAAAGTAGAAAGTAGCATTTGGAGCTGATTATGTTTTTTCTAGCTTAAAATTTCATCCCAGTTTTGTCTGTACCAAGCTACCCTTCTTGAGCTTATCTAGTCGTTTCCAAAATTAAAAAGAAAGCCCTTTCCGTGAAGTTTTCTGAATTCAAAATGGTCTCTGATATTTCTACTGCAGTAATTTTTTTTTGCTTTAATTTTGGAATGAGTGTTTAATGTGGGACTCAAAGCACTGAAAACATGTGTCTTATAGAACTGTAAGCTGAGAAGACTCATTTTCTATTAGTCCTGCAAGCGCCTTCACGTTAAATTGTAGTAAACTCTTAGGCATTGGGATTGAAATTTCTCATGATGGCTGTCTTTTTTGTTTGTTGGCTCATCAAAATGTTTAGCATTCTTTTTAAGAAAAAAAAAAAGTGGAAAAAATGTATTGTTTTGTCACTTGCTTAAATCCCATCAACTCTACGGTGTCATGGGCTTTGCAGAGTAGATCTGGCAGAAATCTGCATTTCAAAAAGATTTTTATGCTTCCATTTAATTCTTGCCAATTTTGGAAGTCTTTGAAAAGTATGTGCCAGTAATGACATTCTAAAAGCTTACCTGTAATCTGTGTGCAATTAGACAGCTGATGTCCTGTCTTCGCGGAGCAAACAAGAAAGGTGCGTCCCAGGGCTGTGGGATGCACAGAGTTTCCTAAGCAATTCTCTCCAGCTGCAGGCTGCAGTTACATGGCACCCTGAAATGGGAACTTCTCCTTCTGAAGCATGAAGGAACCATTGTTGATCCTGTGGTGCGGCAGAGGGCACATTGTTTAAATGCAGGCAAAATGCAGCCAGGCTGTGCCAGGAGGTGGGGAGAGGGGGAAGGAGGTGGCAGAGATGGGCCGTGGGCTCGGTGGCTGGCGGCGGGAGGGGCGGCAGGCTGCCTTGGAACAGGGGAAGGCGGTTGGAGGGTGCTGTGGCTATCGCAAGGGCCTGCAGGACGAGGGCTGCCAACAGGCCTTGCAATAGAGTTAGGATAAAGAGTTACTGCTGGGGAAAGGGGAGCACCTGGGAGGGGCCCCTGCGAGGCAGGGTGAGGGCTCGGCCTGCTGCACTCACCTGTGGGAGAGCCCATGCGAGGCAGCATGGTGTAGGCACTTGTCTCTCTCTCTCGTTGTTTCCCATTGCTAGTGGTCAGAGCCAAGGCTGCCGAGCAGGTGCAGGCGCCTTTCTGGCTTTCTGGACTCAGCTTTAATGCTGAGTTATCTGCTTCACAGCGTTTGGCCATGGGAGGTTTCTGAACCTCTTTTTAGGTCCACAACCCTTCTTCCTCTCTGGTTTCTACAAGAACCTACAGAAGTGTGAAGGAATCCCCAGGAGAGCCTCTGCTCTGCCTGTGGAGCAGGGGCTGAGTACCATGCTTTGCACTTTGATTTCTACTTGTCTGCATAACACGAGTGCTGCTACTGCATTTGCACTTGGAGTTCTTTCACGCAGAGATAAGTGTCTGTTGGCACTGAAGTGTAGAGAGTGTTTATACTTTTTGTCTGGTAAAATGCTCATGTGTACCTTATTTGAGCTCTGATTGTATATATTTTTTTCCCCTTCTCTTGCAGTTTGGGGAAAACATATTATTAGTAGGCATGCACCTGAGACACGATTTAATTGGGATCAAAGATATCCAAAACAAAAACGTTTAAGGTACAGATTAGTCCTGAGGGTTTTTATTTATTTATTTATTTCTTCAAAGGGTTTTGATTAAAAATTTATTTTATGGATTTTGTGGTGTGGGTTTTGCTAGTTCCATACAGAAAGCAACGAATACAAATTGTGCGATCTAAAAGCTCAGCCAGTTGAAATTCCAGTGGAGGTGCCATGTGAGACAACAGTTTCATCAATCTCATGTGTGGATCCTGCCAACCTCTTAAAAGTCACAACTTTATCCACTCCTGCCTAGCTTCTAAGTATCTTTGGTAAAGCCTCAAGGCTTTCTTGGGTGACATTGTCAGATGTGGCATGGTTTAGTGCTGAATTTGGTGGGCAGGGCTGTCTTGTCACCGAGTTCTGTCTTCTGCAAACACTGACAGGCAAGCCATAGGTTCCTCTGCAAGTGAAGCTTCTCATCAGTAACAACTTGGCTTCATCCCAGCATCGGTCAAATGATGTGCTCTGGTAAATTTAGCAAAAAGCTGCTCAAGAACCAAATTCTTTAGCGGTTAAACCCCTGTAATTTTGAGTTGATTTTTATTTATGCTCATACTAGTGACAGGACAAGGGGAAATGGCTTTGAACTAAAAGAGAGGAGATTTAGGTCAGATATTAGGAGGAAACTCTTTACTCAGAAGGAAGTGAGGCCCTGGCACAGGCTGCCCGGAGAAGCTGTGGATGCCCCATCCGTGGAGAAGTTCAAGGCCAGGTTGGATGGGCCCTGGGCACCCTGATCCAGTGGGTGGCAGCCAGCCCACGGCAGGGGGGTTGGAGCTAGAGGATATGTAAGGTCCCTTCCTACCCAAACCATTCTCTGTTTCTATGATTAGCAAATATTCTCTGGTTTAAAGGACTGTTTCTTCTCACTTTGGCTTAGAAAAATTCTGGTGGTTTTCAATGAAAAATCAAAGCTTTTACTTCCTGAGCATGTTTTACAGTGGAGTTGTTGTTGCAGGTGTGCCTCTGTAGGCATACCTGAAATACCTTTGAGCTTACTAGCTGACAGGCTGTTAGCAGCACCATCACCACAGTGTAAAGGTCAGTGCAAGGTAACCAGCGTAAGGTTCAAGTAGTGTCTTGGGTGGAATTTGTTATTTGTGCTGTGTCCTGTGCTTGCTTAGTTGTGCAGCTCAAGATTTTGAGGAGGCTGAAAAACCCCTGTTTTAGGTGTTTCCTCCCAAATAGCCCCCCCAGCCATGTGAGCATCTTAGTATTTCTCTGCATTTGTCTTGAGTTCATTTCCTCTCGGTGTGCTGACCCTCATCATTCACACTATACATAGCTAAAGCAGTCCATGTTTCTGGATGTCATCCTGTTGCTGCCTGTGACCCACAGTGCTTGGCTGTCATCAGCTTACCTGCTACACTCTGCTGTGTAGAGTTTGTTGCATTCCAGAATGTCACTGAACAATCAAGTCTGGAAGAAGAGAGCTGCCCTTGGTAGGGTTCAGTGGGCAAAGGAAGCCTAGAGTATAGACCCTTTCTGTTTCTCTTCTGAATCTTCTGGTTTTGTGTTTTGCTTGGTAGAACCTAACCTTCTTGAGCTTGGAGACTTCAGTCTTCTGGAGAAAACTTGTTCTTCAGAAGGCTCATTTTAACATAATCCACCTCAAAGCTTAAGCTTTGGCTAGCTTCAGAGCCCTTCTCCAAAACAGCTCTGAAAGCATCATCAGCTGCATTTGCATCTTCTCATGGCTGTGCTTTCCTGGTCTTGTGACCGTACCATGCTGATAGCGTGGAAACACTCTGCACCCTGCAGTTCTTACAGACGTTGCAAACCTTGTCTTGTGTACATTGTCATGCTCTTCCTCTATGATGTTCAACTTAATGTTCTTGAAGACCAGTCTGAAGGAACATCTGTATTAAGTAGCTTTCTGCCTGATAATTTCCATTTATTCTTGTTTCCCCTGTAGCTGATTTATACTTTTTATACCTTTGCTAACTTTTTCCACTCTTTCCATAGCAGCTTACATAGTGCTTTAACAAATGATTTATTAAAATCCAGATTGATTATATTTAAAACTTTTTTCATGGGAATAAAACAGGTAAGAAAGGTTTTGGACTAATGTGACATGATCCATCTTCTGTAATTCATTTGATTTCCTTTTGTTTTTCTGTTCTTTCCTCAAGATTTTTCTGAAAGTTTTTTTTTTTTTTGCGTTATCTGTAGATGACTGATCAGTCTGTACTACTAAAATGTCTTTCTTCTCTCTGTCTTTCTTCTCAAGTACAGGCACCATATTTGGTTTTCTTCAGTCATATGGCACTCTTTGTTTGATGGATTTATTTAATATCCATGCTATCAGACTTTCAATTTCATGTACCAGTTCTTTCGGCGTTGTGTGATTAAGATTATTCTGTCACCCAGACTTGACAGCAATAAGCTCTTTGGATGTTGCTTCTATCTCAGTAATTTCTGTCTCTGAGAACTTATTAGCTGACATGCATCAGTATCAGTTTGTTTTTTGAAAATGAAAGGAAATATTCGTTTGTTTTGAGAACTATGACTACATTTAATGCGAGTCCTACTCTTCTGTGGTTAGAAACTATATGCTTTCTTCATGTCTTTTTTTTTTTTTTTTTTTTTTAATGTCTCTAAAGGACTGTCTCATACTTTATATTCTTTTTACAGTCTTTCTGGTTCATTTTCAGCAATACTTTCTTTCACCTGTATGTCTATTGAATGCTGATGTCATAGGTTCCTGTGAGTTTTAGGACAGCGGGATGAATTCAGCAGTTACCTTCAGAAGTTCTGTTTTTACTATTTCCCCTTATCCTGATGTACATGTGCAGCTTGGGCTGGAACCTTAGAAGACTTTCTTCCTTTGAATTGAATACCTCTGGCACTCAAGAAATTCAGCTTCCTGTACATCAAGGAGGATCTCCACTTACTGTTACAAATTAATTTGTAACAGTAAAGAAAACGATTGTGCTAGAGCAGCCTGCTTGTGCAGGTTGTCTTGTAAATAATAAGACAACAAGAGCATGTGCATGCAGCTCCGTAAAAGGTACTGTGGACTGGAGACAGATCTTTTTATTAATCTGAAGCTAGATACTTCTGTTAGCATTGGCCCTTTTGTGACCTGTTGAGATAGAGGCCCAATATTTCAGAAATACTCTAGAGCAGCTCCTAATGGAGTAGATCACAAAATAAAACCAGAATTTTAAAGTGTTTCTGTGGAAGAATGTGAATGCATTGATCTATCGTTTTTTTTTTAGTCCAGTAATTAGAGGCTTTGCAACTTTTTCTTTCTGAGGAAACTTATTATGCAAAGAATAATCTGATCTTGCAGAGGGTGCAGAAGAAGCATGCCTTTTCAAAAATGTTAGCCAGCTCTAATTTCTAATTGCTACATGCCAAGGAGCTAGGTATACAGTGAGAGCTGAATTAATCTTAACTGCACCAATCTAATTCTGAGTGGACAACTCACAGACCTTCTGTTACCTTCTGCAAGCAAATTAAAACTGCAAGGCAGTGGGGAGATGTTTTTAGTGTCCATGTGGTATTTCTGTGCAAACATGGAAATTAAGAAAGGGTGCCTTGCTTAAAAGGGCACAGAAACAATTACAAGTGGGATGCCACAGTTCCTAGCTTTACTGAGGGGTCTGTGTCTGCTGCTGTCTGTAAGATGCATTCACTGTGAACCATCTATGCAACAAACTGCAGCATGATGGAAGCTTAATCAGTTTATGCCTCAAGGAAGAGCTTTACTGTACTAGCCTGGCCATAAGCCAACTCTCCAGCCTGGTACAGTATTTTCAGCATCATGCAGGGTCTGCCAGTTGGCCCTTGTTCTCCTCTGGAGAGGGTCAAAAGAAGATGGTAATTGGAGGTGAGCAGCTGCTGCTTATTGTGAGAGAAGGTTGGGAGAATAGTGATAGGACAAGGGGGAATGGTTTTTAACTGAAAGAAAGGAGATTTAAATTAGATATTATGAGGAAATTCCTTGCCCGGAGGGAGATGAGGCCCTGGCACAGGCTGCCCAGAGCAGCTGTGGGTGCCCCATCCCTGGAGGTGCTCAAGGCCAGGCTGGGTGGGCCCTGGGCAGCCTGATCCAGTGGGTGGCAGCCAGCCCATGGTAGGGGGTGGGGCTGGGGGGGCTGTAGGGTCCCTTCCAACCCAAGCCTGGGATTCTATGATTGTATGAAATAGGAGATGGTGCTGAGCTGTGGGAGGAAGGTGACCGTACCTTGTGTCCTGGCGTAGGACAACGATGCCAATCACACAACTATCAGTGCGTGATTTGCCCAGACTACAGAACAGGATGGCAGGGCTGGCCTTGTGAGCTGCTCAGTTCTGGTGGGATTTGGTAGCTCCACTGCTCTGCGAGTCACACTGAACTATGCTGTTCCTGAGCCACCTCAGCAGTACTGTAGTACATTGCATGGCCTTGTGAGCCTTGATAGTGCTGAGCTGGGTCTGTGCTATGAAGTGCTTCTTGAGTTTACAGGGAATTTCTCAGGTTGGAGCACCTGAAATAAGTGCAGGTTTTCATGCTCTGCTGATGCTGAGTTAGCCAGTCTTCCCAGGACTGGACAGCTGAAGAATTCAGTGCAGATCCATCTCCGTCTTCACAGGCATCACTACAGGTCCAGAAGGACCAAATCAGGGCAGGAGATTAGTCCCTGTGAACCTGAGCTGACTGAGGCTGAGTCAAAACCCCATTGTGGTTTTATTCAGAAAGCTATACCTTTTTCCATAATACGTTATGAAGTTCATGTACCTTCAATTCAATTGCAGAAAAAGGAGCACATGCTGTAACAGAAAGGCAAATTGAATTAGCTGGAGCTGCATCTGCTGTTTGTAGCTGTTTTGCCTTACCAAGAGCTGGTGTGTGATCTTTTTTTTTTAGACATTCACCTTGTTTATGGAAGAAGTCTTCTGACAGGTAGAGGTGAGCCTATAGGAAGAGCTTTAAGATGCATCTTTTTAGCTGTCTGTTGTCTTAGAATTCAGGAAAGGAATATTTTGATTCTGTGTGTCTGTAGCATGATCATATTATACAAAGATAGGTAGTCTTAAAGCGTTCTGCTGCTTACTTATGAGGAGCCATCAGATCTTAATGGATTTTCTCTCACTTTTTTTTTTTTTTTCNTTTTTTTTTTTTTTTTCTTTTATTTTTTTTCCACTGTAGATGTAATCTACTTTCTGCTTAGTTTCAGGATTGTCTGAGGAAGCAAATCTAACTAGCTCCCAGCTGTTGCAGGTACACTGTGCCCATTGACAGTGTCCTTGATCTCTGACTCTTGCCGTTTCACACTAGATTTATGTCTCCTATTGTTCTGCTTTACATCTGAAGATTGTTGTGGAACGATGGGAAGGTTTGCATCTATGGTAAACGTGACCCTGAAGAACAGATGATTCATGGATGTAGAAAGAATGCAGTTACTTGTTTTCTATTTGAACATTAAAACACAGTCTCAGCATGAAATAGACATTTGAGGCACACCCCTGTAAATATGAGTTAAAATAATTGCTAAATTTTTATATTTGTTTTCTTCAGTTCTGTCTATATTGACTCAGCTTCATGTGGACTGAATTTTAGCCACCCTGCTTAGCAATTAGCTGTTCCCCTGTATGGTTCAGCCACAAATATCAGAGAGAACACGATGAGAAATTGCCACTGAGAGTGTCATAGCACACATCTTCTTCATGTATGCATTGACAGAAGGGGATGTCCAGGAGGAATTCTCCCTGTAAGAGCTCTCAGCTGAAAGTATTTCCTATACAGGTGCCTGTAACTATCACCTGCTGTGGAGAGAGAGAGATGAAGCAGCTGCAATTCTGTCAATGTTAAGAGACTTGAAATGTGGAAGACAGCTACTAGATTTTGAAGCCTGCCAGTTCAAGGAAATAGTAGAGCTGTTTTGTAAACACTACTAAGTTTCTGGAGTGGTATTAGGTTTGATAAACCCTTATCAGGAATCCTGCAGTTAACTGTAGGTTTCAGTAGAACTATGAAGTTGATTATGTAAAAGATATTTAACAGGCTGGAAAGGATGGCCAGCAGTGTAGGTTCTCTTTCATTACAGAAGAATTAATAGCAGGATGCAGAACTTAGTGTTGTGCAGTTTAGAAACTTTATGGTATATTAACAAATTAGAAAATCAAATTACAGGAGTACCTTGATTTAAAAAAAATCAAAAACAAACAACTAAGAAAAGATGGTATTGTAGCATATTACAATTTCTGTTGTCTGAAAATACTACTTTGATAAATAAATGGTATAATTTATGGATGAGAAGTTGCTGAGTTGTATTTGCATTAGTGTGAGAATTTCATTTTTCTGTCAGTTTTATTTACTGGAGGCCATCACAGTTTATACGGGTGGTTACGTGTGTGTGATAATGACTAATACGGTGACCCTTACTGGTATATGTATATGGAATCTCTTAGAGCTATTTGTTTGAATGCTTTAGGTTTATTATTAAAAATGTAGAATGAGATTTTCACTTAAATAGATAACAAACACAACCCCAAGGAAATATTTTACAGTATATTAGTAGCTTATGTCTGCTTAAACTGAAACTTACAAACAAGTTTTGCTGTTTTTTTTTGTTTTTAATCTGATTTGCTCTTAGTTAAGTCTCTGTTCTGTAATGTTTAGATTGCCAGAGACCATGGGGAATATCTTCTTCTGTTGTAATTAAAATTGGAGAGAGAATGTATGTTATGTCTTTGAAAGCATGCAAGAGAGCCTCCTTCAGGAAGGGATGTGCTGTAGGCTAATGTAGTGTATATTGATGAAAGAATGCGTTTTTTTAAATAAGAAAGCTTAGAAACCAACGTTTGTCAACATGAGAGAAAACTGAAATTACAATTTCCTAAGCAAATGCACTAACCTAAAATCTATATAATTGATCACAATGTAAGCACAATAAAATAAAGTTAAAGAATCACAAAATCTCATCGACCAAATGTTTTGAAATGGTTGGAGGGGAAAGTGATTGTGTTGAGCAGAGAGGATCATTATTCAGACATCTGTGATCTCTCCAGCACAAGCTCTGCTCTGTGCTGCCATAGAGGTCAGTGCTGCTTGGTCTTTTACAGTCTCACTGCTGCAAACGTGCTTGAGAAATTTATGGTTACATTCCAAAGGTGACGAGGTTATAAGTTCGTTAAGCTCATGTTCATTCTCTGCCCACCCCTAAGAGCTAAAACCAAGCAGTTTTCTTTCTGCCACTGACATGAGAGAGCTGATTCTGTTCTGCTGCTCCTTCACATGCCCAAAGCTCTGCGTTGCTGTGGCATGAACAATTTTCTTTTCTTGCCCTGCTCTGATTCCTCATGGGTGATGTCCATGCCATTTGACACCCAAGAATTGAGAGCCTGAGTACACTGTTGAGTCTGGTTTCTTTCCAAAACTCCGGTGTTCTTGCACCTGAATGCTGTTTGGCATTGTTATGGGCGTCCACAGCAGGGGTTTGGTGGTGGGGCTGCAGAGGTGATCCCTGAGAGGAGGCCAGGGGTGCCCTGTGAAGGACACAGCTGGACCCAGCCAGCTCCAGCAGCCCCACCACAGAGCATGGCTGGGCCCAGCAGCCACGGGCATGGTGCCTCTCTAAAAATGTATTTAAAAAGAGAAAAAACTGCTGGACAGAGGGAAGAGGAGGGAAAAAGAGTGAGAAACAGCAGAGAGATAATCACATTTGGAGAAGAAGGAGGAGGAGGAAATGTTTCATGGCTGCAGAGAGGAACTGCCATATCCTGAGTTCAGCACCTTGCTGTTCCCCCTGCACACTCGGGTGCTGGGGCAGAGCCTGCGGAGCAGTGCTGTCTGGGAAGGGAGGAGGGGAGACGTTTATTTACTGTTTGTTTCTCTTGGCAATAAATGGAGTGAATTTTCCCCAAGTTGAGTCTATCTTAACTGTAATTGGTAGATTTTGTTGGTTTGTGACAAAGAACATCTAGTAGTTAAAAATGTCTGTTCTAACATTGCACTGACATCAGTGAGCATGATTTGGACTTTGATTTTAGGAGCTGTTTCTCATGGTTTTAGTATGAAACAGAATGAGACATTAGGGATGTCTGCAACACAAAACAGATGGCTGTTGCTTTGGAGGAAGCTAGTCAGAGAATTGCAACTCAGTCTAATTAAGCAGTTGACAGGTTGAGTCTCTCATCTCTTCTGAGCAGTCTGCAGCAAAATTTAAAACCTTAATCCTGGAAATAGTTAATTATAAGCTTCATTTTGACCATGCAGGTTGCTTCACTGAACCAAATGGAATTTCTCCAATGAGCAGTCACTTGTGCTGAAGTGTTTCCAGGTTTTGCATCTTTAGTCTGTAAATATCTAGTAAATACCTAAGGTATTTGAAGCTCAAGCATGTCAAAGCCATCTCCTGAGAGAGATGTAGACACTTACTTAACGCCCACAAACTGCAGTAGCCCAAGCCCCCTTTGATGCTGGCATCTAGGCTGTGCACCACAGAGGGTTAGTAGGTAGGCAGCTCTTGGGTTCCTCCTTGAAGTGATGAAGGTGCAAGTTTTTCAAAGTATATCTGTTTCTTGCAGGACTTTCAGAGGCACCAGGACAGGTTAGTTACCTAACCACCAGGAATTTGAAAAGAGGATAGGCGTTATAATTACTAGAAGTGCTTTTCTTTTCCACAAGGTGCCTGTGCATCTTGCAAGTTCAGTTGCAAGTTTGAACTGAGATTAATAGCTAGGTAAGTTTCAGCATTTTAGGACATTTGGCTTTGACAAAGATTTTTAAACATCCTTGAAAATGTTTGTTGAGTTAGAAATGTTGCTTCAGTTTTGGGCAGGGGAAGGTGGCTCATTCATAGCAGGAAGCAGTTAGAATAGAAGAAGGATGAAAAGACACAAACTTGTCTTTTCTGTTCTCCTTTGCCTTTGAGAGGCTCAGGTATATCTACTAAAATACATCAGGTTTGATGTTCCTCATTGTGAAACCTACGAATTTAAAATAGTGGCACTTACACCTTTTGCTCCTTGTTTCAGTTCTAGAAATACTTGTTTGAAGGACCATATACTTGTACCTCTTTCTCCTTCGTGTTTCTGGGAAGAACAGAATGACAGTAACACTTAACATTTTCCATCCTTATGAGGAAACTTCAGCTTTTCTATACTTCATATTACAGATGATCATAATAAACAAAGTGAAGGTTGAAGTTTGCTGCATTATGGAACATAGCTTGCCTGAGTTTGTTGATCTGATTTGTAGTGGATCAAACAAGGGCCATTTTTCATTGTTGTGTGCTTTCCTAGGAAAGATATTTGGATACAGTTTGTGTGCCATTACTCTGAAAAGTTTAGGGAAAACTTAATTTTCTGTCCTCGTGGAGTACACGTAAAATAAAAATGAACCATTAAAATTAGCCTGTGGTGTGATATATTCTAATTTATGTAACAGTTTTGTTTTGAATCAGTGCAGTTCAAATTGTCTCTAAGAAGGGAAAATCCTTTAATATGTAGTTTCTATTCACCTGTGTTGATTTTTGTTAACAGGTAGTTTCTTAATGCTGTAATTCATCCTTCGTTTATATAACACTGTCAAATGTTCTGCAGTGCTTTGCACAGTTTAACAAAAGAAAATTTAAGATATTGATAAAGGACTGGTATCTGTCTTTGGAGTAAGTATGTGAGAATTACTGCATAGGTATCTCTCTTCAGAATACTGAGCCTTCTTGCTGAAGTGAGGATATATTTGGTAAAATTATACATTTCTTCATTGTACTTTTGTTTTTATAAATGTCTGTTCCTTGCTGGTTAGATTTTCTAAATGCAAGATGTAGGAAATTGAACAGATGTTTGGAGAACTACTTACCCAGCTCATGGAAGAAATGCATAAATTGGTATTTTCATTGTTGTAATGAAACTATCATTACATTTGCTTGTGAGATTTGAATTGGGTTCTTAACAGAAGCATGTTCAACAGGCAAAAAAAAAAATTAAATGGCATAAAACATCATGTGATGTTCGGATAATGAAAAATGTATCACTTAACAGTGTTTGCATTATTCAGAGTTATACACATACAAGTGTCTGCTCTAATCCCTCGCCAGCATGTTGTCTTGGTAACCAGTTACCTGCACACCTGCTCAGCTTCTGCAAGTGAGAGAAAATGGATGGTTATTGGCCACAAATATATTGAAATGGAATATAAAAATCTAGCACAATATTAATATTTAATAAGACTGTGCCTTCTAACTTTAGTGTTTAGTCTCCAGCAGCAAGTTTTATATTTGAACAAAAAGAGATTTGACATCATTCGTGTTATATCTCTCTGCAAAGCAGGAAGAAGTCAAATTGAAATTCCCATCTAAAGATCCCATAACATAAAGGAAGAATATCAGCGGTGTGTGTATTGAAGTAGTAGTGTGCTATGCTAGCGACAGCCCGCTGAGTGAATGTTTTGGAGCAATTAGTAACTGTTGTGGAATTTGTCTCTTTCCAAAGCAGTCCCTGTTTGTTACTGACCTAAATTATAGGTTAGTTCCACAAAAATACTGACCTGCGAACCAGAAATTGGAGGATTGGGGCTGGAGGGAGAAGGAAAAACTCTGGTAGGTCTGGCCCAGAAAATGTTTTTTGCTTTGGCTGAACTTCACTGACATATCTGTACCTTTACTTGAAATAATTTCTCCAGGTGTAAATACCATGCTCACATGAATCCCAAGAACACTGGCACTCCAGGAGGTGGTAAAGAAAGCATAAAGGCTTGCACGGGCTTTCTGTTATTTGAATTTCAACTTTCTGAATAATTGCTAGAAAACGGTGATTTCTGACTGACCAGTATTTCATAACTAGGTCTAGAAAAATCTAAAGAAAGCAAAAAGGTGAGTAGAATACCTAATCAATTGAGAATAGATACCCAAACAGTCTTTTGGCACAGAAGCACCTGCTGCACAATAGCCAGAAGTGAGCCAGAGAAGCTGTGGCACTTTGGCATATATGATGCTATCTGCAAACTGAGTGTACCCTTCAGTGAAATATCTTTCTAGTGCATGGATAGGGTGAGCTTGCACTTACTGACTGCTGTGGCTGTAAAACTTTGTTGATAAGTATGTGTAGATACACGTCTGTAGCCACAGATGACAAATGTCATCAAAATACTGAAAAGGGCAACTACTTGAAGTGAGCCAGAATGCTTATCTAGATTACAGACCATCTGTTGGCTATGGTAATCCCTCCAGTATTGCCTAACTTAGGGATACTCCAGACATCCATTGATATAGTAGTACACACGGTTCTGGAGCTAGAGAGGGGTCCTGTGATAGGTTTTGATGCATGGAAAAGCATTACTTTAGTAAAATTTCTCCTCATGGTACAAAAATGCGATGTGTTCATGCCCTTATTTATTCTTTCAGTTCTGTTCTGAAATATTAATCACTACGAAATGAAAAATTACATGCAGTGAGAAGACCAGCTTTTTTTTTTTTTTTTTTTTTTTTTTTTTTATTGGGGAAACCTTATGTTTTTTTTTTTTTTTTTTTTTTTTTTTTAATGGGCAGACTGAACCTGTATTTAAGTGACTTAAAAATACCCTTTACGTCATTTGGATTTGTAATGCAGGTTCTTGCATAAATTTCTGGAATAGAACGGTGTGATCTACAAACTAGAACTCAGTTTCCAAAAAAAGGCAGGATATTTATTTTCTAAATTATATGTAAACATCTTGCTTTCAAAGCTGGTTTTAGTATTATTGTTTCAGTTCATATTTCAGTAACCTTGACAGCATACTAGATACTGCCCACGCAGAGGAAGACAGTTCCATTGCACTAATGTATAGATCCCATTGTTTTTGCCATCTATCTTGCGCAAATTAATCACCAAGAAAGAGTTCCAAATTTTTTTTTTGATCCTGTGCTTCTTCAGAAGTTTTTATAAGATCTCTGATCTAAGACAAGCTGTATCCTTTTTTAGGGTTGTGTGTATGGGTGTGTGTATAATTTATATACCTTAACAAATATAAAAGCTGAGTCCTACTGATTTCCCATTTCAATGACTAGTTATTAATGCAAGTCTTTATGGATGGATCTAATGTTATTGTACTTTCAGCTCTGAGGACTGGTGGTCATAACAGTTTTTTATATGAATTATGCTTTTTGTACCTTTTAAAAATTCTCTTATACTGTAGAAATGCACTTGTTAAGATACACTGCTTTTGGCGTTAGCTTGATAGGTGTGGACAATTGAAAGGACAGTTTTGATTGTGTTGTGCTTTATGGGTCTGGTGGTAACAAGCACAAAGATTCTGTTAAATTTCAGGTTCACACCTCAGGATAATCAGATTGAAGTGCTTTTTTGTTTCACTTAAAATGATGACAATGTTCAGAAGTATAAATTCAAACCCTAGAGTTCACAAGTATGAGAACGCATTGCCCTTGCTTTTAGCTTGGTTATACCATCTTAGCCATGTGGGAAAGGGATGTTCAGCAGTGAATCTTTAGTCAGTTGACATTACATGCTTACTCATCCTGCTTGGTCATCTTCTCTTATTCTGTTTGGGATGCTGGAATAATGGAGTTAGTATGTCAAATACTATGAATGTAGGGAAATTTAATTCTATTTCTTCTGACTTTAAAATGCTTAAAGCTGTGGATTCTAAAATCAGAAGAATTATTTTGGAATGCTTAAGATATAAACTGGGAGGAGTGGCCAGAAGGGGCCCTGCCACCTTGGGGACCTGGGCAGGCTGGAGTGGTCTGCCAGGAGCCTCGAGGCCCATGCTGGAAGCATCTCTGCAGGGGAGGCGCTGGGGTCAAGCTGACCACCAGCCAGCAGCATGCCCTTGTGGCGAAGAAAGCTGAGAGCCTGCTGGGCTGGGCTGCAGAAGTCAGAGAATGGCCAGCAGGTTGAGAGAGGACGTTCTCGCCCTCTGGATGGCCCTAGTGCTTGTGGCACCTCCATCCTTGGAGATACTCAAAACACAACTGGAGACAGCCGCGAGCAACACTGCCGTAGCTGACCCTGCTTTGGGCAGGCTTTTGGACTATGGGACCACTGAGGTCCCTTCCAGCATCAGTGGCTTTGTGAAGTTAGTCAGGAAGGCACTTGTAAATGTATCAGTTCTGTTTACTCTCTCACCTTGTGGAAGTGTAAGCAGTTTATCACCCAGTTAACAAACTGATGGCAGTCACTGGTAGCGTAACACTGGTGTCCCCACTGGTGTTTAAAGACATGCATGCACATTAAGCAAATGCCTGCTTCAAAAATGTGTTTGGATGATGTGCCTAGACTCTGAGGTGCTCTCATTCCTAAAATGGGAATGTGTACTTTGCTTTGTGACTAGGTAAGGGCCTTGAAACCAAATTCTTTAGCATGCTGAAATGAACTCTTTCACATGCACATCCAAGGCACACAAAAAGCCCTGCAGTGTAGCATGTGGCCACTTTGAGAACAGGTTTGTGTCTGACTCCCTCAGCTTTGGAAAATTCTGGTTGCCATCATTAGAGGACACTATAAATTCCCTTCCACCAGCCCTCTGCCTGCCTGTTGCGTGAGGTGGGTAGGCAGGGTTTCAGAGGCAGCTCATCCAAGAGTGGGAGGCAATGTTCTGAGGGGCTTTTTCAATGTTCTCCTCCTTTCTTTTCCTTTTTTTTTTTTTTTTCTTGCCTGTATCTCTAATTCAAATGTGAAAGCTTGTAAAAACATTTGCCAATTATAAGCGGCTGGTGCCAAGAGTCAGATCAAAAGATAAAGGAGAATAAAGTGAAGTATTTAAGAGCTGTATTTTCAGAACCAGCCTCTGTGTGTACAAGTTTCATCTCGAGCCTGTAATCAGCAGCAGCTGTGAGGGAGAACGAGTATGAACATTATTATTTTAGAGTACAAACCTAGTTCTGAATAACCCCTTCTTGCAGATGTGTTTCTGGGCACAAGCAGAAAATCTCATTGTGAATTGTTATTGCCATTTTATTATGCAGGATTGTTGTTGACATTGCAGAATGAAAAAGAGCAATTTGCTTGTGTAACAATGGCATAAAGTGCCTTCAAGTTTAAAACAACAACAACAAAAAACAACAAAAATCAGCAACAAACCTCAAGTCATAACAAAAGTCAGAAGTACAATGTCTGGAATGCTGCTTATGACAAAAATTAAGTAAGTAATTGTGTGGTGAAATGGAAGTCAGATACCCAGCTTTGCGAGGAGACCTTATTTTCACTGCTACAGTAGTTTTTGAAGTACCAGGGTGAATGTAGAAGTGACTAACAGCTCCAAGGGGTCACTTATGGCAAATCAAGGTTAATTTGCTTTACACATCTTAGCACATTGCTGAGTATGACTTCCTTTATGGTTTTGCTCAGAATTCAGAGCATGTTGTGATTATTTGAGCATTTTGCTTGATCTATTTCTGGACTTCTGAGCATATACTTGGGAAGTAATTTCAGATGCACGTTGGTCCAGAATAGAACTTCAGAAGTGTTGTATGAAGAGGACAAGTGTATCAGCATTACTTTTGCTTCTGATTATATCTTTGTTCTGTGGTTGCAACACTAGCATGTTTAGAGGTATTGGCAATTTCTTGTAGGTTTCATGTATGCTTTGCATACAGCTTTACTTGTAAAGAAGTTTCTAATCATGCTCTAACATAAAGCCTTCCTGAAACAGTTAAGTAAAGCTAAACTAGTGCCCTTAAACTTATTTTAATCCATGTTAGAATATTTCTATTAATCAAAACTTTAAAGATGAAATTTGGTGTTTGTGCATGGAAAACTGAGATGCAGAAAGGGGAGGAACAGACTGTATACAACAATTTTGGTCAGCATTTCCAGACAGCTATGTAACTGAAAAGGTCATCTTCGACAGAACTGCATCCATGACTTTTTTTACATCTGAGTAATTCAAGTGAAGCAAGTGTTGTCTACAACGTATTTAATCACATGCGTAGTTTTCTTTTCATTACTAAAACAGTGGAGAGTACAATGGTAACTGGCAAATCAAACCAGCTTTACAGTGGTGGCTGCACATCAGTTGATCCGTGCACCGGGTCTGGGTGCTGGAACATGTTCGCTAGGTGTGTAGCTGTGGTCTTCTCCCTTCTGATTGAATTCTGCACTGGCTTCAGGACCTTCCTCATCAAATCCATATAAGTGAGGGTGAAACTGGTCTGGATCACAGAATCACAGAATGGTTGAGGTTGGCAGGGACCCCTGGAGCTTATCTGGTCCAAGCCCTGCTCAAGCAGGGACACCCAGATTGGGCTGCCCAAGACCATCTCCAGGCAGCTTTTGAAGATCTCCAAGGAAGAAACCCCACAGCCTCTCTGGGCAACCTATGCCAGTTCTCTGTCACACTCACAACACAGAAGTGCTGCCTGGCGTTCAGACGGAACCTCGTGTGTTTGAGTTTGTGCTTGTTGTCTCTTGTGCTGGCAGTGGGCAGTGGAAGGAGACTGGCTCTGTCTCTGCACCCTCACTTCAGGTATCTACAGACATTGATGAGATCTCGTCTGAGCCTCTTCTCCAGGCTGAACAGTCCCAGCTCTCTCAGCCTCTGCTCACAGAAATGGTGCTCCAGTCACTTCATCATCTTGGTGGCCTTCTGCTGGACTCTTTCTGGTAAGCCCAGGTCTCTCTTGTACTGGGGAGCCCAGAACTGGGCAAAGCACTCCAGATGCATCCTCACAAATGCTGAGCAGAAGGGCAGGATCACCTCTCTTGACCTACTGGTGATGTTAGTAATGTCTTAATTAAAGTATTGTTGTTGTGTGTACATAAGGCTAGTGACTTAAAATTGACATTGCTGCCTGAAGAATGTTTATCCTCTTTGAGGAAAAGTGCTTTTGAAAAAAATTGTTTTGTTTTTCAAAGATGAGATCATGACTGATAGAACAAGATACACTGCAGTTATTTTTCTACTAATTATACTGATAAGCTTTCTGTCTGTTCTTTGTCACTGTGGTAAATATGTTAGGATTAAAAGTTAAATAGGCTGTTAAAAGAGGAAAGATAAAGATGGTTTGGTGCAAATCTATGAGAAAAGCATGAGTGAAATGTTGAAGGTGAATCAGAGTCATACTGTTAATTCTGGAAGAGCTTTGGGCTGATTTTATGACCAAGATAGACTTCGATTTTAGTGGCAGAACTTGAAAGTAGACAGCACAAATGAAGCCTTCCTGAGTTGGTCTACTTATTTTACTGTAGTTATGTTTTTCTCCGTGCTTCTCCCTTCTCCATGTCCGTTTGCAAAGCTGTTGGAGTAAGGTCATATGAAGAAAGCAGGAATGGCATTTTCAAATTAAATTTAAATGTTTCAAAATGTTCATAGTTTGTCAAAGCTCTGCATTTAATGGTACAAGGATATACTCCATTATAAATGTTAGTTATATTGATCTAATTTAGTATTTTATGGGATATGCCGACTTTATTAGCAGACCTTGAGAGAACATGAAACAAAATAACCCACGTTCAGATTAGCATGTAGTTAAAATCTAATTAAGGCAGTACCCATTATACAGGGTTATAATTTACAATTTAAAACAATTGCCTTGTAAATCAACTAAATATGCATTAAAACAAACAAAAAACCTTAGCAATTCCTGACCTTTTAAAATCAGAGTAATCAATCCAGGCTTATTCTCTGCTTTAATGCATACTGACACCTAAAGTTTAAATGCCAAATGGTGTTTCTTTTCTCTCGTGTGGGTCTGAGGACATTTGTTGTAGAAGTTAAGCAGAATGACAGTTTGCTTTGTCTGATGGGTAGAGTTCTTGACTGTGCTGGTTTTGCTTTTTTCTATAAGAAGTCGTTAATAGAAATTCACTGGCCTGCAGGGCAGTGGTAATTTGTCACAAATATTAGGTTGATGTAACAGGAATGGAATTCAGAACAATAGGGAGGGGTTTTTTGGATGTGAGTTCTTTCTGACTTAGTGATGTCAAACATTTGCCAATAAAGAAGTTCTGTCTAAACATAGTAAAATTTCCTTGCTTTTAAGTAGTTGTGCTTTGCGTACGTTTACAAAGTATGCTCAGTGCTATATATTTGAGCAAAGAGGAAATTTAGAGATATTGTCCTTATGTTTTTTGTATCACGTATTCAAATATTTCACTGCTGATGATTTTATTTATGTTTTATATTTTGCATTTGTATCAGTGTTTCATAAAAGTTGCTGTTAATCAAGTATGTATTCTGAAAGGAAATTACTTTACTTTTTCTTGTTGTTGTTTCCCAGTTAGAAAATGTGATTTTCTTTTTCAGGATTTTAATTATGCAGGTTTTACTCTTATGGTGCTTTTTCCTCCTTTCAAGTAGTATAATGTCATCATTTTCAAAATGAGAAAATGGTCATAA
>VXAV01000440.1:10553-52189 GCA_013399715.1 Alectura lathami | reverse complement strand
CCACCCTTACAAACCCACAGACAAAATTAAGGCTGGAAATAAGACATGTTATCATCTGTATCCAGTACATGGTGTTAGGTAGATTGCACATCTGATCTCAGCGGCTTGTATTACAGGAATTTATATTCCTAAAATATTTGAGGTGAAAATGACCTTCCAAAAATTACTTGGAGGAAACAAGTCTTGGATGAAAGAGGTCTAAGATATGTCTCATACTTGCATGTTGTTTCCATTCTGTGTCTTAAATACCAGCTGAGATATCCTGAAAGTTGTAACAAGTGAACCACATTTGAAAGAGCACCTGAGATATGTTATACATCGGTTCATGTATCTTGGAACCGTCAAACTATATAACTTCACAGAACTTAAATCGTAGTACAGTTTCCTTACCTTTTCTTTTTTTTTCAAGGTCAGTATGGTTCTGCCCATTTACCAGATGGAGCAACGGATACAGAGATGCCAACTGCCATAGCCATGACTATGGATTGTTACATGCGCTGCAACTCAGCTGAATCTTAAGGTTGTTTGTTTTTATGATGCGGTTGTTAATCCCCCAGATTTTCAAGTGTTGTAGTATTAGCTTGATGCAAGGAATAGGAATATTTTTAATTATTTCCTGAGATACCACACTGAAAAATAAGTGGGATCACGTAGCTCAATGAGATCTGCTGCAGACAGGTAATGCAAAAAGCTTTGGTAGAAGAGAGGTTCATGTTATGCTGGCAAACTTACTGTTCATGTTAAGATGCTCCAACAGATATGTGGTAATTGCTGTCATGGTTGTTGCAATTTCAGTCAAAACCTTGTATTTAAGACCATGAGTGGTCCGTAATTAACTATGTGATAGTTGATGCCCAATGTTAAACTAGAAAAATGTATCAGAGACTTGCTTCTCTTTGACATAAGAACAAATGGAAAGCTCTTAAATGGAAGGGAAACTTGAAGTCAACAACTAAATAATTCATTTGAAAGAGCATTCTTGACTTCATCAATATGCTGTACTTGGAATTTATTATGTGAGCAATAACAATTTCATATATAGTCCCCGAGGAACCATGATAGTTAAGGAGACATCAGCTTCATTTCCAGCTGTATGAAAAAGCAGCAGGCAAAAGCTTTTTGGACAGATAACAAAGTGCAAAACAAAATTATATACATCTCATAGGGAACTGGACCTTTGATAGTTATGTAAAACTGCAGAATAAATTATGGAATAGATCTGTCAGTAGGGAAATACAGGTGAATCTGAAAGAATAGATCATGTGTCAAATTGATACTAAAGCCATGAACAAAACCCTGTCTTTAGGCATCCAACCTGGAGTGTAACTTGAATGGATCATGTCTCACTTTGAATGTACACAAGCCTAAGCTATCTTTTGTGGAAAAATTAAGTGCTCTTCAGCACTGTCTGTTTTTACTTCCCTTCAGGATACTGGTCTGACCTTTAAGCATTAGTTGGCCTGTCACTCAGCATGGGAAATACTTGAATACTTGATGCAGCTTTATATGGGGTGATCATTTTGACCCTAGATCACAGATTAATGCACAAAACTTTTAATTAAATGCTGTGCTGTATTTTAAAGATTGGTTGATTGTATTCTCCAGCTTGCCTGATTGTGTCAGACTGCAGAAGCAAAGTCCTGAAATCTAATGCTCTTTTCCCTTTTTTCCCCAGGCTGCTGTTTACAAGTGTTGAAAATGGCTCATATTTTCATTGTGTGAAATTCAGGTCCCTCTAAATATATCATAGGAGATGGGTTTGGGAAAATGTCTTCCTTAATGCCCATGCCCAGTTTAAGTGTCAGTTTTTTTTAAAGCTCTGCCTTTCACTGCAGTGAAAATTTTCCTAAGAATTTTGCAAGCAGAAGTCAGACAGGTTACTGGGAGACTGACTTGTCTCCCCTCCTACCCTCCCTCTCTTTCTCACATGAATCAAACAGAGTTTCCTCCTGTAGTAGGGGGGCCCTCACTACAAACTGCCTCTTCTTAAAATGGATAGTAGGTTCCTTGGCATACTACTCACGTTTATGCAATTAACTTTCATGTATTTGCCCAATTTTCTTTAGAAACAAGTGTTGTGGATTAATTAAAGAAAGTTCAGTGACAGGGCCTGGAGGCAAAAAGCGGGGAGCAGCTCCCAGAACCTGGAAACCACATGGGAAGGGACAGGAGCATTCTGGGGGGCTGTAGTTTCCCCTTAGCAGCCCTCCCACCTGTGTCAGCTTATTGCATGATGTCATGATATGGAATATCTGTGGAAAACCCTTACAACAAGCTAGAGAAAAAGCCTGATGACTTTCCAAAATAAGGTGTTGTGACTGGAATACTTGGTACCACAGGTTAATGTCAGCCTCTGTCCTACATGTGAATGCCAATAAGTCATCAAATCAGTGACTCTTGCAAATGAAGTACTACACAGGTGCTGTCAACATGATGGACACTCAATACTGTATCTCAGGAACTAGAAGGCTGTCACTTCTTGAAAGATGAGGTGTTTGTACTATGGAACTGATAGGAGAAGGTTGTGGGTTTGGTTTGGTATTTACCATCTTCCAATGTACTCAAATAGGGCAGTGCTGCATAGGAAGAGTGTCCACAGTGAAAGGAAAATGGGCTTTGCTGGAAGCTAGAAGGCAGGATTTGAGAAGGGCCATTTAATACTTGTTGTATTTCTTAGTCTTTCTCTGAGCACAAGCAGTTTCCTGCTGACTTAGTGATAGGTACAAATGGCCTCTTGTTCTGACCCAGAACAGAACATTTCCTGAATGATTTCTGGGAGGCTCATTGCCTGTGTCAGCCCTGCTGTGGGGAGCAGGACCTGATCTAAGTACTGTGTCTCAAGTCAGTAGAATCCTGATAGATGGCAGGAATATTGTTGTTTTGGCTTTTATTGGTCAGACTGCAGCCTGGTATGAGGTTGGGCTTACAGCCTTTCTCATCTTGGCCTCTTAGAGCATGGCCTCTGAGCTGAATGCTGATGTCTGTAGCGCTCAGGCCTGTGCTACTGTTGGGGCCGTGTTGGTCTGAGTTCAGGGCATCACTGCTTAAAAGGGACAGTATGCCAGTGCTCATGGAGCTAGCCAGTAGTATTTGAGTCACCTCTTGTGTAGGTGGCTGATGGAATGCCTTGGTCTGGGCACTGAAAGCTTCCAGGATTTGGCCAGCTCTGTCTATTATGTGGCTTCAGAGAAGTGTGTTTCCAAGTCCAGCAGCACTGTTGCTAGGTATAGGGGCCGGTTAAATCCTTCCTGCCTTTCCTGCTGCAGTAGGAGCCTGCTCAAATGCTGTTAAACAAAACCAGTGTTATCACTCCACTTACTGAGGGTGAAGCTCTAAGTCAGAGGTGTTCTCCCATACTCAGGTAGACTTGCATTTGCTTCAGACTGATGGCTGTGCTTGGGCTGCAGAAGCTGTGCCTGCAGAAACTGTCCTGGAGCACACCTGGTTTCTGTGTCTCTTGAAATTCACAGCTGCTCTATACCAGGTGTGCAAGACTCATCAGAAGGTGTCCTCAGTTGCCTCTCACCTTGGAGAAAGGATGAAAGGATAGCACATAGAGTATTTGAATAAACTGTACTCAAAATGTGATCAAGGCAAGCATCTCTCCTTTGATAATGTCTCACAGAGTGAGTGAAGTGAAAGTTGGTGGGACTTTCCTTTGGTTTAAAACTCCCATCTTCCAATGTAGTGTGTAATACTCAGACTCTAGGAGACACCCACCACCTGCATGGCTGGTAAGTTAAGTTCTCCTGGACAGATTTCCCTTCTGAAGCAGAGGGTCTCTTACCAAACCCAGAAACAGATTTCATATAGTTTGATTATTATTATTTTAATTGCATTTCTTTTAGCTTTCAGTTTGTTTTTCATAAGGATAGAACAAGCAGCAAGTAGAGTATCTATAGCTAAGTGGTTATTTGGATCTTGTTGTGCTAGTCAGTTATTATGCAAAACAGTGTAAGGTGCTGAGCATGAGGGCAGACTTTTTCATTAACCATCCATTGAAACTCTCCAGATAATCCCTCTCCTTTTTGACTTTGTGAGGAAGAAAAATAAGTGCATTTTCACTGATGTCAGTAAAAATAATTCAGAATTTAGATTAAAAGGAATTGAAACTCATTCTGGCTTAGCTCTGTGACTATTTCTCTAGATTTTTTTCTGCTTTATATTCAGTAGTAAAACTAATCTTGAAGCTTTCCCCCACTTCTCTTTTCCCAACACCTTTGAGAACCCCTCTCTTTTCCTCTGGCCACTGTCTTGGTAATGCATATCTTTTAGTTTCACTTTTGAAATGGGATCACACACTTTGGCAATATTCACAGAACCATAGAGTGGTTTGAGTTGGAAGGGACCATCACACCCACCCAGCGCCAACCCCTGCCATGGGCTGGCTGCCACCCACTGTATCAGGCTGCCCAAGGCCCATCCAGCCTGGCCTTGAGCACCTCCAGGGATGGGGCCCCCACAGCTTCCCTGGGCAGTCTGGGTCAGGGCCTCCCCTCTGTCTGAAGAATTTCCTCTTAACTTCTAATCTGAAACTCCCTTCTTTTAGTTAAACATTCTTTCCCCTTGTCCTATCACTATCAGACCATGTAAGAGTCAGTCTTCCTCCTGTTCATAAGCTCCCTTTAGGTACTGGAAGGCCACAGTGAGGTCTCCTTGGAGCCTTCTCTCCTCCAGTCTGAACAAGCCCAGCACCCTCAGGCTTTCCTCACAGGAGAGGTGCTCCAGCCTCTGAGCATTCTCATGGCCTCTTAAAGACTTGCTCTAACAGCTCAACATCTTTCAATATTGACTGAGCACAATTAAGCTATAGTTGTTAGGATGTGTGCTTCTCACTATGCAAGCAGTCAACAAAGATCACCATCTAGCTAAAGCAGCTGTGAAGTATTCATTTAAGAGAATTAAAGTTTACTTAAAAATTGTGTAACTGAGAATTTCAGATCAGTGTAGCTTCCTAGTCACAAATGATAATAGAAACAGGAGTCAGGTTTGATCAGTGGATTTCCATGCTCCTCAGTACCTCAACCATGTATGTCTAACACACTTGAAGATAACCTTAACTTTAAGGTATCAAGATGCATCTTTTTCACGGAACAAGTTTTGTAGTAGGTCATGGCACACAGAGGAAAAATTGTAAGCCAGAGTTGCCAGTTTTTCCAGAGTTCATACTGCATTCTTTTTCCAACTGAATGCTTTCATGGCACTCTTTCAAAATATTTGTTAGCTGATGATTATTCATTCCCTGCAAAAAAACCTAAGGCTTTATAACCATATGCATTTTGTATGTAATGGCATATATAAAAACATATATTCAAATAAAATGTATCTGAATGTTAATTAAAATTTCAAAGATTTGTCTTCTAATAGTGCTGCTTTTTAATGAGATAGATGAGTCTGCTTGGAGTCACAAATCTGTTTAGGAGCAGTAGGAAGTTTCAGACTTTAAAAGTAGCTCATTCTCAAGACTCAGCAGGTTACTATACTTGCTTTTTATGACAGGTTTTCTTGAAAGTTTTGCTTCATTTGAATATGAAGAATTAAGGAAAAAAAAATCATTGCTGGAACACATGAAAAGGTGTGATACACATCCTTATCTCATTTTTTAGCTAAACCACCTATAGTTGTTGTCTTACCGTGTTTTCAATAATTCATCAGAAATGCAGCCATGAATTTTGTACACCTTTTATCTGTGATTTTTTTTTGCTGTTGATCTTCAACAGTATGAATATAAATTAATCTCTTCCTAATGTGAGCATCATCCTCAGGGAAGAATTTTTACATACAATCTTGAGTTTGAACAGCTGTTTGGAAAGCTTTGATTAAGCTGTATGTCTGCCAGTGTCTTTCAGAATCATCCTTTCAGGTCACTGGCTGAAATGCAAGATTCATAGTTTTCAAGGTACCCTTTATGACTCTAAGAATGAGGAAGTGAGCAGCCTGTCTTGAGGGTAATTGCTCTCTAGCAGGTGCTACCATTTTCCCTAATCTAGGGAAAAAGACTTTAACCTTGGTTCACCAGGAAATGGAGCCTAAGGAGTAGAGGAACAAGAGACAGTAGCAGTACTTCACTGAGCCTTTTACTCTCCTTGCTGGCCCATCTCAAGTGCCTGTACAGATACTGACAGTGCATGGGAAGTAAAAATGTTGAATGCAAACAGAAATGAATGCCAACAGTATAAAGGAATTAGCGAATATATTCCCTCAGCAGTCTGAGGGAAGTGATTATTCCCTTCTTGTTGACACTGAAGATCATGTCTGGAGTAGTGTGTCCAGTTTTGAATTCCCAAGTGCAAGAAGGATATTGAGAAACTGGACTCCTCCCTGTGGAGGGACACCAAGATGCCAAGAGAGCTGAAACATGAGAGGCTGAGTGCTGTATTTGCTCAGAGAACGGAAGACTGAAGGAGAAATCCGAGGGACAACTCTAGTTGCTGCCTTCCTCTGCCTAAAAGAAGGTTATAGAGAAGATAAAGCAAGATTCTTCCTTAAAGAAAAGGGAACAACCACAAGCTGTACCAAGGGAATTTTGATCAGGAGAATAAAGAAAAAAGTAACTGGTGATCAACACTGGATAGAAGCTGTTAGGCTATGGTGCCTCGACTCTGGAGATGCTAGGAAGTTAACATGGCTCTCAGCCTCGCTGATTTAGCGTCAGAGTTGGCACTGTTTTCTATAAGGAGCTGTAACGTCTTGAAGTTCTTTTCAACCCAACGTATGGTATAACTGTAATATTTTTCAGTTCATCTGTTGGAGTGGTCTCGAACTAGTTACTTGGAGATTTGGCTTGAGGCTGGTTTTGTTTTGTTTTGATCCACTCTGCTTTTGGGAAATCAGTTCGTGTAGATAGATCTCATCTGACCTAATGTAGTCTGAGGGCTCAGTACTACCTCCATTGGTGGCCTGTTGTAGGTGTCTCGAGCGGAGTGAGTACATGCACGCTCTGCATTTGTATTTCCTCAGGTCAGTTTCTTAGCCTTCTGTAGTTTGCAGCTTAGGGTTGTTGCCTGGTAGAGGAGAATTAGTCTTTTGTAATACAGTTTCACGCAAGTGCTCTATGCAGATTTTTTCTTGTTCTTAGTACTTTGTCAACACCTATAAATTTAGTATATACAAAGAGGCAAAAACAAGTTGTGACAGCAAATGCATAAAATTTAGGAATGACATTTTTGCAGGCACACAATTCCTTTTAAAAAATGAAATCTGTTAAAGAAATTGAGAACATCATATTGTTAATCAGCATTGTGTTGTCACTTTCCATATTTATTATGAAACACATTTTTATAACCTTGAAATAAATGAGTAAATGAATAAATAAAAGAGAACTTGGCTGTGTATGAGTAATCAAAGCAATTCAACCAGCTGATCCATACCAGATGTCATCAGATTTTTTTTATTTAAACCACATGTAAGGCTTTTTGAGATTAATTTTTGCTTTTCAGAAACTCTGGGTGAATATATCTGCTCTTACAGTTTCTGTTGCTTTTGCCAAGTATCTGAATCTATGTTATGAAAATTACAAAAGGAGCAGAGGATTTCTATTTCTCTTGTGCTGACATGTACTGGAAGTGGGCACAGTCAGGGCTAGTGCAGAATCAGAGTTAAAGGGCAGTGTTGTCTTATGAGTTTCTTGCTCCTTCTTGCATTGCTTAAAAATTTCTGGTTTCCTGGCATTGGATGAAAGGCATCCAAAAGCAATGATGACACCCTCTTCCAGAATACTTTCTTCTTCAGAAGAAGGATTTGCAGGCAGAGTCTGCATCTTTAAATCCATTTATCTTTTAGTTCATTATTTTAGTCTAAATAATATTTGTAGTATAGGTAAAATAGTTCTGTGCTCCTTTGAGTTGTTTGTGTACCATTATCTTGTTTCTTCACTTATTTCTTGTGTAAATCTTTTAAGAGAATAAAGGTAGAGTTTTTAGCTTCACAGTAGCCTATACTAAGAATTACTGAGCAAGTTGTGGTTTTAGATGATAGATTTTTGTAGATCCTGTTAGTTGATACAGTGGGGACAATAACAGTCTGTTTTTCCTGGGAGTACAGTGATTACTGCTCCATCTCACAGCACTTCAGGCATACACAGTGCTCTGAGGCAAAAATGACAAGTCTCGTGCCAAAGCATGCAACTCAGTGAGCATGCTTTGTGTGTTTGAACTCCAGTGATCACAGATGCACATCTGTAAAGGAGGGAGCTTGCTGGCTACAAGCTGCACTGTTCTTGTTCCTGAGGGCTTCAAGGTCTTTGTGCCTGACTGGGAATTCAGATGACTGGTTTAGATGGGGGTGAGAACAGATGAGAACTAATCTGGTGGCATTTAAGTGATGTTGAGTTTCTTTCATTTTTTTTTTTTTTTATGTACACTAATTGGTGGATTTAGCTTTTTACTTGTCTTCTTTAGCGTTGTTCTGTGTGCTTGAGCGTTGCTCTCCCTTGTTACTTGGAACTTCGATAGTGCAGGAAGGTTGATACAGTATTGTTTCTACAGGGTGTACAAGAGGTTTCTCCAGCCCACTTTGTACAAAGGTTGTGGTGATGCAGGGATTTGGGCTGCCAGGCTCCTGGCACGAGGAGTGCTTTGGGGCAGGTAAAACCAACTGTTGAGGGATGATGGACAAAAACTGAGGGAGCAGAAAAGGGTTAAAGAAAGATGGAACTAATAGCGTCCAACAACTTCTTGAGTACTTATGGAGAGCTGCACAACAGCTTGTATAATACAGCAGACCTTAATGTTGAACAGAAGTGGGGAATTTGTTTTTTTCATCAAGAATATCAAGATGTTTCAGTCTTTACTAAACAGTAAAACATGCATTAAATCTTTATGAAACATCTTGGAAATGTCATGAAATTGAGATTAATAAACATAGTGGAGAAAATAAAAAGGAAAATTGATGTAATTGAAGGCAGTGAAGGCTAGCATCTTTTAAGCTCAGTTCAAGTTTACCACTTTTCTTGCATCTCACTATTTAGATTTAAAAAGATCTGAATGCCAAGCAGGGCTTCAGTCAAACATTCTATCTTCTTTTCATTTTACCAAAACAGTCACTTCCCAAATCGGTAGCCGAAGACCAGATATAGGCTCTTATTCCATTGATGCACAGCATTAAAACCTGAACTCTAGTCTGGGGTTAGTGTTTCTTGATTACAGTGTTGTACACACATTCTTGGCACTGCATAATTGGCATGACTGTATTTTGGACTGGAACATTGCAGAAGCTGTGGATGCCCCCTCCCTGGAAGCCTTCAAGGCCAGGCTGGATGGGGCTCTGAGCAACCTGGCCTAGTGGGAGGTGTCCCTGCCCATGGCAGGGGGGTTTGAACGAGGTTGTCTTTAAGGTCCCTTCCAACCTGAACTGTTCTGTGATCTATGTTGAGATGGTCTCACCTCTGTTTACAGCTGGTTGTGTTGGTTAAGTTAACTTCCCTTCTTATTGATCATTAATTCTAACTATGGCACTAATTATATTTTGGTTTAAGATTTGTTTTTCAAGAGCACATACATAACAAAAATAGGTGCAGAAGTACTCAACATTACAAGGGTGACTTGTACTGGATTTTTTTTTTCATTTCTATTTAGCTGTTCTGGCTTTTGACATATGCTTTAAGGGGGCAGAAGTTCTAGCATTTCTGCTTAAAAAAAATCTCAGTGAATTTTTTTTGCCATTTTACACATTTCTGAACAAACACTGAGGGTGGGCTGGCTAGTGCATGAATGCAAGTTAGTTGAGCAGGGACTGCAGTTACTAGTTTTTATTTAGAAAATGGCCTATTTTGACAAAAGGAAAGTTTTGTTTTCAAGCAGCAGTCAAGGTGTGGATAGACTGAATAGACTTTCTATTATGTGTATAAATATACACTGCAGTTAATAGGCAATATGCAGCTATTGTCACTCAGAATTCTAATGTCTTCTTGCATTAGACATATAAAGCCTTGTAATCCAACTAGCCTCTTCTGAAATTCTTGGCACAGAACAATATTGAGTAGTAAAACTTAGTTTTTATGTTGCCTTGCAAAACCAATCTTGTAAACATGAATTAGCTAAACATTAATTCTTCAGTAGTTTTTTTTACTAAGAGCTTTTTCAGATGACTGGCTTGTTAAATTTTGTAGCAGTTCTGAAATGAAAATAACCACTGCATTTTCTTAATTAGTTATGGAAATTGAGTACAATGTGATGTTATGCTTGAATGAAAACAAATCTGGGAGCAACAGCTAACCCCAAGCAGTGGTCTGATGGAAACCAAACATTTTTGAAAACAACTTAGTGTTATGGGAAGAGAAATTTATGCTCAGCACAGTTCCTTTTGCCTTGTTGACTGGCATCTGCTCTGTGGGGAGCAATTTGCCTGTCCTGCCAAGGAGAAAAAAGTATGGTAACACTGGCAGCTGTTAACAGCAATGAGTCAGCTAGCCAAGAGAGATGGAGAGAAAACGCATCTATTCTAGGTGCAGAATTTTATAAGGTTCCATTCCTTTTAGTTAGAGATCTTATCCTTCCAGATGTTGAAGTGCTTAGAATTCGAAGACGCAGAGGGATATTCTGCTACTGTTTACCTGGTATCTCCTGTTTCTGAATCCTTGTAGGTATTGCAAGCAGAGCTGAAGAGCAAGCTAGCTGACATTTAAGCAGAGCATATATTGACCACTGGTTTAGCTTCTCTGTTGCTGCTTCACTGAACTATTACTCTGCTGCTTTGTCTGAAGGAAAAGATCTTAATATCAGTTTATACCGTTCATGTCTTTGTCTGCAAGTTTTTGAAGTCAATTGAATTGGTAGCTGTCTCTTGAAGTTTTATCTCTCTGACCTGAATTTAAGCACTGTGTGGTCATAATGAGGAGAAGGTGATAAGGCCATTGCCAGGCAGGCACTATCTCCACAGATTTCAACAGAGCTAAGATTTGATTCTGATGCAGCTGGTATTGTGTGACTTTTATTTTTGCCTTCCTGTCTTCCTCATCATTTCTCTGTGGCCTACCATGACTGTGTTGTTAACACTCAGGATTTATGAGCCAGCTTGCTTAGAATGTTCCTGGCAAGAATTAGAGGTATGAAGGGTCCTAGATTATCACTCAGCTCTGGCGTGGTTATGAAAAGCATGTGGTTGCATTGCAGAGGCTGATTATTTCTAAAGAAGTCCATTTACTAGCAAGGAAATAGTGAAGAAATACTAGGAAAAAAGCAAGCTATTAACAGTGGTGGTTTTTCAGTTAAACTTTAGAGAATTATAGTATTACACATAAACCACCCACAGCAAAAAATAAGTACCCTAAAATTTATTGCCTCTGAATGTTAATTCAATTTGAATTCTTGCATGTTTTTGCCTGTATAACTCTGGGGATTACATGAGTGATGTTAAAGGGTTCTCAGCTGAATACAATGTTAGTGTGTGGTTCTTACAGTGATGTTTTTATCAGGTGTTTTAGCCTATGCTTGATTCTTTTCAATATTTCCATGTTGTATCAAAAGCCAGAATATCCTTTTGGCAACTTGTCTGTATGTTTTTGTATGTTGTACATCTTTGTGACACAATAAAAAGCCATTTTCTGAGTGTGTTGTACGATGGCAATGCAGGATGTTACAAGTCTGTCTGCCTGGCAAAATGTCTTGCTGAGATATAAATAGATTTCTAATGACTGTCAGGCTCTGTGCCTTAAAGATTTCCTTGTAGATATCTCATTACAGAACTAACATCGTTAATAAATTAGCTGAAATATTTTGCAAATGCAGGATTATTTTTTACATCAGTAACCACAAAGAAAATACCTACCATATGCATAATTTGAGGCTGATTTAAAATCTGTAATTTATCATAATTATCTACATATTATAATGGCAAAACACATTTAATTGCTTTTGACTGGACTGCTATTATGATGGGAAGGGAAGTTAACAGCAGATGGCCCTACTGTCAAAACTGTGGTCTCTTAACCCAAAAGGAAGTAACAGACTGAACATAACATGTTTCTGGCTCCTTTTTCTGATTTTCAGCACTAAGTGTGAGCTAGCATTTGGTGGGGTTATGAATGTTTACAGAACAATTGAAATAGTCTTACATAGGGACAAAAATCCCAAAGGAAACTTGACTAGATGAGTTTCCTTGTTGCATTATAAATTAGAGTTGCTAAGGGATATCATCTTGTTTAAGATACTGGACTGAAAAGGAAATTATTTTTAAAATATTAGAATCTATTACAGTACTGCTTTCTGTCCTTCTGCCACCACATGTGCATCTTCTACTTCCATGCAGCCACAGGAAAAAAAAAAATCCTCACTCCTTTATACCTGTCTGGCTGTGAACAAATAAATCAGCTGGAGCTGAAAAACAGATCACTTTACTGTGCTTCAAATAAGTTCAGCTTTGCTGCATCAGTTGCAATATGCCTGAAGGATTTGTCTTATATTAATCACAAAGTGCATGCACAGATGTGGTGCTGTAAAAATCCCAGCATTTCCACTCACGGAATGCCTAAGAGAATTGAAGAATTTAAGATTACATTTGTACAAGGTTAAATTAGAGATCTTTGTTACATGTAGCCAGAGAGAATCACAATAAGCAGGTGGTACATTATACTCCTGGATGGTCAGTGAAAGAAAATTAGCTGCTCCAGTTGACAGAAAAGAAATGCTGGTCTGATCAACTTAAATAAAGGTGACAAGTTATTTGCGAAATAATGCGAATACCAAAATGTGGTTTAACCCCGAAGTTTGTGTATGTGCATTTTGTGTGCTTCACGGTATAGGCTTTATAACATTTAATTTAGTAGACTGAAATAATTGCTGAATTTATTAGAAAGCAGAACTCGTTATAGGGAGAGATTTATTATTTGTGTAACGTCAGAACAAATCTTGTTCAGATGTGCCCATCAATGGCACAACATAATTGCTCACTGTGGCAATGGTATGTAAAAAGAAAACAGTGGGACAAAGATATTTTGCACTTGAACATTTTTGTTTCTATAATGCAAACAGAAATGGTAGATTTTAGAATATCCATATCCTAATGTTTTTAAGGGCAAACTGAAATTAGTAGGTTTGTTAGAAATGGGCTAGTAGCAAACTATTCTAGAACTGACACTGAGAAGGTGCATATTTTGGAGTAGATCTACTTGGACCAATTTCCTATGTTGTTGTTCAATACATCATCACTTGGTATTGCTCTTTCTGCAAACCGACAGCCAATCGCCAGTCACAATTTATCTTTTGCCTGTTTCAGGAGAAGTCTTTTAATGTTCATGTTTGTCCCTTAGGCTGTATAATCTAGACCATTGCTTCAGCATACAGAGCATAGTCATAACTTTCAGTGTTACATAGGTACACAGGGATGAGTTTCTCAGTCATTCTATGATCTTTTAAAACCTAAAAATGGCACAGGATATATGCTGAATAATGAATTCCCCATACTAATATACCGTATGCAATAAGTATGTAACTTTTTTCTAGCCTACTGTATCATGACAGATACAAAAACATGTACCCCTGGATACTCATCAAATGTAGAAAAAGCTTGTCATAAATTTCCAGTTGTTTATTTTTACTTGGAATCATCTGTGTCTTTGTAGGAGGCTCTCAAGATATGTTGTCTTTGAACTTCTAGTAATCTGATATTTTGCTTTTACCCCATGCTGATGTTCTGAGCATCCTCTAAGAAGATTTCTGTGATCCAAAGTGAAGTTCTGAGTTCAAATTAATTAAAATATCTCATTATTTAAATCTGATTCATGTACTGTAGAGGTTGTTTGGGAGTCTTTAATGAATAATTTGGGATTCAGTGAATCATTAAGATTTTTTTTCTTATCGCCTAACATTTTCCTCCATCCCCTTACAAAATATTGATGTAGTACACAGTGGTATTGGCAGTAAGTTAAACATAATTTAACAAAAGTTCCTTAATATTTACTAATATTTTTAATAGGTTTTAAATATCTCTGAATAGATACCTTATACAATTTTGGCAACATTCTGACTGATGGACAAAAGGAATGAGCAAATGTTCTCTAATTTTCCTGCACTCTTTTGAACCTTCCACAACCTAAGCAGAAGCCAAAATTCATTTGCAAAAATTCTTTCATTTTAATGGTTCAAAATATTTTCTATAATACTTGTATTTTTCCTGTGCCTTTTGTATTTTTAACCCCTATTCAACTTTTAATTCACTACTATTAATTGTTGTTTATCTTTTTTTTTTTAACATTCACGAAGACTATATTCCCTATATTTTTGAGTCAACAAAGGAGGAGTATTGTGGAATGTGGTAACTCCCTCAGGCTTCTGAAAACCTTTCTTTAAAAAAAAAAAAATCATAGCAGATGGACAATTGGATGCTTGATTAGGGAAAGCAATTAAAGTTGAGATATGAAAATGTGTTAATGCAACAATGAATAGGATCATTGTATTAATCTAAAAAGTAAGTTGAAGCCACTTGAAAACTATGCCTTGACACTTTTAGTCCAATAGAATGTTCTGACAGGAGTTAAATAATTTGATTTTTGCAATAATAGCATAGGTCCAGAACAAAGGATTAATAATCTCTATCAGCCTGCATTTATAAGGAAGTTGTCTTCATGTAACTAGGTAGAGTTAAATATCCACGTATTTAGCTTCTAAAAGTACATACAGGCACATCTATTTCAGCCCTAGTACCTAATACAGGCAACGTCTCTTCCTTTGTAGAAATGCTGTTCTTGCTTCAAATATGAAATTATATTGTACGTGTTGAAAGAATGAACCAACTTTTTTACTGCTACAGGATGTTTTTTTTTTTTTCTGTTGCTTATGACAACAAGTGTAGGGGAGAAATGAAAATATTTATTTCAAGTGACACCTAAGCTCTGGAAGGTTTGGAGTCTTATAAGGTTGTGCTGTACATGGCAGCAAACCAGCAGATTTTGGTAATACAGACAGAACATGGTGCCTCTAATGCTTTTTGTCTTCCTCCTGCTGGAACAGCAAGGCTCCAAAGGCCTGTGCTGACAGGTAATGAGAGCTAATAAGCATGGGGGAAGGGGTGGGTGGGAATAAAAGAAGCAGGGAATATCCATATTCATCATTTAATCAAATGAAATTCTGTTGGAGGATTCTGGGAATTCTCAATCCTTGCATCAAAAGCTTCTCTGTAATAGCTGTAAACAAATTACCTTTCGAATAACTTCTTAATCAGAGTAGAGTTGAGCTGTTCTCTACTTGATCTCTCCCTTTGGGTGGTCCCAGTCAGGGAGCAGCAGCCTTCCTCCTGATGGCTTGGCTTCAGAAAAGCTATACAGCATTATGCTGACAGCTGTAGACCTCTTTTTGTTAGGGATAACAAACATCCTGTGCTGAGGACAGCATCAAGCCCAGCTTGCAGTATGCCCAATTAGAGAAGCTAAAATCTCATTTGTTTCACCATGGGAGTCTCTGAAAGCACACCGTTTTGGCCTCATTACAGTATTTTTAACTTTACAAAAACAATTTCATTATGGAAATTAAAGAAGCTCATTTAGACTTAGCATTTATGCTGAACTTAATAAATTCTACAAGTATATCAGCTGCCCTAGTGTGCAGGCTTTTTTCTTCTATATCTCAGGAAAAAGTTGCTTTAAAAAGTATTTGCTGAGACTGTTTCATAAAGAAATCTGCCATTTTGGTATGCTGGTTATTTATTATTATAGGATCATAGAATGGTTTGGGTTGGAAGGGACCTTAAAGATCATCTAGCTCCAACCCCCTGCCGTGGGCAGGGACACCTCCCACCGCACCAGGTTGCTCAGAGCCCCATCCAGCCTGGCCTTGAACACTGCCAGGGAGGGGGCAGCCACAGCCTCTCTGGGCAACCTGTGCCAGTGTCTCACCACCCTCACAAAATTTCTTCCTATTATTATTAAGTACATTTCTGTATTCTATGGTAGGCCACTTTCCTTTGTTGGACGTTGAAGCATTGACCAGCATTTGCTGTTCTGACACCTATGGAAATCCTCCAGGTACTTGAGAAATACGTATGTTTGAGATGTTCTAAAATACAATTGCTTTCATATGAATGTTAAAATGTTTTATTGTCCAATAAAAATGGCGAAAAGTGCAGAGGCACTTTCCTAGGATTGTAACTGATAGGTAAGGATCTTGATTCAAGGCTGCATAGGAAAATCCTACCAAGAATTTTAACATGGCTATGGATACTTGCTCTGTGTATATTTTGAAAGACTGTTTCTGCTTCTCTGAAATGTGAAGACATGAAGAGGGCAGGTAAAAGAGAGTCCTTCATTTATGTATATGTTTGAGACAGTGGTGCGGAATCAAGATTAGTGATTTATGATACTGGTTTGTAAATTTCTTTAAGCCAAATTTTACTATACTAATTTCTCATAATGTGTTGTGGAATGAAAAATAGAGATACACATGTTCTAAGTGTTCTTAGCAATTGTTTACTGATGAGAATGTAGAGGCCACACAGTACTTGGTAGTTTTCATCAGTCTATATTTAAAAAATAATTGCTAATACACTACAAAAAGAATAATCAAGATAGGAAATGGTGCAGATTTGCTATGGAGAGTTATGTAAACTATTCAGTTTGCCATACGGTAGAAAGTCTAAAAGGACAAATATTAGGCGACAGGGTGGGTTCTTGTTTTCTCAAACCTTCAACTATCCTTTTTGATTTTGAATCTTTCCAATGGAAAGAAGAGATCGAAATCCACAGTTACAACACTCTTTGTAACATTTTACCTTCATTAATGTAGTAATACAGGACAGAACCAATGAAAAGTGTCAGCAACTCTGAGGTCAGATGCCCTGACTAGAATTGCTTTCCTCTAGCTTTTCACAAATTGGGAACTACTGGAATTAGCAGAGATGTGGGGCAAGAACTGTGAGGGTCAGAGTAGTCATGTTCTTCTGAGCAGGATGAGTGGGTGAACAGGAGTTTTAGCTTGAGTGAGAACTATGGATTAGAGTAATTATTGGAGAGGAGAATACGTATGCACGTATCATGAGGCTGCGAAAGTTCTCAATAACTTCTGTAGAGTTGGTCAAGCAATATTGCAAAACACACCAGCAGGGAGGTGTGGAGAGGGGCTAATGTGAAAGGTTAATATGTATGTGAGCTGTACCATCCATGTTGTGTGAGTATATTTTGATTAAAATAACGAGTCTTCATCGAAATCATGATAAATATATCTTAACTAAATAGTCTTAATTAGGTATCCAACTTGTAAGGAATGCAGGCTTACATGCATGAATCACCTATTTTCATTTTTTCCCAAGTCAGCTTCTCAAACTTGTGTACTCAATCATTTTTTTTTTCTCCCAGACTGAATTTGAGGTAACAAATTGTACCCCTTGGAATATAGAGGTATCTGGAAGTTCTTAGTATTACTTTTGACAGAAGCCTCTGGTGTACTCTTCTACATATATCAATGAAGAGCTGTGGGATGAAGTCTTTTAGTGCCTGTTAATGCAAGTTAGGGATTCGCTGCCTTGAAGTACAAGTGAAAAAGCTGTTTATCCCATTAACTATATGTGAAACATTTTAGTCCCTCTGAAACATTTCTTAGAACTGAAATAAATCAATAAAAGAAGGTTGCCATAACTGTGCGGTTACTGTATAGTTCTGAAAACAAACTATACTGATTGTAAGCATCTGTTTTTATATATTTTTCTTCCTTGAAATATGCCCCAGTGGCTTGTTCTTTGTTAGAACATTCCCATTTGCTTAATAACATATAAATGTGTTGAGCTCAAGCCAACAAAGGTGTTTTCAACATACACAGCATTATAAATAAACCAAATCTTTTCTTATGTCTTTTAGTGGGGGAACAGGAGGGGAAAGGTAATCAGTATCAGCGAGACATCTGAGACTTTTCTGGTCTCAGGTGCCAAATTCTTCTTCCTTGCTGCCAGCACTGGCGCTGTTGCTACTGTTCCACGTATTTTTTTTCTTGCCTTTGTATGCAGGGGCTGGAAAAAATAAGAGTGAATGAGACAGAGGCAACTCATTCCACTACTACTTCATCTCTCCTCCGCTGTTGCCAGAATGATCCTATCAGCTTCCTCAAATTCCCTGCTGTAAGATTTATTTAGACCAGTGAGATGTGTCTGCATCCAGCTTAACTAGCTGAGTCATTTTTCAGAGAAGAAGTATCTATCTAGTTAACTTCAAAAGTGGTGTTCAGCAGCCATAATCGTTTGTTTCTTCTGTAGCTTGCTTTTCCATTGAAGCTGTGGCATTTTCCATAGTTAAAATGTGTGCTATCTTAACTTTTCTGTCATTTAACTAAGACGAAGTGATGCAAAAGGCTGTGAGAATGCTCTATTTCCCTTAAAACTTTATTTCAGTTCATCGAGGCTGTTTTTCTTTTCCCTGAAGCCTCAGATTCTTAGGTTATTGAGAGCTGAGGTGACAGTTTCATTATTTTGCTGTTTTTGGCAGTCCTGCAATGTGATATGAAGTAGATGCAAGTCCTTCCATCAGCTCATTAAATAAGTGAGCATTAAAAAAAAAAAAATAAGCATTGGTGCAAACGACTGGCCAGCAATTAGCACGCACCAGGTATTCTTTTAAATTAAAACCTTCCAGATGCACTTTCTTAATCTCTCTTTGGTGGTACTTTGGAGATATTTGAAGCTTGGCCCCCAGTGGCATGATGTTGACAAAGGACTTGTCCAAGGCAACCTCCCTTCCAATCCTGATTGTGCTATGATTCAGTGTCTCAGCAAGGAAGGACTAGTAAGTGCTGGACAGCCAGTTCCAGTGGCCAGTTTAACAGACAGGGAGCATAACTCTTTCCTAAATCTTGCATCAAATGGGTTGGAAAAGCAGGGCCACAAATAAGCAGTGACCTGAGCCTGTAAACACCCTATGGTCCTGAGCTGGCACTGCTACCACAAGCATGAGAGTGTGCTTCCCTTTCACCTTCCATATCACTGCTAGATTAAGGCACCAGCTATTGTGTAGCTTCACTATGAACAGACTGGGAGACTGATCTAGACAAAAATGTATTTGTAATGGGCTGAGATTTAGTTGGATTACTTTTTCTGAACTTTGGAAACTGAACTAATCTAAACTGCAAAAATGTGTGAGGACTTGGGTGCCTTGGGAACAAACTGAACCAGGAAATTTTGTAATACTTTGTTTTTACTATATATGTAATAAAATGAGTAATACAAGGAGATGGTAGTATTGGAGACTTTCATTTATTCATACAATCCTAAAGAGGATGGCAGTCCTGTTGAGCCTGAATAATGGCAGTCTTCAGTCATTCAGTGTCCTCTGAGACTTGCTTTTTCCACTATCTCAAATGTCATTTTACGTGTTAGAAAACATGAAGACACTATCTCAGATAAACTATATGAAAACGCAGTTTCTCTAGCTTTCTTTAGAAGCCAGTTAAAGTGTGAAGCTGAAAAAATACAATGTGGTTAAATTATAGATCAAGCAGCTGTGCAGATGCATCCTTGAACTGTACTCAGTCCATTTTATGCTATTATAAACTACTGAAACTGTATGTTTACTTCCTCTATAAATCAAACAAATCTTGTTCTTATTGCAGAGAGTGGGAGGTGAGGTAATAGTGGAGTGGGAGGATAATTTAGAATAGAGGTACCTGCAACATGCAGATACAATGCTCCCAAGTATTAGGGTATGTTATATTCCTTTTGAAAAGTTGTTTGTAATGATGGTTAATAGCATCCCACAAGAGGAAGCAGACTGTGAGTATGCTGAAATCCGATGAAAGGTAAGATACAAACTTCAGGATCATTTGTCAGATGAAAATCTTAATAGGAAGGCAATCAACAATATTGTCAGGAGCTCAGTTCATAATCCTTCAATTTCTTGAAAGATAGTGGTCTGATCTGGCTATTTGCTAGAACTGTAAATTTGGTGGTTATCAGAAACTGAAGGAGATAATACAGAAAGAGCTGTAGAAAAGAATGATTCTAACTGGTAATGAAGCTGGAAATTCTTTTCCACATGGCATATAACAAAATGAAGAAAAATGCAGAGTAAACATTTAACCTCCATCTTTTTCCTCCTAATTAGGAAGTCCTATTGTGGTATAATACAGTTGCCATCCTCTAACCCAATGCTATCTACAGAGTAAATGAGGTTTCACCAGTGCCACTGTTTCTTCTGTATTAGTTAATTCATCTTCAGGAAAGAAAACCATCTACTCAGGATAGACTCCTAAATACACATTTGCATCTGATCTGATATGGTAGATAACTACTCTTCACAGACTCATAGAATATGCGTTTTTTTCTAGAATTAAACAAGCTGCTGCTTAGGGTCAGGGAGTAACCAGCCAAAGGAAGCTTTGAAAATGTTGAAAGGATAAATTTTGGCAAAACAGAATGAGGATAACAGAGTTCTGTCCTCCTGAAAAACCTTTTTACAAGACATTTTATATAGGAATCAGGTAAGAAACCTACCTATCAAAACAAATGCAGCAGCATTTTAAGAAATGGCTTCTAGATTCATCTCTCTTAACAGTTGCTGCTTTGACTCAATTTTTGTGTGTGTTTGTGTACACATATATACTTGGTGTCTGATGGCAGCCTGAACGAATACAACTATATATCAAGTTGCATCAATTTTAGTATCATAGATTTTGATTTGGACACCCCAACATATATAAATTTCATATTATATGCAGTCTCAGCAGATCCAATTTCCTATCAGTGAAAGGACGCTGACTGACAAATGCAACCATCTTTTGTACAAGACAACAAAGTCTTGTGTAAATAGAAGTAAACAAGTTCAGTAGGAGCTTTGACCCAAACAGTTCATTAGTTGCAGCCTACAAATTCTTTTTCAAATCATTAATTGCATCTCACAGTGTCTCGGGAAGAAAGAAGTGGAGGCTGCTGCTTAATGAGTCTTTCTGTAAAATAGATCAGACAGCCTGGCTTCTTACAATTGCCCAATTTAGCAGTTAGAAAATGGTTTAATTCGAGTGCTAGAGCTTTGTAAATGTGTACATGTGTATACATGTGCTACATGCAGTAGGAAAATTGTCAGATGTGTTATGCACTCCTTTTACTGTTGACTCGCAGCTGTCCTACTTGTGTGTTGCTCATTAATCTGTTACAGATTTTAACACTTTTCCAAACAGCCCAAACAATTAACAGATTCTCTCTATCAAAATGATCTCTTTGAAGAAATAGTAATAATGACGATGATATTTGAACATCCAGTGGTGAGTTCGTCTGTATCTGCTGTTGAGCATGGACAGCCGGACAAACATGAATACACGGTTTCACCCACCTGTTGCCAAACCCAGGCTGGTATTCTGTTCTGAGATAGTGTTGAATTTCTGATCTGTATCTCTTAGCCTGCTAGATTTAAAAATGAAAGATTTGTACTATGTATATATTTAGAAATACAGGGAAGTAGGTGTGTTCTATAAATCAGTGCTTGGTTTTTATTGATGTTGATAGATTTGCCTCATTAAACTGTCAGCACTAAAGTATTGCTATGAGTTATTTTTTTCTTCCAAATACATGCTGACACATATAATTCCATATGTTTTCCTGACTTTCCTGGAATTAATTTTTAAGTAAAATCTTTGAAAAATCTTTTTTTCAGCAATAAAGTCACAGTGAAATTAACATAAACTGAAAGGAGAAATTAGGGAATATATTGACTTTGATTATTATTTAACTTTATAAAATTGCAGGAGAGCAGGATGCACTTTCTTTTGGGAGAGCTAGAAGGATGGATGTTCAGGAACACCCATCCTGGTACATCCTGTGGTGCTGATGAAGGTAAAGTTGATCATTCATGTAAATGAATGGGGGAAAAAGAAGGATGCTGGTGGGGATGTGAGTTCTGTCCATGTGGTACCTGTGATGTGTGCCTGGGGAGTCAGCATGGCATTGAGCTCTGCTAAACCTCAGAGGCTGCAGGTGCAGGAGTTCCTGTAGGACAATGGGTTGACCAAGGTCTCATGGCTCCATGGGGCAGAGTCCACCCTGTTTTCTGTAAGGTGGCTTGCAGCCAGCCAGCCCTGACAGCACAGGTGACAGCTTCTGCTAGAAGCTTCTGAACGCAGCTTTGTGCAGGTTATAAATAAGCTTACTTTGTGTACTGTTGTACTGCTTATTACCTCTCCCTTCCCTTCTCCTCTTTCCTTTTCCCAGCCAAAATAGAAATTTTCTCAGAGAAAGCTAATTCTGCACCCGAGTGTGACATCTCTACTTCCTGAAAGGCTGAAGTAGATCCTTAGATGGGAGAAATTAGCAGAAAAAACTTACAGTAATTCCCATTTCTTTAGCCTCTGTCCATCCTGCAGTCAGATAGGTGGATACCTTTGTAACTGTGTTGCCAAGAAAAAGAGTAAGAGAGACTGAGATTTTTATTCTTTTTATGTAACTTCTTTAAATGCTGCCCTGATGCTTGCATCATCAGTCTATATAATCAGTTCTGTGGGGCAGAGTTTTTCATATATGAAGCTCATTTGTAGTTTTATTAATTGCGTACTGTTACTGAAGGTGACAGTAAAACTTTGAATGCATGTCATTAGTTTCGCATTCCATTATTAGATTTTTTTTGTCTTTGAGTATTTCTGAACTGCCTGAGTAGATTTAAATAAGATGTTATTACTGATTGTTCAGTTGTTGTAATTTTAACTCACATTTATTTGATGTCTTTTTTGTGATATTATCTCATGTACAATTATAAAACCTGCAATTTTAAATTACAGAGAATGAGAGTACAATGATAGAGTGTAGAAGTCTTGCATTTTATCATTGTTTTACATTTCAGCTTGAATTGACAGCAGTGTAAACACAGAAATATTTTGTCATTTATTTTTCTTTTTTACTTTGTTGGCTGGTTGAAAGGTTGGTTGACTTTGAATGGCATTTCTCCGTGAGTGTCTAGTAGGGTAACTCTGGAAGCACTCATCAACCTGAACTTTAAGGACTGTTTCAGGCACTTCTGGGTGGAATTTTATTCATTTTGGTGATGACTGGAGAAGCTGCACCGTTAGCTTCGCTGTCTATTTATGTCTGTAGAACCTAAACCAGTCAGTGTGCTAGCTTGAATGGTTACCTTTCAGCTTAAAAGCATCACCATGCTTCTCCCAGTTTTAAAATACCAACCATTGCAAAGATTTGTTTCTCAGCCTGCAAGGACAGTGATTTGGTACTAAAGGGATAATTCAGGAATACATAGCTCCTCACAGCGGAAGGAGAAGGCTTCTGGTGTGAGAAGTGGGTAATGACAGTACAGATGAGGTGGAGGAGGAAATGGTGGGGATTTGGGGCCTTCTCAGTACAGTGAAGGAGAAGAAATGGTATGTGTGGTTGGGAGAAAGAAGAGTCCTGAGTGGTTTTTAGGTAGAAAAGAGTGCTGCAGAGAACAAGGAAGCAGAGAATTCCTTAGGCATGTGAACTGACATCATCTAGTTTTACTTTTAAACAAGGAATAGGACATAATGTGGGAAACTAGGCTGATAGACAGTAGGCTTTAACCTGAAATACCTCTGAAGAAGAACTTATTGGCTTTTGATACAGTTTAGGTGGTTGAAGTAAATGAGTGTTGGCCATTTCATAAAAACAGATGCAGAAATCTTTTGCTCCTTGGTGTGAAAATAGATGCTGCTGAGATCAAGCAGTGGCAATGCCAGATGGTAGAGGCCTGTTGAGTTACTGGGTGTCTTTTTTCTTTTTTTTTTTTTTTTTTTTTAAACCTTGGAGGATTTGGCAAGAAGATTGACTTAAAGACATTTATCTGACTAGAACCTGACTTGGTTTCTTGTGACATATCTCCATTCCCTTAGGATTTAATGACATTGCTCAACTCCCAAAATAGCCCTTCTAGAAGCTGGACTATTATTTTACCAGTTTTTGTGCTGACAGAAGTCTTGTGGCTCTGACTGATACTTGGGGCCTATGATGTTTGTGAGCACAGGGTTTATATTTTTACTTTTTGTTGTACTTTAGAGCTTTGTAGTTAGATTTCATTATGAAGCATACTTCAGTGTCTTAGGGTTTGCATTTTTCCCCATCTGAAACCTGTCTGAAGCCCTTACTTTTTATTGATTTCCTACATCTTTTAAAACATCAAGTGGGTCTCACAGGGGCTTTTTTTTAACCTTTTGGAAAATGCTTTAGACTGCACATGATGCAGTAACTTTTACATAAAGCGTCGTGCGTGAACCTAGAGTTTACAAGGAAAGAGAGACTTCTTGGATTAAAATTGCTAGTGTCATATTGAAGGATCAGCCAACATGAAAGAAGTGCTCTTCCAAATCATAATATAATGTAAATTTTGCCTGTAGAATGTCTTTGTACTCTAGAATTACAAGGGGTAATTGAAGCTTGAAGATAGGAATCAGGAAAACACCAACTGTAGGTGCTGCTGGTGGCTGTGTGTATGGGATCATTTTTAATGATCTAGAGCTCGCAAGTAGTTGGAAAATTTTCTTTCACTTCACTGAAAAGAACAGCTTGACACAATTCTAAAATGTATCAGTTGCTGCAAGTGCACATTTATACAGCCAGAATGGGAAGACTGATAGTTTTACTGTTAGCAAAACTGGCCTCTGGAGGATTTTATTAGAGGAATTTTTTTTTTTAAGAGCCAATGTGGGGGGAAAAAAAATCTCTCCTGGGACAGAGCCAACTCATTGTGTTTCTAACACCTTTCCAGCAAAACTTCAAGAACTTCTTCAAGAAACCAGTGTAGTTTAAGTTTCTGTGCAATGTTATGTGTGTCCTGAATATTGTTGCCTTTTTACTGGATGCAGTATGAATTATCACGCTACTCTGTCTTCTGGTTTATGGATGCAGTTTTCTTTCTTGCCTAGTGCTAGGTATGACTTACGCGTTGAAGTGAATGCTGTGTTGGGTCCCCGATCTTTACAGGTTGGGAAAGAAATGTCATGACCTGGCACAGGGGAAGAGGCACCTGTCAGGAGTAGAGGGTTTTGTATTAAGGGAAAAGAGGCTTTGGTTTTCCACATTTTGTATAAAATCTTTTTTGTCTAATGTATTTTGAAGTATGGGAAACAGCACAGTATGGTATTTTTGCCAAGTTTTTTGGCAATATATATATTCCTGTGATAGGATGAGAATAGTATTTGGACAGGGATAAGTTTCTGATTTTGTTTTTTCTTAAAAAAAAGACCCCTCCCCCTCCAAACTGAAACCTAAAACATGTTAAATAAGTAAATAAATTCTGATTTCAATATTATATTGGAGCAATGTAAAGCTGTAAACTGGCATGTTTTATGTAGCAATCAGTAGCTACGTATACTCAAGACAATGTTTTTTACTGAAAAATATGAATATGAAAAGTTACTGGATAGAGAATAATAGAGCAAGAATACAAGTGGCTTTTGGAGTAGAATCTGAAGAGATTTTGAATAAAATACGAACATTACTTTTGGTTAAGCTGTCTTTTAAATTATTGAAACCTCCTTTTTAGTTTCTGAAAAGACAAACTCTGTAAATGAATACCTCACAGGTGCCTCACACAGCACATCTGACCTTACCTAGGAAGCCCACAAGTTGCTATACACTCATTGAAGCTCAATGCCAATTCTCTTTACTGGAAAAGGGTGCAGAGTTTTTGGATCTCCTGTGCCAGTAGACTAAGTGGTACTTCTCAAATGTGGAACAGGTGACATCATGTTAGAAGGCCCCGGACTCTGCCACTACAGGCAGCCTCACAAGTTGTTTCTTTTTGCATTTAAACNCTCCAGTCACAGGGTTACTTTACTAAGACTTGTGTACTGACAAGAGAATAAGCTTGAATTTCCTTTCTGATTACATTTCATTGTTTATGTAATATAGATTATGTAAAACTGTACAATGTTATATCCTGGAAAATCATGTCTGCACTTCATAAAATTCAATGCAGATAGGTAAGTCATAGGTCACAAACAGTGACTATTATATCCAGATCCACTGATTCGCTATGCTTTGCTCCAACCCTGATGTGTATAAATACCTGCTTGAAAGGAGTCAAAAAGCAAAGCCAGGCTCTTCTCGGTGGCCCCCAGTGACAGGACAGGAGGCAATGGTTGCAACTTCAAATACAGAAAATTCCATTTAAGCATAAGAGGAAACTTTATTACCTTGAAAATTGTCAAAGCTTAAACCAGGCTGCACAGGGACCTTATGGCATCTCCATCCTTGCAGAGATGTAAAACCCAACTGGACATGTGCCTGTGCAGACTGCTGTAGCTGGCTTTGCTTTTAGCAAGAGGATTGGATGTGGAGAGATGCCTGAAGGTTGCCAACTTCAGCTGTGCTTTGTGTGATTCTCCTTTTTCATTTTACTTTGGACAAGATGTTGGCTCTATTTCTTTTCTGATTCACATATTTCAACACTCTCTTTTCAGACAGACTCAACAGAAATCTCTGTGCAAACTGAGATTTCTGTGCACCGTTAAGAGGACTAGAACTGCTGCTTTGATATAGAGTAGTTAAAAGTTGTCATTCACTGAGAAATAGCAGTTTAGTGATTGTAGCTGTAATTCTTGGAAGCTAGGGAGTCATTACTAACCATTCAGCTGTCCATTTCATAAGTCATGCTACAAGCATGGCTAAACTTTCATGTTAATGTTTCATGAAGATCAGATTTTTTTTTTCCCTCTTCAGGGTTTGCTGGATTGTTTTTACCTGTTAGCCAGCAGAAGAACTTGTAAAAATGTTAGTTCTACTCACTTAGTTGAAGAATAGACTTATGTTGACAGTCTACATTCTTTCCAGATGGTCTCCTTTTAGCCACCCTTAAAGGAAGTGCAACTTCACTGTTAAATCTATTATCAAAAAAAGGAAGGCAATGCCTGCTTTCGAATATCTATCTGATTTTGTACATGGGGAATGAAGGCCTTGAGTGCTCAGGGAACATGCTGTATCAAACTCATGCAATTGATAAGTATTGTACAGAAGTTAAGAGCTGTTTAAACAGTAGGATCTGTTAGGATCTATTGCAAAGGTTTGTAATCTTCTGGACAATACTGGAAAGATCTGAAATAGAAGGTGTAATGATCTTAGTGAAGTCTTAAAAAGTTGGTAAGACTTCAAAATCATAACAGTTTGCTGGATAAAGTACATCACTGAATCAGAACTTGAGTAACAAGTGTATTATCTGCTGTTTGGCAGAGAGAAATATAGTTTACTACATGAGCAACCCAGGTCACCCTATGCACCCTGAGTTTGCTCTCTCTCACTCAAACTTCTGCCTTGTATTCCTTCTGCAGTGTGTGTATGTGGTGTGTGTATATATATCACTATATATATAAAGGGGAGAGGCACTACAGAGGGAGACTTGAATTAAACCTGTGGAGTTTCTTAATCATTGAATCTATTTCATTTTTACAGATGGAAAATGGTACAGCTGTTTCTGCATACCCAAATTCCCATCCTGATACCTCATTCTATGTCACATATTACAAAGATTTTGCTTTGTCTTTCACTCTTCCTTGCTTAGCGTGCTATGTAAAAGTCTCAGTTCAGTCTAAATCTTAAAATGCTGAATACATTTTGTGCATCTCTCTGAAGCAACAGAAACTAATATTGTCTTATGACAAAAGCTGATAAGTCTTGTTCTGTTGGCAGTTCAGTTTTGCTTTGAAATGGAATTACTTGCTGCAGCATTATAACAAGCAGATTGGATACAGTTGGATTGGATTTAGCAAGTTTTGTTAGGGATATAGAGAAAAGGTAGAGCATCCATCCATCTTGCCATGACAGGTCCCTCAACTTCCATACACTAATTTTCATTGTAGCAGATAGTCTTCTCTTTCAGGGCTCTGGCATAAGCGTGAAGCAGTTGGTGGGGTTGTGGAGATTTTACTTTCTCTGACAGTTACACAATGCAACAGCATAGCCTGTGTGGGCAGAATGGAAAACAGTTCTGCAGAATATGCCCTGAGTGTTGTGGTGGACAAGCTGAAAGTGTCAGCAGTGCACTCGTGTGGCAGGAAGACAAACCACGGGGAAAATGATCTATCTGTCTGTGTGTCTGTCTATTTACTTACAGAGTAATAGAACAGATCATAGAACTGTTTTGAATTAGAAGGGACCTTTTAAAGGCCATCCAGTCCAACTACCTGCAGTGCACAGGGACACCTACAGCTGGATCAGGTTGCTCAGAGCCCTGTCCAGCCCGACCTTGAAGGTCTCCAGGGATGGGGCATCCATCACCTCTGTGGGCAACCTGTGCCAGTGCTTCACCACCCTTATGTTAAAAAAACCTTTTTCCTTATATCCAATCTAATTCTTCCCTCTCTGTTTGGAACCACTTCCACTTGTAGTAGTATCGCAACAGACCCTGCTGAAGAGTCTGCCCCCTTCTTTCTTATGGCCCCCTTTTAAATACTGAAAGGCTGCTACCAGGTCTCCTTGGAGCTTTATCTTCTCTAGGCTGAGAAGATACTTCAGTAATGATTAAGCACTGGAGAAGTATCCAGGGAAGTCATGGCATAACCATCACTGGTGATGCTCAAAACTTGACTGAATATTGCTAATCTATAAGCAATGTGATCTAACATTGAAGTTGAACTCTTCAACATATTTGACACCAAGCCCTTCTTCAAACAACTTCTAGAAAATACCTTCCAGCCTAAATTGTTCTGCTATTCTATCAACGGGGTGGGCCACCAAAACCAGGACCTCCCTCTTCTAGAATTATCCAGCAAACATTTCCCTATCCCAGACAGTGTCACACATCCTGAATACATCTCAAGTTTGTTTCTGTCACTGATTTTTTTTTTTTTTGCAATATCAACAGATGGGATGCCAAATATTTGCTCTCTTTGTTTGGTTGTTATTTACAGCACCTGCTTTTCCAAGATGCACAGCATAGTAGCATGCAAAGTTATGTGCTAGTGAAAACTTGAGTCAGAATTCACGGACATGATTTCTAAAGAAAAGTATTTTGTGGAACAAAGAGGAATTTGGAAATGGAGTGGGGGAAATGACATTCTACTGCAAGCTCTTGCTATTACCAATTAACGCTGCCGTCATCCAAAGCATTCATAATTTTCTGTGCTTGTGCAATGAAGTGTCTTTGTCTTTTCAAAGACACAGGATAGTTTGAGGTTTTTGTTCCCTTATGTTCACTACATAAATGACTGAAGATGACAATTCTGGTCCTGATTCAATGGTCTTCCTCCATTATCAAGTGTTTCTAATTTTCAGACATTTTATGAATCATTTTAAAAATTTGTGAACTTGTAAATGGAATAATTTCTATTAAAAATCACTTATAGATGGATGTATGCCATTTTCAATGCCATATGAGTGAATTGACCTTGTTTCTCACCATGCACAGCACTTCTTGCTCAGCAAATATAAATCATGTTCTTACTTCTGGGGTTTGTTTGTCTTCATCCAAAACACAGCAAAAGAAGGGTATATAGATAGGCACAGAAAATGTTTGTTTTTATGACAGTTACCTTGTAGCTTAGATTAGACTTTCTTTGTGAGGACACCATATCCTAATTCTCTGGACTGTGTCTGTCATACTTTCAGATCAATTGCAGGTGGGAATAAAGAATCAATTACCGTCATAATTTATGCAGGAATAAATGTTAAACAATTCTTTTAGTATCTCAAAGCCAATCAGAGAAACAAGCCCTCACTAAAATCCAGCATAGCAAAGTAGGTTTGAACTTTCTAGGTTAAATCAATTTAGGGTGACTTTTTAAAAGTAATCAAAGTTTCTGAAGTAATATTTCTCCTTTTCTCACTCCTGTCCTTTCAGAGGAGAAGAGGAAAAAAGAACTACATGCCCTTCCCTTGTTTTTATTTTTTATTTTTTCAGTCTCTGTCCTGATGTAAAAGCGACATACTACACAAAAATATTTATTGGGTGAAAGGAGAGGGGAAGAAGCTCTAACTTGGTTGTGAATGTGTCCTTGGATGAGGTCTTTGTTACCCTAAAGTATGTGCTTTTAAAGGTGGTGGAAGAGCACTGTCCTGCAGAGGTTAATTAGAATCAACCCAAACCGAGGTACCAGTCTGTGAAGCACCTAACTGTAGAGGTTGGTTCCTAGTTGGGTGCAAGTCCTGTGGCAGGAACCCACCCAGCAAACTGTGGCCCTGTCAGAGACATGCCAGAGCTTGCATAGAAGTGACTTGTGAAACTTTTCCCTTCACCTGTGGTGAGCTTCATAAAAGATTAAACAAACAATATTTTTTTTTGTGAAACAAAACTGTCCAGTGCCTTTGCCTGCCATAACTAACCAACGAATTAGCTGTTGTCTCTGCTGTGCTCTTAATGATGGCACAAATGTCCAGGGATGTTTGTTCGAGCCGATGGCTGTTGTGAGAACTGAGTGTGAAGCCATAAGGAAGAGGGGCTGGCCTGATGCAGAGGTGGGGCCTGGAGGTTCAGGCTTCCTCTGATGGAGGGATTAATGGTTTCTGGAGTCTGAAATTGTCTGCAAAAGTGTGAGCATGGCTGGAAGGAGGGGAAAGGAGAATTTTCCTTTTGTAAACTCACTAGAGACATGTGTCTGAGCTGTCAATTGACTTCTAACAGCTGAAAAAGCCTAATTTATCAAGCAGTTGCAATATTGACAGCTTCTTCTGTTTTGCCTGTGCTGCTAGCCCTTCAGTGCCCAGTTTCTCCTCATCCATGTCTTTTACATTTTCTCTCACCCTCTAATTTGTGAGGAAACCTCTGGTCATCTCTGACACATCTTCTGCCTGTGAAGATCTGCCAGCTGGGCCATGGTGATCCAGGAGATGAGATGTGACTTGGAAATCTGCTCTGTGGATAAGGTTTTGTTTTATAAACTATTGCTTTCCTTTCCCTGCCTCTGTGGGTTTTTTTTTTTTTTTTTTTTTTTTTTTTTTTTTTTTTTGCCTGGCTGCAAGGTCTTAAAGCAAACTGTTTTAGTTTTATGTCTGCCAAAGAGAAACATGACATGGGCTGTGAAGTGCTCTCCTCATGACGATGGTGAATCAGGAACAGTGCATCGAAGCAGCCTGTGGCAGGCTGATCTCCACATCCGCTACATGGGATTCATTACCAAGTGTAGCCTACATTCTGGATGCATACATTACCATCAGCCAAGCCGAGTGAGACTCTTGCAGAATGGCTGGTTCCAAACAAGCAGTCACCCAGGGGCCATTCAGGCAATTTTGAGACTTGCTGAGGAGCTACATGAGAGTGAGAGGGATGTACAGGAGTCATGTTGCTGTGGTGGCTCCTGCTGTCCCTGGAGGCTTAGAGCTGGGAGGCAGCAATTTCAGAGAGGCAGGAGAGGAGGAAGACATACTATTCCCCAAGCATTCAGCTTAAAAGTGAAAAGACCCAACCAATCCCACACCCAGCGTGTTAGTTGCATCGTCATAGTCAACCCCATGCTAACTAAAACCATAATGAATTAAAATGGAGGCTTAGAAGATTGATGACATTTCTCTAATATTTTCTAAAATGGCTGTACTGTAAGTGGGCAACAGAATTTAGCCACGTAGCTTAGGATGCAGTTTTTTTTTTTTTAATTAAACAACTGAAATCTATGCACAAGCAGATGTAACTGAAAATTATGTTTCTGTGAACATAAAGCCTGTGTTCTAGTGCCCCATCAACTGCCTTTAAAGTACTTGTCTGTTTCTGCTTCAGTTAAAATTGTCAGGGAGCATCAGGGGCTGCCTGGTCCCTAAGGGGCAAGCAACTGAGGGTGACCCCAGCATAGGTTGCGCCCTCACCAGTGGGGCAGTTCCATGGGGTCCACACTTGGTGGGCAAAGCAGGCTCCATTGACAGCCCCAGGCAAAAGGTGATTGAGCACCCAAGTCCCTGGAACATCATAGGGAACTGAGCATGAAGCAAAAGGAGACAAGGACAGGAATGGAGACAACAGATAGTGGGGGCCTAATCAGGGGAAAGGCCCAAGATCCATCCAGGAGGCAGAACCAGGGCCAGAGACTGGTGCTGCTGTGGTGTCACAGGCACCTGATGGTGCTGGAGGGGCTGTAAAGAGGTCCTGGCTATGCGCAGAGTGAGAGGAGGCCGGTCAGAGACTGCAAGACCTATGTAGTGGTGCTCATGGTGTCCTGACAGAACTAAGCAAAAACTCTCAGTCCTAGTGTTTGTATTCTAAAGCCTGTTGGCGTCAGTGTTTTTGCCTGTCAGTTTATATTCACGTGTTGTGGGGGCACTTCAGACGAACATGCTGATTCTGCTTTTCCCCTTTTTGACCACTGAGCAAAGCCTTTTCTCTGCTGAAGTTCATCAGCCACTGGTCGTAGACAGCCTTTTAAAAACGTGTTTTGCATATTTACTCCTTTGCATATTTTCCCCCAAACATTCATCATGTGAATATTTCCCCTCTCAGAACTCTGATTAGTTACATGAACAGAAGTGACTTTGGTATTAATGATGCTATTATATACTACATTTAGTCCATTAATAAATTAATAATGTTGTCTTGTTTGTTTATAAATGAGGCTCACCAAAGGCTGTTTCAAATGAAAAATACCACTGATTGCTTGCAATTTAATCTAGTGAGGATTTTTTTTTTTTTTTTTTAGCATGTGAGGCAAAGTCAATTAGCCCTAACTGAGAGAGTTCCAACTAGATTTCAAATTTAATACAACTAATTCAGTTAAAAATATCAACCTGGGAATATTGACCTCCCCCCCAACCCCTGCCAAAAAAAAAAAAAAATAGTATTACAGAGTTTGTTTTTGTTTTGAAAACCATTTTTAATAGCTGTTACTAGCTGCTGCTGTTTTGGAATGTGACTGTATTTATACCTTCTTCCTGTTTACCTGAATAAAATACTAATTTTTGCATGTATTTTAGATCTGAAATTTATTTGGGTTTTGTTGACTTGTCCTAGCACCAAAATCTGGAATTCTCCTGTAATACAACATAAAATGTTGTTTGGCAGCACAATTCATTCACAAAAGCCTGTAAACTGCAAAGATGTGCAAGCCTTTATTTTTTTTTTCTTTTTGTCAGCTTTTTGCATTGTTGATTGATTTACTGTAGTGCTGCTGTCAGTATTTTACCAATAGTCTGATAGGATCTCATGACTGGCATTTTGCCTTTTTAAAAACCATCTCATTGCTACTGTAAAGAATTTGAACGTCTAAATCAGCTATCGGATCTGTTAGTATCCTTTTATTATTATTAATGTGCTCTTGGGAAAAGAATATTGAACAGTAATTAGGAGCAAGTAAAGTACTGGAATAAGCTTGAAAAGGTCAGTTTCTAGGCAAGAGGCCTTTCATTATCTTTATTTTTATATTAATAATTATTAATATAGTAGTATGCATTAATTTATATTGTCAAATGGAGTTTAAAATGCTTCTGTAGATCACACTGTTAGAAAATGAGTAATTATTTGGAAACCACACTTCAACATTGATACTCAGGCTAATTCTTAACTGCTTTATTTTAACGTTGATGTTTTTGCTAAAAATGATAAAAAATATTCTGAATATATTCACATAATTGTAGAAAAATGTAATACATCCTCAAATTCTGTATTAAAATATAGATTAAATGCAATTTAATTGTATGCATAAGATATGCTTTTGGAAGAAAAAACACTTAAGCACTGGATGATACTGTGGGACATCAAACACTTTTACAGTATTCTTGTATCTTGGGCAGGTAGATGTATTGTTATGATCAAAGAACAGGAAAGCTGGTACAAAGCTGTAGGAGTATCAAGTGATCATGTAAGATTTCTCTTTTTAGTCGTGAGTGATTACAAAATAATGAACTAGCTTTGATATAAAAGCATTTGGAGGTTTATTGCTTTATTTGTCTAATAGGCATTCTTTGACATGTTTTTCTACGGACAACTTGTATGCTACAGGATCAGACCACACAAAATACTTTTAATTTTTTCACTATTGAATCTAAAAGCTAGATTTTTCCTTCTAGAAGTAATTTGTATTCTTCATGCCTTGTGTGTATCTTTGTAAGATGCTCTTTTTTTAATCAGTTTTTCCCTCTCCAGAGGTTGCACATTCCTCCTGCATTTAGCCTGGGAGGTCACCACTGATCTATCTGTATATGTGGAGTAACAAAGTATAGAAAATATATTAGTTTTAGATATTTGAAGTCTAATTATTCCATAAAAGATATTTTTACATTAACTGGTTTTCATAAAATTATATGAAGGGAAAAATCTTTGAGACAAGAACCTGTATGAGCTGAAAGGACACTGGTTTAAAAAAAAAAAAAAAAAATCATTCCTCAATGGATTTTTTTTGTCAAGACTCCTAGTTTTTTTCAGTGTGAAATACGTTCTCTGAGCTTTCCCTTAATAGATTTTTAACAAATATGTAGTAGAAGGCAAAGAACAGTATTTATTTATTCTCTTTAGTTTAAAAACAAAAATAAGTTGCATTACTTTCCTTTTCTGTCTCCATATATGTAAGATGTATGTGTGTATTTGTGCTGCCCAAGTGATAGTTGGTAGCGGTTTTTGTTAGAATATAGCAACAATTATTGTTTATTATCACTGAGCCTTCAATAAATACTTCCTATTAGAATGTGACAATTGGAAAATACTATTGGTTTACTATCTTGAAGATGAAGACAGTATTCTTCATTAACTACTAACAGTAAAGGTAAACACAAACACTAACATAATATTTAAAGGCAGTGTATGTTCTACATCTAATTTTTAAATCATTGGTAGATGTTATACAATATCAGAAAAGAGATGCGTTTTTTTTTTTTTTAATTAAACTCTTCAGCATCATTTTGCTAAGAAGCCTGAGAAGCCTCAACTACCAAAATGTCTAATTTAACACAGCTTTTATTTTCCAGCATCCAGCAGCATCACCTTGGGGAATCTGAGATGACTGTGTAAATTGAAACAGTAAGTCTACAGGAGGTCATTTTTCTTTAGGAGTGGAACCAAGGGAGGTGCTGAAAAAATTTCTCCAACAGGTAACATTTTGGGAGGTCACTTCATAGTGACCTCTGGGTTTCTCTCTCTCTCTCCAGAAAACAGTTTGTAGTAAAAATATTTCTTGCAGAATGGTCCATTTCTCTTGGCTACATTGCTCTTGTTGTTGTTTTCTTTCCCATGGGTGAGATGGAGAGACGAAATTGTGGAGGAGAGAATTAACAACAATACTTAATTTCATATGCTATAATTCATGGATGACAGAGAACAGTGGTGGAGATAAGTTTTCAATGCTGTAGCGCATGTATGTGCATTTCACACCTTATATTTATTATAGATGTATGTGGAGAATAGGCTAAATAGCTGAGTCAGCTGCTAACTAGCTTGATACCCCATCATGGAATAAATCCACTAAGTTTTCTTTAATGGGCATAAAGTATTTTTGTCTCTGTAAACATGGACATATCCAAACAAGCAACAGAAGAAACATACTTGAGATTACTTCAGAATGTAACCCTTTCACCAATCTGTTAGAATTATTTTTAATTGCCTCTGTGTGACTTGCATTTAAGGATAATTCTGAAGTGTATTAGGTTTCGCACAGTTCAGCAGTACTGTGTACTTTCGTTATAACTTTTTCAGGCAGGTGAATTGAGTGGGAAGCTTCCCACTCAAGTTCTCTGCTTTAACAAAGGTACTGACCATAATTATCTTAAAAGCTGGGGGCCATATTTAACCTTCGTTGGTGTGTGATCAAACCCTAAATAACTGAATTTCATATAATTTTTACCATGTGGAATATGCAGGTTTGTTTGTGATTTGAAATTTTTCTGTTGATGTGAGTTTAAGGGAGTTGCATTGCCCAAAGGTGCTGTGTAAGAATTACCCACATACCCCAAGTGGCACACTGAGATCTTGCATGTATGTAAGTTAGTTCAGTAATGAATTGAAATGTTCCTAGGAGATGCAATAGTTTGGTCTTTTAAAAATTACCTGTCCTCTGACTAGAAACTTTACAAGTCCTCAAGCCCATTCAGCTGGGAAATAAAAATCTCTTTTTATTGATATACCTTTTGCCGCCAAAGATCAGAAGAGATGAGAGGTGGTAGCTGGGATGTGCATGTTCAGAAAAGCTGAGAACAGTAAAAAATTTTTCTATTGTAGCACTGCACACTGCTGGTACCGGATTAACCAGACCTGATGTTTCTTCCAGCAAAGCTCTTTGTCTCTGGAATATTTGCAGATCGGAACTTCCTGTGAATACAAATAAGGCTATAAAGTTGGGTCCATGAGTAGGAAATGTAAAGATCCTGCCTTAAATCAGGAAGACTGAATCACTAGCTTTCAGGAGCACACAGGATGTTCTCTTAGTGATGGAAAAATAAAAAATAGAAATAAAATGAAAACAATACACAAGCTCTTGCAACACTGAAGTGACTGGCTGTACAATCCCACTTCTTCTGGGCCATCCCAGAGCCCAGGTCAACAGGCAAGCTTGTGGTTACAGGGACAGGCTGAGAAACTGTCACCTTCCATGTTGTTCTCACCCAAAACGTCAGCTGTCCTTTATAGAGCCCTCCCCTCCCCAGCCTGGCTCTGCATTTGCACTTGGGGTAGATAAGCAGCTCTGAAATCTGCTTCTCTGTTGATCAAGTGCTTGACTGTATATTTAAATAACTGACCTTGAACAGATTAAAATAAATAGAACAGTTTTAAATAAGATTCAGGTGAGAGCTATGAGTGATATTTTGGAGAGAAACAGAGTAATCCTTTCCTAGGCATCAGTTCTGTAGGGCAAAAAGTATGCATGCCTGGAGCAGATTATGAGGGTAGAAAACTCAGAGAGGGCATTACACGATGCTACATCTCAGAAATTTACACCCCTTCTAACATCCCCAGGATTTTCTAGACATGTACAAAATAGAGCAAAAACTGTCTTTAATAAGGGGGAGAGCCCATTATTAATCCTAGTTGGGTCTTCAGTTAAATTTACAGTGTGTTTTTTAAAAAAATAAATAAAAAATAGGCTGGCCTGGAGTTCAATAGTACCATCATTTTCCTCATGGTTGCTTCATTTTGAGCATGTCTCTGAACAACGTAGGTAAAAAGAAATACTTTCTTTTTGAAGCTTGTGGGAATATCTCCTTTTCCTTTTCTCTCTACCAGTTCCAGCAGAGTGAACTTGATATGTATTCCCAAGGAATTAAATTCACTGAGAACTGTGTAGTTTACTCTGGAAGAACTTCAGAACATTCCTCCCTCCTCCCCCTCTTTTTCTTTTTCTAATGAAAAAATATTGTTTTTTTTTTTCCTTTTTTCTCCTCCCCCCCCACTTCATAGGCACTAAGGATCAAAGGCAGTCTGTTGTTAAAATGGGAGATTGTCCTGATGTTTTTTCTCTTCCCTTGTTGTGTTGCTGGCTGACTGCACCTTAACTAAACCCCTCTAGCTAAGAAATGTCTGTTTTACACTTTTGCTTAATGTATTTAAAGTCTTTAGAGTATTCTGAATTCCATCAGGTCAAAAAAAAAAAAGCAATTTTATAAATATTCACTATTTGCATTCCCTATAGAATTCCCAGATAAATCTAGTAAGTTTTTTTGTCCCCTATGCATTTAGATTTTATTATTTTGTATGTTGGAACTGTGTTATCCCTATTGCATACTACTACATGCCAGGAATTTCTGTATTTGCAGGTAGGTTTTTTTGCCTTCTATCTGTCTTAAATTGGTTTAGCACAGATGATAGAAATATTGACGTGTTTGTCCTCCTGATTTCTGGCCTTTTGACATTTAGTACCAATATACCAATGAATTTTTTTTTTTCTTTTGCTAATAATGAATTTATGCTGGGGCTGTTAGGGAGCAGGCAGGGCTGGCTCCTCCAAGTGAAAGGAAGCTTGGACCCCAGTGTGGTAACAATGCAGGCAAGGAGCAGTGACCTCCCAGGCAAGAAGCCAGGGTGCCGAGCAGCAAGTCGGGGGTGGGGGGGGTCGATTATGTCTGGAGGCAGTGACTGGGCTCAGAGTCTGCCTAGCAAGCCCACAGTGAGTTGCGGCAGATCTGAAGCCCACCCACAGGGTCTGGGCCCTGGTGAAAGTTAGAGGGGTGGGAGAGCAGGTGTAGGCATGGCTTCAGTGCAGCAGAGATGGGATCCAGTGGTGCAGCCACAGTTGGAAACCAGGGGTAGAACCTCCTTTCTTGCTTTCTTCACAACTCGTATCAGCAACAGAGCTGCACTTGGGCTCAGACAGCTAGACTGAACTTAGCCAGCTTAAACTCCACCAACAGGATGTGATCAGTGCCCTGGCAGTGGCACATGTTTAATTTTTTTCTCAGCTGTGACTTCCTAGTTACTGAATCACAGGATCATGAGATGGTTGATGTTGGAATGGACCTTTGGAGATCATCTGATCCAGAGCCCTGCACAAGAGGGCTGACTAGAGCAGGCTGCCCAGGACTGTGTCCAGGTGGTTTCTCAACATCTCCAAGGAGTGGGAAGAGAAATAATTTAAAAGCTGAGCTGGGTTCTGAAATCTTGGTACCCAAGAACTAATTAGCCACTTCCAGCTACCAGAACACTGGTATCTAATCTACATTCAGTAGAGGCCAATAGTCCCACCCTCCCCTAGCCACAGCTGGAAATGCTGAGCCCAAAAATTTGTGGTGGATGACATTGTATTTCTTCTTGGCCTAACCCTCTATTTTCCTCTCCTTCATCTTTAGTGTTCAAACAGGTAATATCTGAGCAACTTCCATCTCTTGTGCCCTGTTAGGGAACAGTAACGTAAGGCTTCGTGTGCAACAATGAGCTATCTGAGCATCTCATTTTTTCTTAGCTGAGCTAGAAGCCCATATGATCAAGAGAAATATCAAAAGTCAACTTCACGGTATGACACTAGCCTTGCATGTTGAACAAGCGGTTTCTTAATTCTTAGGAAAGTAGTGATTTTTACGCATTCGGATGTCTTTTTTTCCAATTTTACTCTTTAGAAGCTGAAAACAAATACTTTGTCTGATAGAACAGATTCTTTGACCTTCACCATGTTTCACCATGTGCAGTCAATTCTTTGGGCTGTTTTATTTTATTTTACTTTTTTTTTGGTGTATTTCACACAGTCTTCTAATTCATATGCTTTGTTTGAGTAGAATGGCTGAAGATATGCGTTAGATTTACATTCTTAATACAGTGGAATGGCTCATTATTTTATTATCAAATACAATATTTAGTCTACTTCCATCGTTATCTCTGAATATCCAGTAAGTGAAAAAATTAAAAACCAAAACAAAAATATTGAATGTGTTTCCAGGCACCAGCGTAAGCAGGTTTCTTCATTCTCTTCTGTTTCTTGATTGATTCTTAGGCATGGAATTAGTTGGCTTAAGAATAACAATAAGTGTAATTAGAAGGAGAAACTGAATATGCATAATTCATTGAATGGATGATTTTAAATATACTTAGCTTCTCTTTGCACCTTCTTGTTTTTAATCAGGGATTCTGTAAATGAATGAATTAAATGAATCACAAAAAGAAATCCAAAACAAACAGGGAACAAAGTGCTCGCAAGAGGCTAGAAACATCTGTTTCAGAATTTTCCACGTCAAAATGTAGGTGGCTTTCCTGAACTTTGCAGAGAAGCAGCATTGATAGTTTTGTGCTGTGAAATTGTAGAGCTGATGGGGTATTGGGCTGGGAATTTAGCTGCCATGGAATTTAAGTGGCTTTTCCCATCCTGTACTGCAGTGTTCAACATTTATAATTCTAGACAGAACATATGTAGCAGTTCTACTTAACAAATGTTCTACTTATATCCAGATCCTCCTTTTGCTGTGAAAAGGTACTTAAATTTTCATCATTTTAGCAGATTCAGATTTCAGTAAAGTATCAATTACCTCTAATAAAGTTACCTAAAGTGGATAAGGTGGACTATTTTTTTTTTCCCCACGCTTTGTTTTGTTTTGCCGACTGTCCAGATGAGGCTTGGTATGATTTTCTTTTCCCCTTTTCCTCTCTTCTCTCTGTCAAGACAGATGGGGAATGGTGACATGATGTGACACTAAAAGCCTAGGTACTGAGAGGAGGAGAGATTAGTGCACCTTACATGGCTTTGCTTTTACTATCAGCTATTTAACTGTAGTGCCTGAACGAATTTCGAAAAGATTGTTCTTTCCTAAAAGCTGAAACCCACCTGCTGCTTTCATTATTGTATTACTTGGAATGTGCAAATATTGAAACTGAGATGTGATACTGACATTTCAAATGTTAAAAAAAAAATTAAAAATATTTTAAAAATTCCCCCAAATAGAATAAAGACGTCAATGATTTCTTTCTTAAAGAAACCATGTTGAGCAAAAATCTGATTTAATAAGGAAAGCCAAAAAACTGTAATGCTACAATTATAATTTTAAAAATGTTTGCTAGATGAATTGATATTCATTTAAACAAAACCATGATTTCTTTGGAGGCAAGTTTGCTTTTGCAAACTGTTTTTCTGTTATGACAGCAAACTTCTTAAAAACGTTTCTCAGATGGCATTTTTACAAATGTCTGGTAACGATTTATGAAGCTATTTTGATTGTAGTGGTTAGCTAACAAAAAACTAATAATTATGTAGCAATGAAAGAAAAAAGTTGCACTGATGGCCATTAATGCTGGTAGAACTTTAAAGTAAGAGATTATTTGAATGGTATTTGAATGGTATTATCCCACACTGTGAAATGGAATCCTCATTTCTTGTTTGTTTGTTTAATTATACTTAGATTAAATTCAATGCAGCCAGCTGATCTTAGCAGCTGGTAAGTATTTACTGCTCATTTGCCAAATTCCTTAGAGCATAAATTTTTGCTTTTTTTTTCTGTGTGCTAATACTTAATGGAGAAGAACTGGTTCCTCAAAAATTTCACTTCTGGAAGTAGAGAGGGTGTTNCGCCAAGACTTCAGCTAACAAACTACTACTATTAGTATTCTTGATGGAGTGTTTCCTATAGCTTTGTTTAGCACAGCTTCATCCAAAAGGCTTAGTGTTAAGAATGAATAGGAATATTAGAAGAGATGTGCAGGTTGGATTTGTGTACTGAAGCAGTAGACTTCAGACTAGAGTGAAAGCCATCTGACATTTACTTTAGAAAGTGCTGAGGAAAGACATTTACTTTTTGAATTGTTCATCAACTGGGGGGTATGTCGATCTGTCTGTTCTAGTGACTGATGGAGCATTATCAACCAGAAAAATGCATTAGCTCCTCAGCATGAGATGAGGAAAATATTTTGGGTTGCTGTGCAACACAACTCGAGATACGCATGTCCAACGAGGAAAAGGTGTGTCTGAGAGGGGTGTGGCAATTTACTGAACAATTTTAGCAGAAAATGTAATTGATCATTAAAGATCAGTTTGATGTAAAGCTGGTCGACATAACAGGCTACATCGGTGCTCAGGTAAGGTACCAGTGCTTGCAACTCCAGAAGTTAAGAAATGATTACCCAGAACTGAGCAGCCACGACAGTGATTCCTGTGCTGAGTGCTGCACTTCTGTCAGCCTGCTTTGGCTTGTGGTCTTTCTGACTGGCTCTCCATAAGTGTAGCAGGTACACTGCTGCTGGCTGTTGTGTTCATTTAAATTGAAGGGGATTTTGCTAGAAGACCCAGCTGAGCTCTATTTCTTTATATGTTCACAAAATCCTGCCTGATGATGTAGAGGCTGTAAGCTCTCAAGACTTCCAGTTAAGTAAGGCCATGTGACAGTTACCGCGTGCATCTCTTTCACAATGAGATTTAGTTCTGCTCTGGCTTGTTTTTAATTTTGGATGGACCTAGCTATTTATGACC